>JANJGN010000707.1:0-309921 GCA_026770705.1 Isurus oxyrinchus | reverse complement strand
GACCCTCCGACAGTGCGGCACTCCCTCAGTACCGACACTCCGACAGTGCGGGGTCTCCCTCAGTACTGACCCTCCGACAGTGCGGGCTCCCTCAGCACTGACCCTCCGACAGTGCGGCTCTCCATCAGCACTGACCCTCCGACAGTTTGGCGCTCCTCAGCACTGACCCTCCGACAGTGCGGCTCTCCCACAGCACTGACCCTCAGACAGTGCGGCGCTCCCTCAACATTGAACCTCCGACAGTGCGGCTCTCCCTCAGCACTGACTCTCCGACAGGGCGGCCCTCCCTCAGTACTGACCCTCCGACAGTGCGGCGCTCCCTCAGTACTGACCCTCCGACAGTGCGGCTCTCCCTCTATATTGACCCTCCGACAGTGCGGCGCACCCTCAGCACTGAACCTCCGACAGTGTGGCTCTCCCTCAGTACTGACCCTCCGATAGTGCGGCTCTCCCTCAGTACTGACCCTCCGACAGTGCGGCTCTCCCTCAGTACTGACCCTCCAAAAGTGCGGCTCTCCCTCAGTACTGACCATTCAACAGTGCGGCTCTCCCTCAGTACTGACCCTCCGACAGTGCGGGGCTCCCTCAGCACTGACCCTCCGACAGTGCGGTGCTCCCTCAGTACTGACCCTCCGACAGTGCGGCTCTCCCTCAGAACTGACCCTCTGACAGTGCGGCATCTCCCTCAGCACTGACCCTCCGACAGTGCGGCTCTCCCACAGCACTGACCCTCCAACAGTGCGGCCCTCCCTCAGTACTGACCCTCCGAAAAGTGCGCGCTCCCTCAGTACTGACCCTCCGACAGTGCGGCTCTCCTCAGTACTGATCCTCCGAAAGTGCGTCGCTCCCTCAGTACTGACCCTCCGACAGTGCGGTGCTCCCTCAGCACTGACACTCCGACAGTGCGGTGCTCCCTCAGTACTGACCCTCCGATATTGCGGTGCTCCCTCAGCACTGACCCTCCGATATTGTGGTGCTCCTCAGTACTGACACTCCAACAGTGCGGCTCTCCCTCAGTACTGACCCTCCGACAGTGCGGTGCTCCCTCAGCACTGACCCTCCGACAGTGCGGCTCTCCCTCAGTACTGACCCTCCGATATTGCGGTGCTCCCTCAGTACTGACCCTCCGACAGTGCGGCTCTCCCTCAGTACTGACCCTCCCGACAGTGCGGCTCTCCTCTCAGTACTGACCTTCCGACGGTGCGACTCTCCCTCAGCACTGATCCTCCGAAAGTGCGTCGCTGCCTCAGCACTGACCCTCCGATAGTGCGTCGCTCCCTCAGCACTGTCCCTCCGATAGTGCGGTGCTCCCTCAGCACTGACCCTCCGATATTGTGGTGCTCCCTCAGTACTGACACTCCGACAGTGCGGCTCTCCCTCAGTACTGACCCTCCGACAGTGCGGTGCTCCCTCAGCACTGACACTCCGACAGTGCGGCGTTCCCTCAGTACTGACCCTCCGACAGTGAGGCACTCCCTCAGTACTGACCCTCCGACAGTGCGGCTCCCCCTCAGTACTGACCCTCCGACAGTGCGGCGCTCCCTCAGCACTGACCCTCCGACAGTGCGGCTCTCCCTCAGCACTGACCCTCCGACAGTGCGGCTCTCCCTCAGTACTGACCCTCCGACAGTGTGGTGCTCCCTCAGTACTGACCCTCCGATATTGCGGTGCTCCCTCAGTACTGACCCTCCGACAGTGCGGCTCTCCCTCAGTACTGACCCTCCGACAGTGCGGCTCACCCTCAGCACTGACCCTCCGACAGTGCGGCGCTCCCTCAGTACTGACCCTCCGACAAGTGCGGCGCACCCTCAGCACTGACCCTCCGACAGTGCGGCTCTCCCTCAGTACTGACTCTCTGACAGTGCGGCTCTCCCTCAGTACTGACCCTCCGACAGTGCAGCTCTCCCTCAGTACTGACCGTCCGATATTGCGGTGCTCCCTCAGCACTGATAACAATGTCTTGAATTACAGTGATTTTGACACTGGTGTTAATGTTCAAACCCAAGGTCAGAATCAAAAGTGATGGAGTTATGGACAAGAGGGTGTTTGATGTTGAGACACAAACTGATGCTGGGAACCTGCCGGAACCCAGGGCTTATGAGATTTTAAATTCACTCTGTCTTCCTGTCGCATCAGCAGCTGGACTCTCTCCAGATGTTTATCTGAGACTCAGAACGAAATGTCTTAAATTGCAACAGCTTTCAACACACTGCCTAATGTGGCAAATAACTGAAGCTGGTCGATAAGTCAAATGTTACACGCCCCAGGTTAAATGATGCAACAGAGCCAGTGTAAATGTCCATCTACACTGTCCCCATCAAACACACCCAGGACAGGTACAGCACGGGGTTAGATACAGAGTAAATCTCCCTCTACACTGTCCTCATCAAACACTCCCAGGACAGGTACAGCATGGGGTTAGATACAGAGTAAATCTCCCTCTACACTGTCCCCATCAAACACTCCCAGGACAGGTACAGCACGGGGTATGATACAGAGTAAATCTCCCTCTACACTGTCCCCATCAAACACTCCCAGGACAGGTACAACACGGGGTTAGATACAGAGTAAAGCTCCCTCTACACTGTCCCCATCAAACACTCCCAGGACAGGTACAGCACAGGGTTAGATACAGAGTAAAGCTACCTCTACACCGTCCCCATCAAACACATCCAGGACAGGTACAACACGGGGTTAGATACAGAGTAAAGCTCCCTCTACACTGTCCCCATCAAACACTCCCAGGACAGGTACAGCACGGGGTTAGATACAGAGTAAATCTCCATCTACACTGTCCCCATCAAACACATCCAGGACAGGTACAGCACGGGGTTAGATACAGAGTAAATCTCCCTCTACACTGTCCCCATCAAACACTCCCAGGACAGGTACAACACGGGGTTAGATACAGAGTAAATCTCCCTCTACACTGTCCCCATCAAACACTCCCAGGACAGGTACAGCACGGGGTTAGATACATAGTAAAGCTCCCTCTACACTGTCCCCATCAAACACATCCAGGACAGGTACAGCACGGGGTTAGATACAGAGTAAAGCTCCCTCTGCACCGTCCCCATCAAACACTCCCAGGACAGGTACAGCACGGGATTAGATACAGAGCAAATCTCCCTCTACACTGTCCCCACAAAACACTCCCAGGACAGGTACAGCACGGGGTTAGATACAGAGTAAAGCTCCCTCTACACTGTCCCCATCAAACACTCCCAGGACAGGTACAGCATGGGGTTAGATACAGAGTAAATCTCCCTCTACACCGTCCCCATCAAATACTCCCGGGACAGGTAAGGCACGGGGTTAGATACAGAGAAAATCTCCCTCTACAGTGTCCCCTACAAACATTCCCAGGACAGGTACAGCATGGGGTTAGATACAGGTTAAAGCTGCCTCTGCACAGTCTAGAAAATATGAGCACCACATTATTGCCTCTATAATTTACCCCAACTGACCCCTGTCGGACACTGACCGCCCTGTTACGATATTATTGCTCAAGATTCACATGGAGCTGGTGTCTAAGAGGCCTCCACCTCAATTCCCAGGGGCTGTTTACACAATCTGCTTATCAGGTTCACAGAGAGTAATTCACGTACCCCCCACAGCCCTGTATCAATCCCCAACCTAATCCCACTGCCCCGCTCTCTCCCCATAGCCCTGTATCAATCCCCAAACTAATCCCACTGCCGCACTCTCTCCCCATAGCCCTGTATAATTCCCCAAACTAATCCCACTGTCCCGCTCGCTCCCCACAGCCCTGTATCAATTCCCAAACTAATCCAACTGCCCCGCTCACTCCCCATAGACCTGTATTAATCCCCAAACTAATCCCACTGCTCCACTCTCTCCCCATAGCCCTGTATCAATCCACAAACTAATCCCACTGTCCCGCTCTCTCCCCATAGCCCTGTATCAATCCCCAAACTAATCCCACTGTCCCGCGCTCTCTCCATAGCCCTGTATCAATCCCCAAACTAATCCCACTGCCCCGTTCACTCCCCATAGCCCTGTATCAATCCCCAAAATACTCCCACTGCCCCGCTCTCTCCCCATAGCCCTGTATCAATCCCCAAACTAATCCTACTGCCCCGCTCACTCCGCATAGCCCTGTATCAATCCCCAAACTAATCCCACTGTCCAGCTCTCTCCCTACAGCACTGTATCAATCCCAAACTAATCCAACTGTCCCACTCTATCCCCATAGCCCTGTCTCAATCCCAAACTATTCCCACTGCCCTTATTTCTCCCCATAGCCCTGTATCAATCCCAAACTAATCCCACTAATCTGCTCTCTCCCCATAGCCCTGTATCAATTCCCTAAACAATCCAACCGTCCCGTTCTCTCCCCATAGCCCTGTATCAATCTGCAAACTATTCCCACTGTCCTGCTCTCTCCCCATAGCCCTGTATTAATCCCAAACTATTCCCACTGCCCCGCTCTCTCCCCATAGCCCTGTATTAATCCCAAACTAATCCCATTGCCCCGATCTCTCCCCATAGCCCTGTAACAAACCCCAAACTAACCCCACTGCACCGCTCTCTCCATACACCTGTATCAATCCCCAAAATAATCCCACTGCCCCTATCTCTCCCCATAGCCTTGTATCAATCCCCAAACTAATCCCACTGTCCAGCTGCCAAAGACAGTACGCTCTACCTAAGGTAGATATCTGTACACTGACTGGTGTCTCTCAGTCACCTCTCTCTCAGAGAGATATCTATACATTGACTGGTGTCTCTCAGTCCCCTCTCTCTCTCAGGGAGATATCTGTACACTGACTGGTGTCTCTCAGTCCCCTCTCTCTCTCAGGGAGATATCTGTACACTGACTGGTGTCTCTCAGTCCCCTCTCTCTCTGAGAGATATCTGTACACTGACGGGTGTCTCTCAGTCCCTCTCTCTCAGGGAGATATCTGTACACTGACTGGTGTCTCTCAGTCCCTCTCTCTCAGGGAGATATCTGTGCACTGACTGGTGTCTCTCAGTCCCTCTCTCTCTCAGGGAGATGTCTGTATACTGACTGGTGTGTCTCAGTCCCTCTCTCTCGGGAAGATATCTGTGCACTGACTTGTGTCTCTCATTACCCTCTCTCAGGGAGATATCTGTTCACTGACTGGAGTCTCTCAGTCCCCTCTCTCTCAGGGAGATATCTGTACACTGACTGGTGTCTCTCAATCCCCTCTCTCTCAGGGAGATATCTGTACACTGACTGGTGTCACTCAGTACCCACTCTCTCAGGGAGATATCTGTACACTGACTGGTGTCTCTCAGTCCCTCTCTCTCAGGGAGATATCTGTACTCTGACTGGTGTCTCTCAGTCCCTCTCTCTCTCAGGGAGATATCTGTACACTGACTGGTGTCTCTCAGTCCCCTCTCTGTCAGGGAGATATCAGGACACTGACTGGTGTCTCTCAGTCACCTCTCTCTCAGGGAGATATCTGTACACTGACTGGTGTCTCTCAATCCGCTATCTCTATTGGAGATATCTGTACACTGACTGGTGTCTCTCAGTCCCTCTCTCTGAGGGAGATATCTGTACACTAACTGGTGTTTCTCAGTCCCTCTGCCACTCATCGAGATATCTGTACACTGATTGGTGTCTCTCAGTCCCTCTCTCTCAGTGAGATATCTCTACACTGACTGGTGTCTCTCAGTCCTCTGTCTCAGGGAGATATCTGTACACTGACTGCTGTCTCTCAGTCCCCTCTCTCTCAGGGAGATATCTGTCCACGGACTGGTGTCTCTCAGTCCCCTCTCTCTCTCAGTGAGATATCTGTACACTGACTGGTGTCTCTCAGTCCCCTCTCTCTCAGGGAGATATCTGTACACTGACTGGTGTCTCTCAGTCCATCTCTCTCAGGGAGATATCTGTACACTGACTGTTGTCTCTCAGTCCCTGTCTCTCAGGGAGATATCTGTACACTGACTGGTGTCTCTCAGTCCCCTCTCTCTCATTGAGATATCTGGACACTGACTTGTGTCTCTCAGTTCCCTCTCTCTCTCAGCGAGATATCTGTACACTGACTGGTGTCTCTCAGTCCCCTCTCTCTCACGGAGATATCTGTGCACTGACTGGTGTCTCTCAGTCCCCTCTCTCTCAGCGAGATATCTGTACACTGACTGGTGTTTCTCAGTCCCCTCTCACTCTGGTAGATATTTCGGCACGGACAGCTGTCTCTCAGTCCCTCTCGCTCACAGGGAGATATCTGTACACTGACTGGTGACTCTCAGTCCCCTCTCTCTCAGGGAGATATCTGTACACTGACAGGAGTCTCTCAGTCCCCTCTCTCTCAGGGAGATATCTGTACACTGACTGGTGTCTCTCTGTCCCCTCTCTCTCAGGGAGATATCTGTACAATGACTGGTGTCTCTCAGTCCCCTCTCTCTCAGGGAGATATCTGTACACTGCCTGGTGTCCCTTGCTCTCTCAAGGAGATATAAGTACACTGACTGGTGTCTTTCAATCCCCTCTCTCTCATGGAGAGATCTGTACACTGACTGGTGTCTCTTTGTCCCTCTCTCTCAGGGAAATATCTGTACACGGACTGATGACTCTCAGTCCCTCTCTCTCTCAGTGAGATATCTGTATGCTGACTGGTGTATCTCAGTCCCTCTCTCTCTCAGGGAGATATCTGTACACTGACTGGTGTCTCTCAGTCCTCTCTCTCTCAGGGAGATATCTGTACACTGACTGGTGTCTCTCAGTCCCTCTCTCTCTCAGGGAGATATCTGTACACTGACTGGTGTCTCTCTGTCCCCTCTCTCTCTCTCAGGGAGATATCTGTACACTGACTTGTGTCTCTCAGTCCCCTCTCTCTCAGGGATATATCTGTACACTGACTGTTGTTTCTCTACCCTCTCTCTCAGAGAGATATCTGTATACTGACTGGTGTCTCTCAGTCCCTCTTCTCTCTCAGGAGAAGCTGCACACTGACTGGTATCTCTTAGTCCCTTTCCCTCAGGGAGATATCTGTACACTGACTGTTTTCTCTCAATCCCCTCTCTCTCAGGGAGATATCTGTACACTGACTGGTGTCTCTCAGTCCCCTCTCTCTCAGCGAGATAACTGTACACTGACTGGTGTCTCTCAGTCACCTCCCTTAGGGAGATATCTGTACACGGACCAGTGTCTCTCAGTCCCCTCTCTCTCTCAGGAAGATAATTTTACACTGACTTGTGTCTCTCAAACCCTCTCTCTCCGGGAGATATCTGTACACTTCCTGGTGTCGCTCAGTCCCCTCTCTCTCAGGGAGATATCTGTACACTGACTGGTGTTTCTCTGTCCCTCTCTCTCATGGAGATATCTGTACACTGACTGGTGTCTCTCAGTCCCCTCTCTCTCAGGGAGATATCTGTACACTGACTGGTGTCTCTCAGTCCCCTCTCTCTCAGGGAGATATCTGTACACTGACTGGTGTCTCTCAGTCCCCACTCTCTCAGGGAGATATCTGTACACTGACTGATGTCTCTCAGTCCCCTCTCTCTCTCAGGGAGATATCTGTACACTGACTGGTGTCTCTCAGTCCCTCTCTCTCTCAGGGAGATATCTGTACACTGACTGGTGTCTCTCAGTCCCTCTCTCTCTCAGGGAGATATCTGTACTCTGACTGGTGTCTCTCAGTCCCTCTCTCTGTCAGGGAGATATCTGTCCACTGACTGGTGTTTCTCAGTCCCTCTCTCTCATGGAGATATCTGTACACTGACAGGTGTCTCTCAGTCCCTTTCTCTCTCAGGGAGATATCTGTACACTGACTGGTGTCTCTCAGTCCCCTCTCTCTCAGGGAGATATCTGTACACTGACTGGTGTCTCTCAGTCCCTCTCTCTCTCAGGGAGATATCTGTATACTGACTGGTGTCTCTCATCCCTCTATCTCTCTCAGGGAGATATCTGTACACTGACTGGTATCTCTCAGTCCCTCTCACTCTCAGGGAGATATCTGCACACTGACTGGTGTCTCTCAGTCCCTCTATCTCTCTCATGGTGATATCTGTAAACTGACTGGTGCCTCTCAGTCCCTCTCTCTCAGGGAGATATCTGTACACTGACTGGTGTCTCTCAGTCTCCTCTCTCTCAGGGAGATATCTGTACACTGACTGGTGTTTCTCAGTACCCTCTCTCTCTCAGGGAGATATCTGTAAACTGACTGGTGTCTCACAAACCCCTCTCTCTCAGGATGATATCTGTACACTGACTGGTGCCTCTCAGTCCCTCTCTCTCAGGGAGATATCTGTACACTGACTGGTGTTTCTCAGTATACTCTCTCTCTCAGGGAGATATCTGTACACTGACTGGTGTCTCTCTGTCCCTCTCTCTCTCTCAGGGAGATATCTGTACACTGACTGGTGCCTCTCAGTCCCTCTTTCTCATGGAGATATCTGTACACTGACTGGTGTCTCTCAGTCCCCTCTCTCTCAGGGAGATATCTGTACACTGACTGGTGTCTCTCAGTCCCCTCTCTCTCAGGGAGATATCTGTACAGTGACTGGTGTCTCTCAGTCCCTCTCTCTCTCAGGGAGATATCTGTACACTGATTGGTGTGTCTCAGTCCCCTCTCTCTCAGGGAGATATCTGTACACTGACTGGTGTCTCCCAGTCCGTCTCTCTCTCAGGGAGATATCTGTACACTGACTTGTGTCTCTCAGTCCCCTCTCTCTCGGGGAGATATCTGCACACTGACTGGTGTCTCTCATTCCCCTCTCTTTCAGGGAGATAACTGTACACTGACTGGTGTCTCTCAGTCCCCTCTCTTTCCGGGAGATATCTGTACACTGACTGGTGTCTCTCAGTCCCTCTCTCTCGGGAAGATATCTGTACACTGACTGGTGTTTCTCAATCCCCTCTCTCTCAGGGAGATATCAGTACACTGACTGGTGTCACTCAGTCACTCTCTCTCACAGGGAGATATCTGTACACTGACTGGTGTCTCTCAGTCCCTCTCTCTCAGGGAGATATCTGTACACTGACTGGTGTCTCTCAGTCCCTGTCTCTCAGGGAGATATCTGTACACTGACTGGTGTCTCTCAGTTCCTGTCTCTCAGGGAGATATCTGTACTCTGACTGGTGTCTCTCACTCACTCTCTTTCAGGGAGATATCTGTACACTGACTGGTGTTTCTCAGTCCCCTCTCTGTCAGGGAGATATCTGTACACTGACTGGTGTCTCTCAGTCACCTCTCCCTCAGGCAGATATCTGTACACTGACTGGTGTCTCTCAATCCGCTATCTCTATTGGAGATATCTGTACACTGACTGGTGTCTCTCTGTCCCTCTCTCTCAGGGAGATATCTGTACACTGACTGGTGTCTCTCAGTCCCCTCTCTCTCAGGGAGATATCTGTACACTGACTGGTGTCTCTCAGTCCCTCTCTCTGAGGGAGATATCTTTACACTAACTGGTGTTTCTCATTCCCTCTGCCACTCATCGAGATATCTGTACACTGAATGGTGTCTCTCAGTCCCCACTCTCTCATGGAGATATCTGTACACTGACTGGTGTCTCTCAGTCCCCACTCTCTCAGGGAGATATCTGTACACTGACAGGTGTCACTCAGTCCCTCGCTCTCTCAGCGATATATCTGTACACTGACTGGTGTCTCTCAGACCCTCTCTCTCAGGGAGATATCTGTACACTGACTGGTGTCACTCAGTTCCTCTCTCTCAGGGAGTTATCTGTACACTGACTGGTGTCTCTCAGTCCCTCTCTCTCTCAGGGAGATATCTGCACACTGACTGGTGTCTCTCACTCCCTCTCTCTCTCAGGGAGATATCTGTACACTGACTGGTGTGTCTCAATCCCCTCTCTCTCATGGAGATAAATGTACGCTGACTGGTGTCTGTTAGTCCCTCTCTCTCCAGGAGATATCTGTACACTTACTGGTGTCGCTCAGTCCGCTCTCTCTCAGGGAGACATCTGTAAACTGACTGGTGTCTGTCAGTCCCTCTCTCTCAGGGAGATATCTGTACACTGACTGGTGCCTCTCAGTCCCCTCTGTCAGAGGGAGATAACTGTACACTGACTGGTGCTTCTCTGTCATCTCTCTGAAAGAGATATCTGTACAGTGACAGGTTTCTCTCAGTCCCGGCTCTCTCTCAGGGAGATATCTGTACACTGACTGGTGTCTCTCAGTCCCTCTCTCTCTCAGGGAGATATCTGTACACTGACTGGTGTCTCTCAGTCCCTCTCTCTCAGGGAGATATCTGTACACTGACTGGTGTCTCTCAGTCCCTCTCTCTCTCAGGGAGATATCTGTACACTGACTGGTGTTTCTCAGTCCCTCTCTCTCATGGAGATATCTGTACACTGACTGGTGTCTTTCAGTCCCTATCCCTCTGGGTAATATCTGTACACTGAATGGTGTCTCTCAGTCCCTCTCACTCTCAGGAAGATATCTGTATACTGACTGGTGTCTCTCATCCCTCTATCTCTCTCAGGGAGATATCTGTACACTGATTGGTATCTCTCAGTCCCTCTCACTCTCAGGGAGATATCTGTACACTGACTGGTGTCTCTCAGTCCCTCTATCTCTCTCATGGTGATATCTGTACACTGACTGGTGTCTCTCAGTCCCTCTCTCTCTCAGTGAGATATCTGTACACTGACTGGTGTCTCTCAGTCCCTCTCTCTCTCAGGGAGATATCTGTACACTGACTGGTGTCTCTCAGTCCCTCTCTCTCAGGGAGATATCTGTACACTGACTGGTGTCTCTCAGTCCCTCTCTCTCTCAGGGAGATATCTGTATACTGACTGGTGTCTCTCATCCCTCTATCTCTCTCAGGGAGATATCTGTACACTGACTGGTATCTCTCAGTCCCTCTCACTCTCAGGGAGATATCTGCACACTGACTGGTGTCTCTCAGTCCCTCTATCTCTCTCATGGTGATATCTGTACACTGACTGGTGCCTCTCAGTCCCTCTCTCTCAGGGAGATATCTGTACACTGACTGGTGTCTCTCAGTCTCCTCTCTCTCAGGGAGATATCTGTACACTGACTGGTGTTTCTCAGTACCCTCTCTCTCTCAGGGAGATATCTGTAAACTGACTGGTGTCTCACAAACCCCTCTCTCTCAGGATGATATCTGTACACTGACTGGTGCCTCTCAGTCCATCTCTCTCAGGGAGATATCTGTACACTGACTGGTGTTTCTCAGTACACTCTCTCTCTCAGGGAGATATCTGTACACTGACTGGTTTCTCTCTGTCCCTCTCTCTCTCTCAGGGAGATATCTGTACACTGACTGGTGCCTCTCAGTCCCTCTTTCTCATGGAGATATCTGTACACTGACTGGTGTCTCTCAGTCCCCTCTCTCTCAGGGAGATATCTGTACACTGACTGGTGTCTCTCAGTCCCCTCTCTCTCAGGGAGATATCTGTACACTGACTGGTGTCTCTCAGTCCCTCTCTCTTTCAGGGAGATATCTGTACACTGACTGGTGTCTCTCAGTCCCTCTCTCTCTCAGGGAGATATCTGTACACTGACTGGTGTGTCTCAATCCCCTCTCTCTCATGGAGATAAATGTACGCTGACTGGTGTCTGTTAGTCCCTCTCTCTCCAGGAGATATCTGTACACTTACTGGTGTCGCTCAGTCCCCTCTCTCTCAGGGAGACATCTGTAAACTGACTGGTGACTCTCAGTCCCTCTCTCTCAGGGAGATATCTGTACACTGACTGGTGCCTCTCAGTCCCCTCTGTCAGAGGGAGATAACTGTACACTGACTGGTGCTTCTCTGTCATCTCTCTGAAAGAGATATCTGTACAGTGACTGGTTTCTCTCAGTCCCGGCTCTCTCTCAGGGAGATATCTGTACACTGACTGGTGTCTCTCAGTCCCTCTCTCTCTCAGGGAGATATCTGTACACTGACTGGTGTCTCTCAGTCCCTCTCTCTCAGGGAGATATCTGTACACTGACTGGTGTCTCTCAGTCCCTCTCTCTCTCAGGGAGATATCTGTACACTGACTGGTGTTTCTCAGTCCCTCTCTCTCATGGAGATATCTGTACACTGACTGGTGTCTCTCAGTCCCTATCCCTCTGGGTAATATCTGTACACTGAATGGTGTCTCTCAGTCCCTCTCACTCTCAGGAAGATATCTGTATACTGACTGGTGTCTCTCATCCCTCTATCTCTCTCAGGGAGATATCTGTACACTGACTGGTATCTCTCAGTCCCTCTCACTCTCAGGGAGATATCTGTACACTGACTGGTGTCTCTCAGTCCCTCTCTCTCTCAGGGAGATATCTGTATACTGACTGGTGTCTCTCATCCCTCTATCTCTCTCAGGGAGATATCTGTACACTGACTGGTATCTCTCAGTCCCTCTCACTCTCAGGGAGATATCTGCACACTGACTGGTGTCTCTCAGTCCCTCTATCTCTCTCATGGTGATATCTGTACACTGACTGGTGCCTCTCAGTCCCTCTCTCTCAGGGAGATATCTGTACACTGACTGGTGTCTCTCAGTCTCCTCTCTCTCAGGGAGATATCTGTACACTGACTGGTGTTTCTCAGTACCCTCTCTCTCTCAGGGAGATATCTGTAAACTGACTGGTGTCTCACAAACCCCTCTCTCTCAGGATGATATCTGTACACTGACTGGTGCCTCTCAGTCCATCTCTCTCAGGGAGATATCTGTACACTGACTGGTGTTTCTCAGTACACTCTCTCTCTCAGGGAGATATCTGTACACTGACTGGTGTCTCTCTGTCCCTCTCTCTCTCTCAGGGAGATATCTGTACACTGACTGGTGCCTCTCAGTCCCTCTTTCTCATGGAGTTATCTGTACACTGACTGGTGTCTCTCAGTCCCCTCTCTCTCAGGGAGATATCTGTACACTGACTGGTGTCTCTCAGTCCCCTCTCTCTCAGGGAGATATCTGTACACTGACTGGTGTCTCTCAGTCCCTCTCTCTCTCAGGGAGATATCTGTACACTGACTGGTGTCTCTCAGTCCCTCTCTCTCTCAGGGAGATATCTGTACACTGACTGGTGTGTCTCAATCCCCTCTCTCTCATGGAGATAAATGTACGCTGACTGGTGTCTGTTAGTCCCTCTCTCTCCAGGAGATATCTGTACACTTACTGGTGTCGCTCAGTCCCCTCTCTCTCAGGGAGACATCTGTAAACTGACTGGTGTCTCTCAGTCCCTCTCTCTCAGGGAGATATCTGTACACTGACTGGTGCCTCTCAGTCCCCTCTGTCAGAGGGAGATAACTGTACACTGACTGGTGCTTCTCTGTCATCTCTCTGAAAGAGATATCTGTACAGTGACTGGTGTCTCTCAGTCCCGGCTCTCTCTCAGGGAGATATCTGTACACTGACTGGTGTCTCTCAGTCCCTCTCTCTCTCAGGGAGATATCTGTACACTGACTGGTGTCTCTCAGTCCCTCTCTCTCAGGGAGATATCTGTACACTGACTGGTGTCTCTCAGTCCCTCTCTCTCTCAGGGAGATATCTGTACACTGACTGGTGTTTCTCAGTCCCTCTCTCTCATGGAGATATCTGTACACTGACTGGTGTCTCTCAGTCCCTATCCCTCTGGGTAATATCTGTACACTGAATGGTGTCTCTCAGTCCCTCTCACTCTCAGGAAGATATCTGTATACTGACTGGTGTCTCTCATCCCTCTATCTCTCTCAGGGAGATATCTGTACACTGACTGGTATCTCTCAGTCCCTCTCACTCTCAGGGACATATCTGTACACTGACTGGTGTCTCTCAGTCCCTCTATCTCTCTCATGGTGATATCTGTACACTGACTGGTGTCTCTCAGTCCCTCTCTCTCTCAGTGAGATATCTGTACACTGACTGGTGTCTCTCAGTCCCTCTCTCTCTCAGGGAGATATCTGTACACTGACTGGTGTCTCTCAGTCCCTCTCTCTCAGGGAGATATCTGTACACTGACTGGTGTCTCTCAGTCTCCTCTCTCTCAGGGAGATATCTGTACACTGACTGGTGTTTCTCATTACCCTCTCTCTCTCAGGGAGATATCTGTACACTGACTGGTGTCTCTCAATCACCTCTCTCTCAGAGTGATATCTGTACACTGACTGGTGCCTCTCAGTCACTCTCTCTCAGGGAGATATCTGTACACTGACTGGTGTTTCTCAGTAACCTCTCTCTCTCAGGGAGATATCTGTACACTGACTCGTGTCTCTCAGTCCCTCTCTCTCTCTCAGGGAGATATCTGTACACTGACTGGTGCCTCTCAGTCCCTCTTTCACATGGAGATATCTGTACACTGACTGGTGTCTCACAATCCCCTCTCTCTCAGGGAGATATCTGTACACTGACTGGTGTCTCTCAGTCCCTCTCTCTCTCACGGAGATATCTGTACACTGTTTGGTGTGTCTCAGTGTCTCTCTCTCATGGAGATATCTGTACACTGACTGGTGTCTCTCAGTCCCTCTCTCTCTCAGGGAGATATCTGTACACTGACTGGTGTCTCTCAATCCCCTCTCTCTCAGGGTGATATCTGTTACACTGACTGGTGCCTCTCAGTCACTCTCTCTCAGGGAGATATCTGTACACTGACTGGTGTTTCTCAGTACCCTCTCTGTCTCAGGGAGATATCTGTACACTGACTCGTGTCTCTCAGTCCCTCTCTCTCTCTCAGGGAGATATCTGTACACTGACTGGTGCCTCTCAGTCCCTCTTTCTCATCGAGATATCTGTACACTGACTGGTGTCTCACAATCCCCTCTCTCTCAGGGAGATATCTGTACACTGACTGGTGTCTCTCAGTCCCTCTCTCTCTCACGGAGATATCTGTACACTGATTGGTGTGTCTCAGTCCCTCTCTCTCAGGGAGATATCTTTACTCTGACTGGTGTCTCTCAGTCCCTCTCTCTCTCAGGGAGATATCTGTACACTGACTGGTGCCTCTCAGTCCCTCTTTCTCATCGAGATATCTGTACACTGACTGGTGTCTCACAATCCCTCTATCACTCTCATGGTGATATCTGTACACTGACTGGTGTCTCTCAGTCCCTCTCTCTCTCAGTGAGATATCTGTACACTGACTGGTGTCTCTCAGTCCCTCTCTCTCTCAGGGAGATATCTGTACACTGACTGGTGTCTCTCAGTCCCTCTCTCTCAGGGAGATATCTGCACACTGACTGGTGTCTCTCAGTCTCCTCTCTCTCAGGGAGATATCTGTACACTGACTGGTGTTTCTCATTACCCTCTCTCTCTCAGGGAGATATCTGTACACTGACTGGTGTCTCTCAGTCCCTCTCTCTCAGGGTGATATCTGTACACTGACTGGTGCCTCTCAGTCACTCTCTCTCAGGGAGATATCTGTACACTGACTGGTGTTTCTCAGTAACCTCTCTCTCTCAGGGAGATATCTGTACACTGACTCGTGTCTCTCAGTCCCTCTCTCTCTCTCAGGGAGATATCTGTACACTGACTGGTGCCTCTCAGTCCCTCTTTCTCATGGAGATATCTGTACACTGACTGGTGTCTCACAATCCCCTCTCTCTCAGGGAGATATCTGTACACTGACTGGTGTCTCTCAGTCCCTCTCTCTCTCACGGAGATATCTGTACACTGTTTGGTGTGTCTCAGTGTCTCTCTCTCAGGGAGATATCTGTACACTGACTGGTGTCTCTCAGTCCCTCTCTCTCTCAGGGAGATATCTGTACACTGACTGGTGTCTCTCAATCCCCTCTCTCTCAGGGTGATATCTGTACACTGACTGGTGCCTCTCAGTCACTCTCTCTCAGGGAGATAACTGTACACTGACTGGTGTTTCTCAGTACCCTCTATGTCTCAGGGAGATATCTGTACACTGACTCGTGTCTCTCAGTCCCTCTCTCTCTCTCAGGGAGATATCTGTACACTGACTGGTGCCTCTCAGTCCCTCTTTCTCATCGAGATATCTGTACACTGACTGGTGTCTCACAATCCCCTCTCTCTCAGGGAGATATCTGTACACTGACTGGTGTCTCTCAGTCCCTCTCTCTCTCACGGAGATATCTGTACACTGATTGGTGTGTCTCAGTCCCTCTCTCTCAGGGAGATATCTTTACTCTGACTGGTGTCTCTCAGTCCCTCTCTCTCTCAGGGAGATATCTGTACACTGACTGGTGTCTCTCAGTCCCTCTCTCTCATGGAGGTATCTGTACACTGACTGATGTCTCTCAGTCCCTCTCTCTCAGGGAGATATCTGTACACTGACTGGTGTCTCTCTGTCCCCCTCTCTCAGGGAGATACTTGTACACTGACAGGTGTCTCTCAGTCCCTCTCTCTCTCAGGGAGATATCTGTACACTGACTGGTGTCTCTCAGTGCCTCTCTCTCTCAGGGAGATATCTGTACACTGACTGGTGTCTCTCTGTCCCTCTCTCTCAGGGAGATATCTGTACACTGACTGGTGTCTCTCAGTCCCTCTCTCTCTCAGGGAGATATCTGTACACTGACTGGTGTCTCTCAGTCCCTCTCTGTCAGGGAGATATCTGTACACTGACTGGTGTCTCTTAGTCCCTCATCTCTCAGGGAGATATCTGTACACTGACTGGTGTCTCTTATTCCCTCATCTCTCAGGGAGATATCTGTACACTGATTGGTGTCTCTCAGTCCCTCTCACTCTCAGGGAGATATCTGTATACTGACTGGTGTCTCTCATCCCTCTATCTCTCTCAGGGAGATATCTGTACACTGACTGGTATCTCTCAGTCCCACTCACTCTCAGGGAGATATCTGTACACTGACCGGTGTCTCTCAGTCCCCTCTCTCTCAGGGAGATATCTGTACACTGACTGGTGTCTCTCAGTCCCCTCTCTCTCAGGGAGATATCTGTACACTGACTGGTGTCTCTCAGTCCCTCTCTCTCAGGGAGATATCTGTACACTGACTGGTGTCTCTCAGTCCTCTCTCTCTCAGGGAGATATCTGTACACTGACTGGTGTCTCTCAGTCCCTCTGTCTCAGGGAGATATCTGTACACTGACTGGTGTCCCTCAGTCCCTCTCTCTCAGGGAGATATCTGTACACTGACTGGTGTCTCTCTGTCCCTCTCTCTCTCAGGGAGATAACTGTACACTGACTGGTGTCTCTCAGTCCCCTCTCTCTCAGGGAGATATCTGTACACTGACTGATGTCTCTCAGTCCCTCTCTCTCAGAGAGATATCTGTACACTGACTGGTGTCTCTCAGTCCCTCTCTCTCAGTGAGATATCTGTACTCTGACTGGTGTCTCACAGTCCCTCTCTCACAGGGAGATATCTGTACACTGACTGGTGTCTCTCAGTCCCTCTCTCTCAGGGAGATATCTGTACACTGACTGGTGTCTCTCAGTCTCCTCTCTCTCAGGGAGATATCTGTACACTGACTGGTGTTTCTCATTACCCTCTCTCTCTCAGGGAGATATCTGTACACTGACTGGTGTCTCTCAATCACCTCTCTCTCAGGGTGATATCTGTACACTGACTGGTGCCTCTCAGTCACTCTCTCTCAGGGAGATATCTGTACACTGACTGGTGTTTCTCAGTAACCTCTCTCTCTCAGGGAGATATCTGTACACTGACTCGTGTCTCTCAGTCCCTCTCTCTCTCTCAGGGAGATATCTGTACACTGACTGGTGCCTCTCAGTCCCTCTTTCAC
Source organism: Isurus oxyrinchus (assembly GCA_026770705.1). Classification (NCBI taxonomy): domain Eukaryota; kingdom Metazoa; phylum Chordata; class Chondrichthyes; order Lamniformes; family Lamnidae; genus Isurus; species Isurus oxyrinchus. The sequence continues at coordinate 292,316 of JANJGN010000707.1, read as the reverse complement.
ATGGAGATATCTGTACACTGACTGGTGTCTCACAATCCCCTCTCTCTCAGGGAGATATCTGTACACTGACTGGTGTCTCTCTGTCCCTCTCTCTCTCACGGAGATATCTGTACACTGTTTGGTGTGTCTCAGTGTCTCTCTCTCAGGGAGATATCTGTACACTGACTGGTGTCTCTCAGTCCCTCTCTCTCTCAGGGAGATATCTGTACACTGACTGGTGTCTCTCAATCCCCTCTCTCTCAGGGTGATATCTGTACACTGACTGGTGCCTCTCAGTCACTCTCTCTCAGGGAGATATCTGTACACTGACTGGTGTTTCTCAGTACCCTCTCTGTCTCAGGGAGATATCTGTACACTGACTCGTGTCTCTCAGTCCCTCTCTCTCTCTCAGGGAGATATCTGTACACTGACTGGTGCCTCTCAGTCCCTCTTTCTCATCGAGATATCTGTACACTGACTGGTGTCTCACAATCCCCTCTCTCTCAGGGAGATATCTGTACACTGACTGGTGTCTCTCAGTCCCTCTCTCTCTCACGGAGATATCTGTACACTGATTGGTGTGTCTCAGTCCCTCTCTCTCAGGGAGATATCTTTACTCTGACTGGTGTCTCTCAGTCCCTCTCTCTCTCAGGGAGATATCTGTACACTGACTGGTGCCTCTCAGTCCCTCTTTCTCATCGAGATATCTGTACACTGACTGGTGTCTCACAATCCCTCTATCACTCTCATGGTGATATCTGTACACTGACTGGTGTCTCTCAGTCCCTCTCTCTCTCAGTGAGATATCTGTACACTGACTGGTGTCTCTCAGTCCCTCTCTCTCTCAGGGAGATATCTGTACACTGACTGGTGTCTCTCAGTCCCTCTCTCTCAGGGAGATATCTGCACACTGACTGGTGTCTCTCAGTCTCCTCTCTCTCAGGGAGATATCTGTACACTGACTGGTGTTTCTCATTACCCTCTCTCTCTCAGGGAGATATCTGTACACTGACTGGTGTCTCTCAGTCCCTCTCTCTCAGGGTGATATCTGTACACTGACTGGTGCCTCTCAGTCACTCTCTCTCAGGGAGATATCTGTACACTGACTGGTGTTTCTCAGTAACCTCTCTCTCTCAGGGAGATATCTGTACACTGACTCGTGTCTCTCAGTCCCTCTCTCTCTCTCAGGGAGATATCTGTACACTGACTGGTGCCTCTCAGTCCCTCTTTCTCATGGAGATATCTGTACACTGACTGGTGTCTCACAATCCCCTCTCTCTCAGGGAGATATCTGTACACTGACTGGTGTCTCTCAGTCCCTCTCTCTCTCACGGAGATATCTGTACACTGTTTGGTGTGTCTCAGTGTCTCTCTCTCAGGGAGATATCTGTACACTGACTGGTGTCTCTCAGTCCCTCTCTCTCTCAGGGAGATATCTGTACACTGACTGGTGTCTCTCAATCCCCTCTCTCTCAGGGTGATATCTGTACACTGACTGGTGCCTCTCAGTCACTCTCTCTCAGGGAGATAACTGTACACTGACTGGTGTTTCTCAGTACCCTCTCTGTCTCAGGGAGATATCTGTACACTGACTCGTGTCTCTCAGTCCCTCTCTCTCTCTCAGGGAGATATCTGTACACTGACTGGTGCCTCTCAGTCCCTCTTTCTCATCGAGATATCTGTACACTGACTGGTGTCTCACAATCCCCTCTCTCTCAGGGAGATATCTGTACACTGACTGGTGTCTCTCAGTCCCTCTCTCTCTCACGGAGATATCTGTACACTGATTGGTGTGTCTCAGTCCCTCTCTCTCAGGGAGATATCTTTACTCTGACTGGTGTCTCTCAGTCCCTCTCTCTCTCAGGGAGATATCTGTACACTGACTGGTGTCTCTCAGTCCCTCTCTCTCATGGAGGTATCTGTACACTGACTGATGTCTCTCAGTCCCTCTCTCTCAGGGAGATATCTGTACACTGACTGGTGTCTCTCTGTCCCCCTCTCTCAGGGAGATACTTGTACACTGACTGGTGTCTCTCAGTCCCTCTCTCTCTCAGGGAGATATCTGTACACTGACTGGTGTCTCTCAGTGCCTCTCTCTCTCAGGGAGATATCTGTACACTGACTGGTGTCTCTCTGTCCCTCTCTCTCAGGGAGATATCTGTACACTGACTGGTGTCTCTCAGTCCCTCTCTCTCTCAGGGAGATATCTGTACACTGACTGGTGTCTCTCAGTCCCTCTCTGTCAGGGAGATATCTGTACACTGACTGGTGTCTCTTAGTCCCTCATCTCTCAGGGAGATATCTGTACACTGACTGGTGTCTCTTATTCCCTCATCTCTCAGGGAGATATCTGTACACTGATTGGTGTCTCTCAGTCCCTCTCACTCTCAGGGAGATATCTGTATACTGACTGGTGTCTCTCATCCCTCTAACTCTCTCAGGGAGATATCTGTACACTGACTGGTATCTCTCAGTCCCACTCACTCTCAGGGAGATATCTGTACACTGACCGGTGTCTCTCAGTCCCCTCTCTCTCAGGGAGATATCTGTACACTGACTGGTGTCTCTCAGTCCCCTCTCTCTCAGGGAGATATCTGTACACTGACTGGTGTCTCTCAGTCCCTCTCTCTCAGGGAGATATCTGTACACTGACTGGTGTCTCTCAGTCCTCTCTCTCTCAGGGAGATATCTGTACACTGACTGGTGTCTCTCAGTCCCTCTGTCTCAGGGAGATATCTGTACACTGACTGGTGTCCCTCAGTCCCTCTCTCTCAGGGAGATATCTGTACACTGACTGGTGTCTCTCTGTCCCTCTCTCTCTCAGGGAGATAACTGTACACTGACTGGTGTCTCTCAGTCCCCTCTCTCTCAGGGAGATATCTGTACACTGACTGATGTCTCTCAGTCCCTCTCTCTCAGAGAGATATCTGTACACTGACTGGTGTCTCACAGTCCCTCTCTCACAGGGAGATATCTGTACACTGACTGGTGTCTCTCAGTCCCTCTCTCTCAGAGAGATATCTGTACACTGACTGGTGTCTCTCAGTCCCTCTCTCTCAGAGAGGTATCTGTACACTGACTGTTGTCTCTCAGTCCCTCTCTCTCAGGGAGATATCTGTACACTGACTGGTGTCTCTCAGTCCCTCTCTCTCAGAGAGATATCTGTACACTGACTGGTGCCTCTCAGTCCCCTCTCTCTCAGGGAGATATCTGTACACTGACTGGTGTCACTCAGTCCCCTCTCTCTCAGGTAGATATCTCTACACTGACTGGTGTTTCTCAGTCCCCTCTCTGTCAGGGAGATATCTGTGCACTGACTGGTGTCTCTCAGTCCCTCTCTCTCTCAGGGAGATATCTGTACACTGACTGGTGTCTCTCAGTCACTTTCTCTAAGGGAGATATCTGTACACTGACTGGTGTCTCTCAGTCCCCTCTCTTGCTCAGGGAGATATCTGTACACTGACTGGTGTCTCTCACTCCCCTCTCTTGCTCAGGGAGATATCTGTACACTGACTGGTGTCTCTCAGTCCCTCTCTCTCAGGGAGTTATCTGTACACTGACTGGTGTCTCCTGTCCCTCTCTCTCAGGGAGATATCTGTACACTGACTGGTGTCTCTCAGTCACTCTCTCTCTCTCAGGGAGATATCTGTACACTGACTGGTGTCTCACAATCCCCTCTCTCTCAGGGAGATATCTGTACACTGACTGGTGTCTCTCAGTCCCTCTCTCTCTCACGGAGATATCTGTACACTGATTGGTGTGTCTCAGTCCCTCTCTCTCAGGGAGATATCTTTACTCTGACTGGTGTCTCTCAGTCCCTCTCTCTCTCAGGGAGATATCTGTACACTGACTGGTGCCTCTCAGTCCCTCTTTCTCATCGAGATATCTGTACACTGACTGGTGTCTCACAATCCCTCTATCACTCTCATGGTGATATCTGTACACTGACTGGTGTCTCTCAGTCCCTCTCTCTCTCAGTGAGATATCTGTACACTGACTGGTGTCTCTCAGTCCCTCTCTCTCTCAGGGAGATATCTGTACACTGACTGGTGTCTCTCAGTACCTCTCTCTCAGGGAGATATCTGTACACTGACTGATGTCTCTCAGTCTCCTCTCTCTCAGGGAGATATCTGTACACTGACTGGTGTTTCTCATTACCCTCTCTCTCTCAGGGAGATATCTGTACACTGACTGGTGTCTCTCAGTCCCTCTCTCTCAGGGTGATATCTGTACACTGACTGGTGCCTCTCAGTCACTCTCTCTCAGGGAGATATCTGTACACTGACTGGTGTTTCTCAGTAACCTCTCTCTCTCAGGGAGATATCTGTACACTGACTCGTGTCTCTCAGTCCCTCTCTCTCTCTCAGGGAGATATCTGTACACTGACTGGTGCCTCTCAGTCCCTCTTTCTCATGGAGATATCTGTACACTGACTGGTGTCTCACAATCCCCTCTCTCTCAGGGAGATATCTGTACACTGACTGGTGTCTCTCAGTCCCTCTCTCTCTCACGGAGATATCTGTACACTGTTTGGTGTGTCTCAGTGTCTCTCTCTCAGGGAGATATCTGTACACTGACTGGTGTCTCTCAGTCCCTCTCTCTCTCAGGGAGATATCTGTACACTGACTGGTGTCTCTCAATCCCCTCTCTCTCAGGGTGATATCTGTACACTGACTGGTGCCTCTCAGTCACTCTCTCTCAGGGAGATAACTGTACACTGACTGGTGTTTCTCAGTACCCTCTCTGTCTCAGGGAGATATCTGTACACTGACTCGTGTCTCTCAGTCCCTCTCTCTCTCTCAGGGAGATATCTGTACACTGACTGGTGCCTCTTAGTCCCTCTTTCTCATCGAGATATCTGTACACTGACTGGTGTCTCACAATCCCCTCTCTCTCAGGGAGATATCTGTACACTGACTGGTGTCTCTCAGTCCCTCTCTCTCTCACGGAGATATCTGTACACTGATTGGTGTGTCTCAGTCCCTCTCTCTCAGGGAGATATCTGTACACTGACTGGTGTCTCTCAGTCCCTCTCTCTCTCAGGGAGATATCTGTACACTGACTGGTGTCTCTCAGTCCCTCTCTCTCATGGAGGTATCTGTACACTGACTGATGTCTCTCAGTCCCTCTCTCTCAGGGAGATATCTGTACACTGACTGGTGTCTCTCTGTCCCCCTCTCTCAGGGAGATACTTGTACACTGACTGGTGTCTCTCAGTCCCTCTCTCTCTCAGGGAGATATCTGTACACTGACTGGTGTCTCTCAGTCCCTCTCTCTATCAGGGAGATATCTGTACACTGACTGGTGTCTCTCTGTCCCTCTCTCTCAGGGAGATATCTGTACACTGACTGGTGTCTCTCAGTCCCTCTCTCTCTCAGGGAGATATCTGTACACTGACTGGTGTCTCTCAGTCCCTCTCTGTCAGGGAGATATCTGTACACTGACTGGTGTCTCTTAGTCCCTCATCTCTCAGGGAGATATCTGTACACTGACTGGTGTCTCTTATTCCCTCATCTCTCAGGGAGATATCTGTACACTGATTGGTGTCTCTCAGTCCCTCTCACTCTCAGGGAGATATCTGTATACTGACTGGTGTCTCTCATCCCTCTATCTCTCTCAGGGAGATATCTGTACACTGACTGGTATCTCTCAGTCCCACTCACTCTCAGGGAGATATCTGTACACTGACCGGTGTCTCTCAGTCCCCTCTCTCTCAGGGAGATATCTGTACACTGACTGGTGTCTCTCAGTCCCCTCTCTCTCAGGGAGATATCTGTACACTGACTGGTGTCTCTCAGTCCCTCTCTCTCAGGGAGATATCTGTACACTGACTGGTGTCTCTCAGTCCTCTCTCTCTCAGGGAGATATCTGTACACTGACTGGTGTCTCTCAGTCCCTCTGTCTCAGGGAGATATCTGTACACTGACTGGTGTCCCTCAGTCCCTCTCTCTCAGGGAGATATCTGTACACTGACTGGTGTCTCTCTGTCCCTCTCTCTCTCAGGGAGATAACTGTACACTGACTGGTGTCTCTCAGTCCCCTCTCTCTCAGGGAGATATCTGTACACTGACTGATGTCTCTCAGTCCCTCTCTCTCAGAGAGATATCTGTACACTGACTGGTGTCTCTCAGTCCCTCTCTCTCAGTGAGATATCTGTACTCTGACTGGTGTCTCACAGTCTCTCTCTCACAGGGAGATATCTGTACACTGACTGGTGTCTCTCAGTCCCTCTCTCTCAGAGAGATATCTGTACACTGACTGTTGTCTCTCAGTCCCTCTCTCTCAGGGAGATATCTGTACACTGACTGGTGTCTCTCAGTCCCTCTCTCTCAGAGAGATATCTGAACACTGACTGGTGCCTCTCAGTCCCCTCTCTCTCAGGGAGATATCTGTACACTGACTGGTGTCACTCAGTCCCCTCTCTCTCAGGGAGATATCTCTACACTGACTGGTGTTTCTCAGTCCCCTCTCTGTCAGGGAGATATCTGTACACTGACTGGTGTCTCTCAGTCCCTCTCTCTTAGGGAGATATCTGTACATTGACTGGTGTCTCTCAGTCCCTCTCTCTCTCAGGGAGATATCTGTACACTGACTGGTGTCTCTAAGTCCTCTCTCTCTCAGGGAGATATCTGTACACTGACTGGAGTCTCTCTGTCACCTCTCTCAGGGAGATATCTGTACACTGACTGGTGTCTCTCAGTCACTCTCTCTAAGGGAGATATCTGTACACTGACTGGTGTCTCTCAGTCCCCTCTCTCGCTCAGGGAGATATCTGTACAGTGACTGGTGTCTCTCAGTCCCTCTCTCTCAGGGAGTTATCTGTACACTGACTGGTGTCTCCTGTCCCTCTCTCTCAGGGAGATATCTGTACACTGACTGGTGTCTCTCAGTCACTCTCTCTCTCTCAGGGAGATATCTGTACACTGACTGGTGTCTCTCAGTCCCTCTCTCTCATGGAGGTATCTGTACACTGACTGATGTCTCTCAGTCCCTCTCTCTCAGGGAGATATCTGTACACTGACTGGTGTCTCTCTGTCCCTCTCTCTCAGGGAGATACCTGTACACTGACTGGTGTCTCTCAGTCCCTCTCTCTCTCAGGGAGATATCTGTACACTGACTGGTGTCTCTCAGTCCCTCTATCTCAGGGAGATATCTGTACACTGATGGGTGTCTCTCAGTCCCTCTCTCTCAGGGAGATATCTGTACACTGACTGGTGTCTCTCAGTCCCTCTCTCTCTCAGGGAGATATCTGTACACTGACTGGTGTCTCTCTGTCCCTCTCTCTCAGGGAGATATCTGTACACTGACTGGTGTCTCTCAGTCCCTCTCTCTCTCAGGGAGATATCTGTACACTGACTGGTGTGTCTCAGTCCCTCTCTGTCAGGGAGATATCTGTGCACTGACTGGTGTCTCTTAGTCCCTCATCTCTCAGGGAGATATCTGTACACTGACTGGTGTCTCTCAGTCCCTCTCTCTCTCAGGGAGATATCTGTACACTGACTGGTGTCTCTCAGTCCCTCTCTCTCAGGGAGATACCTGTACACTGACTGGTGTCTCTCAGTCTCCTCTCTCTCAGGGAGATATCTGTACACTGACTGGTGTTTCTCATTACCCTCTCTCTCTCAGGGAGATATCTGTACACTGACTGGTGTCTCTCAATCACCTCTCTCTCAGGGTGATATCTGTACACTGACTGGTGCCTCTCAGTCACTCTCTCTCAGGGAGATATCTGTACACTGACTGGTGTTTCTCAGTAACCTCTCTCTCTCAGGGACATATCTGTACACTGACTCGTGTCTCTCAGTCCCTCTCTCCCTCTCAGGGAGATATCTGTACACTGACTGGTGCCTCTCAGTCCCTCTTTCTCATGGAGATATCTGTACACTGACTGGTGTCTCACAATCCCCTCTCTCTCAGGGAGATATCTGTACACTGACTGGTGTCTCTCAGTCCCTCTCTCTCTCACGGAGATATCTGTACACTGTTTGGTGTGTCTCAGTGTCTCTCTCTCAGGGAGATATCTGTACACTGACTGGTGTCTCTCAGTCCCTCTCTCTCTCAGGGAGATATCTGTACACTGACTGGTGTCTCTCAATCCCCTCTCTCTCAGGGTGATATCTGTACACTGACTGGTGCCTCTCAGTCACTCTCTCTCAGGGAGATATCTGTACACTGACTGGTGTTTCTCACTACCCTCTCTGTCTCAGGGAGATATCTGTACACTGACTCGTGTCTCTCAGTCCCTCTCTCTCTCTCAGGGAGATATCTGTACACTGACTGGTGCCTCTCAGTCCCTCTTTCTCATCGAGATATCTGTACACTGACTGGTGTCTCACAATCCCCTCTCTCTCAGGGAGATATCTGTACACTGAATGGTGTCTCTCAGTCCCTCTCTCTCTCACGGAGATATCTGTACACTGATTGGTGTGTCTCAGTCCCTCTCTCTCAGGGAGATATCTTTACTCTGACTGGTGTCTCTCAGTCCCTCTCTCTCTCAGGGAGATATCTGTACACTGACTGGTGCCTCTCAGTCCCTCTTTCTCATCGAGATATCTGTACACTGACTGGTGTCTCACAATCCCCTCTCTCTCAGGGAGATATCTGTACACTGACTGGTGTCTCTCAGTCCCTCTCTCTCATGGAGGTATCTGTACACTGACTGATGTCTCTCAGTCCCTCTCTCTCAGGGAGATATCTGTACACTGACTGGTGTCTCTCTGTCCCTCTCTTTCAGGGAGATAACTGTACACTGACTGGTGTCTCTCAGTCCCCTCTCATTCCGGGAGATATCTGTACACTGACTGGTGTCTCTCAGTCCCTCTCTCTCGGGAAGATATCTGTACACTGACTGGTGTTTCTCAATCCCCTCTCTCTCAGGGAGATATCAGTAAACTGACTGGTGTCACTCAGTCACTCTCTCTCACAGGGAGATATCTGTACACTGACTGGTGTCTCTCAGTCCCTCTCTCTCAGGGAGATATCTGTACACTGACTGGTGTCTCTCAGTCCCTGTCTCTCAGGGAGATATCTGTACACTGACTGGTGTCTCTCAGTTCCTGTCTCTCAGGGAGATATCTGTACTCTGACTGGTGTCTCTCACTCACTCTCTCTCAGGGAGATATCTGTACACTGACTGGTGTCTCTCAGTCCCCTCTCTCTCAGGGAGATATCTGTACACTGACTGGTGTCTCTCAGTCACCTCTCCCTCAGGCAGATATCTGTACACTGAACGGTGTCTCTCAATCCGCTATCTCTATTGGAGATATCTGTACACTGACTGGTGTCTCTCTGTCCCTCTCTCTCAGGGAGATATCTGTACACTGACTGGTGTCTCTCAGTCCCCTCTCTCTCAGGGAGATATCTGTACACTGACTGGTGTCTCTCAGTCCCTCTCTCTGAGGGAGATATCTTTACACTAACTGGTGTTTCTCATTCCCTCTGCCACTCATCGAGATATCTGTTCACTGACTGGTGTCTCTCAGTCCATCTCTCTCAGGGAGATATCTGTACACTGAATGGTGTCTCTCAGTCCCCACTCTCTCATGGAGATATCTGTACACTGACTGGTGTCTCTCAGTCCCCACTCTCTCAGGGAGATATCTGTACACTGACAGGTGTCACTCAGTCCCTCGCTCTCTCAGCGATATATCTGTACACTGACTGGTGTCTCTCAGACCCTCTCTCTCAGGGAGATATCTGTACACTGACTGGTGTCACTCAGTTCCTCTCTCTCAGGGAGTTATCTGTACACTGACTGGTGTCTCTCAGTCCCTCTCTCTCTCAGGGAGATATCTGTACACTGACTGGTGTCTCTCAGTCCCTCTCTCTCTCAGGGAGATATCTGTACACTGACTGGTGTGTCTCAATCCTCTCTCTCTCATGGAGATAAATGTACGCTGACTGGTGTCTGTTAGTCCCTCTCTCTCCAGGAGATATCTGTACACTTACTGGTGTCGCTCAGTACCCTCTATCTCAGGGAGACATCTGTAAACTGACTGGTGTCTGTCAGTCCCTCTCTCTCAGGGAGATATCTGTACACTGACTGGTGCCTCTCAGTCCCCTCTGTCAGAGGGAGATAACTGTACACTGACTGGTGCTTCTCTGTCATCTCTCTGAAAGAGATATCTGTACAGTGACTGGTTTCTCTCAGTCCCGGCTCTCTCTCAGGGAGATATCTGTACACTGACTGGTGTCTCTCAGTCCCTCTCTCTCTCAGGGAGATATCTGTACACTGACTGGTGTCTCTCAGTCCCTCTCTCTCAGGGAGATATCTGTACACTGACTGGTGTCTCTCAGTCCCTCTCTCTCTCAGGGAGATATCTGTACACTGACTGGTGTTTCTCAGTCCCTCTCTCTCATGGAGATATCTGTACACTGACTGGTGTCTCTCAGTCCCTATCCCTCTGGGTAATATCTGTACACTGAATGGTGTCTCTCTGTCCCTCTCACTCTCAGGAAGATATCTGTATACTGACTGGTGTCTCTCATCCCTCTATCTCTCTCAGGGAGATATCTGTACACTGATTGGTATCTCTCAGTCCCTCTCACTCTCAGGGAGATATCTGTACACTGACTGGTGTCTCTCAGTCCCTCTATCTCTCTCATGGTGATATCTGTACACTGACTGGTGTCTCTCAGTCCCTCTCTCTCTCAGTGAGATATCTGAACACTGACTGGTGTCTCTCAGTCCCTCTCTCTCTCAGGGAGATATCTGTACACTGACTGGTGTCTCTCAGTCCCTCTCTCTCAGGGTGATATCTGTACACTGACTGGTGTCTCTCAGTCCCTCTCTCTCTCAGGGAGATATCTGTATACTGACTGGTGTCTCTCATCCCTCTGTCTCTCTAAGGGAGATATCTGTACACTGACTGGTATCTCTCAGTCCCTCTCACTCTCAGGGAGATATCTGCACACTGACTGGTGTCTCTCAGTCCCTCTATCTCTCTCATGGTGATATCTGTACACTGACTGGTGCCTCTCAGTCCCTCTCTCTCAGGGAGATATCTGTACACTGACTGGTGTCTCTCAGTCTCCTCTCTCTCAGGGAGATATCTGTACACTGACTGGTGTTTCTCAGTACCCTCTCTCTCTCAGGGAGATATCTGTAAACTGACTGGTGTCTCACAAACCCCTCTCTCTCAGGATGATATCTGTACACTGACTGGTGCCTCTCAGTCCCTCTCTCTCAGGGAGATATCTGTACACTGACTGGTGTTCCTCAGTACACTCTCTCTCTCAGGGAGATATCTGTACACTGACTGGTGTCTCTCTGTCCCTCTCTCTCTCTCAGTGAGATATCTGTACACTGACTGGTGCCTCTCAGTCCCTCTTTCTCATGGAGATATCTGTACACTGACTGGTGTCTCTCAGTCCCCTCTCTCTCAGGGAGATATCTGTACACTGACTGGTGTCTCTCAGTCCCCTCTCTCTCAGGGAGATATCTGTACACTGACTGGTGTCTCTCAGTCCCTCTCTCTCTCAGGGAGATATCTGTACACTGACTGGTGTCTCTCAGTCCCTCTCTCTCTCAGGGAGATATCTGTACACTGACTGGTGTGTCTCAATCCCCTCTCTCTCATGGAGATAAATGTACGCTGACTGGTGTCTGTTAGTCCCTCTCTCTCCAGGAGATATCTGTACACTTACTGGTGTCGCTCAGTCCCCTCTCTCTCAGGGAGACATCTGTAAACTGACTGGTGTCTGTCAGTCCCTCTCTCTCAGGGAGATATCTGTACACTGACTGGTGCCTCTCAGTCCCCTCTGTCAGAGGGAGATAACTGTACACTGACTGGTGCTTCTCTGTCATCTCTCTGAAAGAGATATCTGTACAGTGACTGGTTTCTCTCAGTCCCGGCTCTCTCTCAGGGAGATATCTGTACACTGACTGGTGTCTCTCAGTCCCTCTCTCTCTCAGGGAGTTATCTGTACACTGACTGGTGTCTCTCAGTCCCTCTCTCTCAGGGAGATATCTGTACACTGACTGGTGTCTCTCAGTCCCTCTCTCTCTCAGGGAGATATCTGTACACTGACTGGTGTTTCTCAGTCCCTCTCTCTCATGGAGATATCTGTACACTGACTGGTGTCTCTCAGTCCCTATCCCTCTGGGTAATATCTGTACACTGAATGGTGTCTCTCAGTCCCTCTCACTCTCAGGAAGATATCTGTATACTGACTGGTGTCTCTCATCCCTCTATCTCTCTCAGGGAGATATCTGTACACTGACTGGTATCTCTCAGTCCCTCTCACTCTCAGGGAGATATCTGTACACTGACTGGTGTCTCTCAGTCCCTCTATCTCTCTCATGGTGATATCTGTACACTGACTGGTGTCTCTCAGTCCCTCTCTCTCTCAGGGAGATATCTGTACACTGACTGGTGTCTCTCAGTCCCTCTCTATCTCAGGGAGATATCTGTACACTGACTGGTGTGTCTCAGTCCCTCTCTGTCAGGGAGATATCTCTACACTGAATGGTGTCTCTTAGTCCCTCATCTCTCAGGGAGATATCTGTACACTGACTGGTGTCTCTCAGTCCCTCTCTCTCTCAGGGAGATATCTGTACACTGACTGGTGTCTCTCAGTCCCTCTCTCTCAGGGAGATACCTGTACACTGACTGGTGTCTCTCAGTCTCCTCTCTCTCATGGAGATATCTGTACACTGACTGGTGTTTCTCATTACCCTCTCTCTCTCAGGGAGATATCTGTACACTGACTGGTGTCTCTCAATCACCTCTCTCTCAGGGTGATATCTGTACACTGACTGGTGCCTATCAGTCACTCTCTCTAAGGGAGATATCTGTACACTGACTGGTGTTTCTCAGTAGCCTCTCTCTCTCAGGGAGATATCTGTACACTGACTCGTGTCTCTCAGTCCCTCTCTCCCTCTCAGGGAGATATCTGTACACTGACTGGTGCCTCTCAGTCCCTCTTTCTCATGGAGATATCTGTACACTGACTGGTGTCTCACAATCCCCTCTCTCTCAGGGAGATATCTGTACACTGACTGGTGTCTCTCAGTCCCTCTCTCTCTCACGGAGATATCTGTACACTGTTTGGTGTGTCTCAGTGTCTCTCTCTCAGGGAGATATCTGTACACTGACTGGTGTCTCTCAGTCCCTCTCTCTCTCAGTGAGATATCTGTACACTGACTGGTGTCTCTCAATCCCCTCTCTCTCAGGGTGATATCTGTACACTGACTGGTGCCTCTCAGTCACTCTCTCTCAGGGAGATATCTGTACACTGACTGGTGTTTCTCACTACCCTCTCTGTCTCAGGGAGATATCTGTACACTGACTCGGGTCTCTCAGTCCCTCTCTCTCTCTCAGGGAGATATCTGTACACTGACTGGTGCCTCTCAGTCCCTCTTTCTCATCGAGATATCTGTACACTGACTGGTGTCTCACAATCCCCTCTCTCTCAGGGAGATATCTGTACACTGACTGGTGTCTCTCAGTCCCTCTCTCTCTCACGGAGATATCTGCACACTGATTGGTGTGTCTCAGTCCCTCTCTCTCAGGGAGATATCTTTACTCTGACTGGTGTCTCTCAGACCCTCTCTCTCTCAGGGAGATATCTGTACACTGACTGGTGCCTCTCAGTCCCTCTTTCTCATCGAGATATCTGTACACTGACTGGTGTCTCACAATCCCCTCTCTCTCAGGGAGATATCTGTACACTGACTGGTGTCTCTCAGTCCCTCTCTCTCTCACGGAGATATCTGTACACTGATTGGTGTGTCTCAGTCCCTCTCTCTCAGGGAGATATCTTTACTCTGACTGGTGTCTCTCAGTCCCTCTCTCTCTCAGGGTGATATCTGTACACTGACTGGTGTCTCTCAGTCCCTCTCTCTCATGGAGGTATCTGTACACTGACTGATGTCTCTCAGTCCCTCTCTCTCAGGGAGATATCTGTACACTGACTGGTGTCTCTCTGTCCCTCTCTTTCAGGGAGATAACTGTACACTGACTGGTGTCTCTCAGTCCCCTCTCTCTCAGGGAGATATCTGTACACTGACTGGTGTCTCTCAGTCCCCTCTCTCTCAGGGAGATATCTGTACACTGACTGGTGTCTCTCAGTCCCCTCTCTCGCAGGGAGATATCTGTACACTGACTGGTGTTTCTCAGTCCCCTCTCTGTCAGGGAGATATCTGTACACTGACTGGTGTCTCTCAGTCCCTCTCTCTTTGGGAGATATCTGTACACTGACTGGTGTCTCTCAGTCCCTCTCTCTCTCAGGGAGATATCCGTACACTGACTGGTGTCTCTCAGTCCTCTCTCTCTCAGGGAGATATCTGTACACTGAATGGTGTCTCTCAGTCACCTCTCTCAGGGAGATATCTGTACACTGACTGGTGTCTCTCAGTCACTCCCTCTAAGGGAGATATCTGTACACTGACTGGTGTCTGTCAGTCCCCTCTCTCGCTCAGGGAGATATCTGTACAGTGACTGGTGTCTCTCAGTCCCTCTCTCTCAGGGAGATATCTGTACACTGACTGGTGTCTCTCTGTCCCTCTCTCTCAGGGAGAAATCTGTACACTGACTGGTGTCTCTCAGTCCCTCTCTCTCTCAGGGAGATATCTGTGCACTGACTGGTGTCTCTCAGTCCCTCATCTCTCGGGGAGATATCTGTACACTAATTGGTGTCTCTCAGTCCCTCTCACTCTCAGGGAGATATCTGTATACTGACTCGTGTCTCTCATCCCTCTATCTCTCTCAGGGAGATATCTATACACTGACTGGTTTCTCTCAATCCCTCTCACTCTCAGGGAGATATCTGTACACTGACTGGTGTCTCTCAGTCCCTCTATCTCTCTCAGGGTGCTTTCTGTACACTGACTGTTGTCTCTCATTCCCTCTCACTCTCAGGGAGTATCTGTACACTGACTGGTGTCTCTCAGTCCCCTCTCTCTCAGGGAGATATCTGTACCCTGACTGGTGTCTCTCAGTCCCCCTCTCTCTCAGAGAGATATCTGTACACTGACTGGTGTCTATCAGTCGCCTCTCTCTCAGGGAGATATCTGTACACTGACTGGTTTCTCTCAGTCCCCCTCTCTCTCAGGGAGATATCTGAAAACTGACTGGTGTCTCTCAGTCCCTCTCTCTCTCAGGGAGATATCTGTACACTGACTGGTGTCTCTCTGTCCCTCTCTCTCAGGGAGATATCTGTACACTGACTGGTGTCTCTCAGTCCCTCTCTCTCTCAGGGAGATATCTGTACACTGACTGGTGTCTCTCAGTCCCTCTCTCTAAGGCAGATATCTGTACACTGACTGGTGTCTCTCAGTAACTCTCTCTCAGGGAGATATCTGTACACTGACTGGTGTCTCTCAGTCTCTCTCTCTCAGGGAGATATCTGTACACTGACTGGTGTCTCTCAGTCCCTCTCTCTCTCAGGGAGATATCTGTACACTGACTGGTGTCTCTTAGTCCCTCATCTCTCAGGGAGATATCTGTACACTGACTGGTGTCTCTTGGTCCCTCATCTCTCAGGGAGATATCTGTACACTGATTCGTGTCTCTCAGTCCCTCTCACTCTCAGGGAGATATCTGTACACTGACTGGTGTCTCTCAGTCCCTCTATCTCTGTCAGGGTGATATCTGTACACTGACTGTTGTCTCTCATTCCCTCTCACTCTCAGGGAGTATCTGTATACTGACTGGTGTCTCCCATCCCTCTAACTCTCTCAGGGAGATATCTGTACAATGACTGGTGTCTCTCAGTCCTCTCTCTCTCAGGGAGATATCTGTACACTCACTGGTGTCTCTCAGTCCCCTCTCTCTCAGGGAGATATCTGTACACTCACTGGTGTCTATCAGTCCCCCTCTCTCTCAGGGAGATATCTGTACACTGACTGGTGTCTCTCAGTCCCTCTGTCTCAGGGAGATATCTGTACACTGACTGGTGTCTCTCAGTCCCTCTCTCTCAGGGAGATATCAGTACACAGACTGGTGTCCCTCAGTCCCTCTCTCTCTGGGAGATATCTGTACACTGACTGGTGTCTCTCTGTCCCTCTCTCTCTCAGGGAGATATCTGTACACTGACTGTTGTCTCTCAGTCCCCTCTCTCTCAGGGAGATATCTGTACACTGACCGGTGTCTCTCAGTCCCTCTGTCTCAGGGAGATATCTGTACACTGACTGGTGTCTCTCAGTCCCTCTCTCTCAGGGAGATATCTGTACACTGACTGGTGTCCCTCAGTCCCTCTCTCTTAGGGAGATATCTGTACACTGACTGGTGTCTCTCAGTCCCTCTCTCTCAGAGAGATATCTGTACACCGACTGGTGTCTCTCAGTCCCTCTCTCTCTGTGAGATATCTGTACTCTGACTGGTGTCTCTCAGTCCCTCTCTCTCAGGGAGATATCTGTACACTGACTGGTGTCTCTCAGTCCCTCTCTCTCAGAGAGATATCTGTACACTGACTGGTGTCTCTCAGTCCCTCTCTCTCAGGGAGATATCTGTACTCTGACTGGTGTCTCTCAGTCCCTCTCTCTCAGGGAGATATCTGTACACTGACTGGTGTCTCTCAGTCCCCTCTCTCTCAGGGAGATATCTGTACACTGACTGGTGTCTCTCAGTCCCCTCTCTCTCAGGGAGATATCTGTACACTGACTGGTGTTTCTCAGTCCCCTCTCTGTCAGGGAGATATCTGTACACTGACTGGTGTCTCTCAGTCCCTCTCTCTTTGGGAGATATCTGTACACTGACTGGTGTCTCTCAGTCCCTCTCTCTCTCAGGGAGATATCCGTACACTGACTGGTGTCTCTCAGTCCTCTCTCTCTCAGGGAGATATCTGTACACTGACTGGTGTCTCTCAGTCACCTCTCTCAGGGAGATATCTGTACACTGACTGGTGTCTGTCATTCCCCTCTCTCGCTCAGGGAGATATCTGTACAGTGACTGGTGTCTCTCAGTCCCTCTCTCTCAGGGAGATATCTGTACACTGACTGGTGTCTCTCTGTCCCTCTCTCTCAGGGAGAAATCTGTACACTGACTGGTGTCTCTCAGTCCCTCTCTCTCTCAGGGAGATATCTGTGCACTGACTGGTGTCTCTCAGTCCCTCATCTCTGGGGGAGATATCTGTACACTAATTGGTGTCTCTCAGTCCCTCTCACTCTCAGGGAGATATCTGTATACTGACTGATGTCTCTCATCCCTCTATCTCTCTCAGGGAGATATCTGTACACTGACTGGTTTCTCTCAATCCCTCACACTCTCAGGGAGATATCTGTACACTGACTGGTGTCTCTCAGTCCCTCTATCTCTCTCAGGGTGATATCTGTACACTGACTGTTGTCTCTCATTCCCTCTCACTCTCATGGAGTATCTGTACACTGACTGGTGTCTCTCAGTCCCCTCTCTCTCAGGGAGATATCTGTACCCTGACTGGTGTCTCTCAGTCCCCCTCTCTCTCAGAGAGATATCTGTACACTGACTGGTGTCTCTCAGTCCCCTCTCTCTCAGGGAGATGTCTGTACACTGACTGGTGTCTCTCAGTCCCCCTCTCTCTCAGGGAGATATCTGTACACTGACTGGAGTCTCTCAGTCCCCCTCTCACTCAGGGAGATATCTGTACACTGACTGGTGTCTCTCAGTCCCTCTCTCTCTCAGGGAGATATCTGTACCCTGACTGGTGTCTCTCAGTCCCCCTCTCTCTCAGAGAGATATCTGTACACTGACTGGTGTCTCTCAGTCCCCTCTCTCTCAGGGAGATATCTTTACACTGACTGGTGTCTCTCAGTCCCCCTCTCTCTCAGGGAGATATCTGTACACTGACTGGAGTCTCTCAGTCCCCCTCTCACTCAGGGAGATATCTGTACACTGACTGGTGTCTCTCAGTCCCCCTCTCACTCAGGGAGATATCTGTACACTGACTGGTGTCTCTCAGTCCCTCTCTCTCTCAGGGAGATATCTGTACACTGACTGGTGTCTCTCTGTCCCTCTCTCTCAGGGAGATATCTGTACACTGACTGGTGTCTCTCAGTCCCTCTCTCTCTCAGGGAGAGATCTGTACACTGACTGGTGTCTCTCAGTCCCTCTCTCTAAGGGAGATATCTGTACACTGACTGGTGTCTCTCAGTAACTCTCTCTCAGGGAGATATCTGTACACTGACTGGTGTCTCTCAGTCCCTCTCTCTCAGGGAGATATCTGTACACTGACTGGTGTCTCTCAGTCCCTCTCTCTCTCAGGGAGATATCTGTACACTGACTGGTGTTTCTCAGTCCCTCTCTCTCATGGAGATATCTGTACACTGACTGGTGTCTCTCAGTCCCTATCCCTCTGGGTAATATCTGTACACTGAATGGTGTCTCTCAGTCGCTCTCACTCTCAGGAAGATATCTGTATACTGACTGGTGTCTCTCATCCCTCTATCTCTCTCAGGGAGATATCTGTACACTGACTGGTATCTCTCAGTCCCTCTCACTCTCAGGGAGATATCTGTACACTGACTGGTGTCTCTCAGTCCCTCTATCTCTCTCATGGTGATATCTGTACACTGACTGGTGTCTCTCAGTCCCTCTCTCTCTCAGGGAGATATCTGTACACTGACTGGTGTCTCTCAGTCACCTCTCTCAGGGAGATATCTGTACACTGACTGGTGTCTGTCATTCCCCTCTCTCGCTCAGGGAGATATCTGTACAGTGACTGGTGTCTCTCAGTCCCTCTCTCTCAGGGAGATATCTGTACACTGACTGGTGTCTCTCTGTCCCTCTCTCTCAGGGAGAAATCTGTACACTGACTGGTGTCTCTCAGTCCCTCTCTCTCTCAGGGAGATATCTGTGCACTGACTGGTGTCTCTCAGTCCCTCATCTCTGGGGGAGATATCTGTACACTAATTGGTGTCTCTCAGTCCCTCTCACTCTCAGGGAGATATCTGTATACTGACTGATGTCTCTCATCCCTCTATCTCTCTCAGGGAGATATCTGTACACTGACTGGTTTCTCTCAATCCCTCACACTCTCAGGGAGATATCTGTACACTGACTGGTGTCTCTCAGTCCCTCTATCTCTCTCAGGGTGATATCTGTACACTGACTGTTGTCTCTCATTCCCTCTCACTCTCATGGAGTATCTGTACACTGACTGGTGTCTCTCAGTCCCCTCTCTCTCAGGGAGATATCTGTACCCTGACTGGTGTCTCTCAGTCCCCCTCTCTCTCAGAGAGATATCTGTACACTGACTGGTGTCTCTCAGTCCCCTCTCTCTCAGGGAGATGTCTGTACACTGACTGGTGTCTCTCAGTCCCCCTCTCTCTCAGGGAGATATCTGTACACTGACTGGAGTCTCTCAGTCCCCCTCTCACTCAGGGAGATATCTGTACACTGACTGGTGTCTCTCAGTCCCTCTCTCTCTCAGGGAGATATCTGTACCCTGACTGGTGTCTCTCAGTCCCCCTCTCTCTCAGAGAGATATCTGTACACTGACTGGTGTCTCTCAGTCCCCTCTCTCTCAGGGAGATATCTTTACACTGACTGGTGTCTCTCAGTCCCCCTCTCTCTCAGGGAGATATCTGTACACTGACTGGAGTCTCTCAGTCCCCCTCTCACTCAGGGAGATATCTGTACACTGACTGGTGTCTCTCAGTCCCCCTCTCACTCAGGGAGATATCTGTACACTGACTGGTGTCTCTCAGTCCCTCTCTCTCTCAGGGAGATATCTGTACACTGACTGGTGTCTCTCTGTCCCTCTCTCTCAGGGAGATATCTGTACACTGACTGGTGTCTCTCAGTCCCTCTCTCTCTCAGGGAGAGATCTGTACACTGACTGGTGTCTCTCAGTCCCTCTCTCTAAGGGAGATATCTGTACACTGACTGGTGTCTCTCAGTAACTCTCTCTCAGGGAGATATCTGTACACTGACTGGTGTCTCTCAGTCCCTCTCTCTCAGGGAGATATCTGTACACTGACTGGTGTCTCTCAGTCCCTCTCTCTCTCAGGGAGATATCTGTACACTGACTGGTGTTTCTCAGTCCCTCTCTCTCATGGAGATATCTGTACACTGACTGGTGTCTCTCAGTCCCTATCCCTCTGGGTAATATCTGTACACTGAATGGTGTCTCTCAGTCGCTCTCACTCTCAGGAAGATATCTGTATACTGACTGGTGTCTCTCATCCCTCTATCTCTCTCAGGGAGATATCTGTACACTGACTGGTATCTCTCAGTCCCTCTCACTCTCAGGGAGATATCTGAACACTGACTGGTGTCTCTCAGTCCCTCTATCTCTCTCATGGTGATATCTGTACACTGACTGGTGTCTCTCAGTCCCTCTCTCTCTCAGGGAGATATCTGTACACTGACTGGTGTCTCTCAGTCCCTCTCTATCTCAGGGAGATATCTGTACACTGACTGGTGTGTCTCAGTCCCTCTCTGTCAGGGAGATATCTCTACACTGACTGGTGTCTCTTAGTCCCTCATCTCTCAGGGAGATATCTGTACACTGACTGGTGTCTCTCAGTCCCTCTCTCTCTCAGGGAGATATCTGTACACTGACTGGTGTCTCTCAGTCCCTCTCTCTCAGGGAGATACCTGTACACTGACTGGTGTCTCTCAGTCTCCTCTCTCTCAGGGAGATATCTGTACACTGACTGGTGTTTCTCATTACCCTCTCTCTCTCAGGGAGATATCTGTACACTGACTGGTGTCTCTCAATCACCTCTCTCTCAGGGTGATATCTGTACACTGACTGGTGCCTATCAGTCACTCTCTCTAAGGCAGATATCTGTACACTGACTGGTGTTTCTCAGTAACCTCTCTCTCTCAGGGAGATATCTGTACACTGACTCGTGTCTCTCAGTCCCTCTCTCCCTCTCAGGGAGATATCTGTACACTGACTGGTGCCTCTCAGTCCCTCTTTCTCATGGAGATATCTGTACACTGACTGGTGTCTCACAATCCCCTCTCTCTCAGGGAGATATCTGTACACTGACTGGTGTCTCTCAGTCCCTCTCTCTCTCACGGAGATATCTGTACACTGTTTGGTGTGTCTCAGTGTCTCTCTCTCAGGGAGATATCTGTACACTGACTGGTGTCTCTCAGTCCATCTCTCTCTCAGTGAGATATCTGTACACTGACTGGTGTCTCTCAATCCCCTCTCTCTCAGGGTGATATCTGTACACTGACTGGTGCCTCTCAGTCACTCTCTCTCAGGGAGATATCTGTACACTGACTGGTGTTTCTCACTACCCTCTCTGTCTCAGGGAGATATCTGTACACTGACTCGGGTCTCTCAGTCCCTCTCTCTCTCTCAGGGAGATATCTGTACACTGACTGGTGCCTCTCAGTCCCTCTTTCTCATCGAGATATCTGTACACTGACTGGTGTCTCACAATCCCCTCTCTCTCAGGGAGATATCTGTACACTGACTGGTGTCTCTCAGTCCCTCTCTCTCTCACGGAGATATCTGTACACTGATTGGTGTGTCTCAGTCCCTCTCTCTCAGGGAGATATCTTTACTCTGACTGGTGTCTCTCAGACCCTCTCTCTCTCAGGGAGATATCTGTACACTGACTGGTGCCTCTCAGTCCCTCTTTCTCATCGAGATATCTGTACACTGACGGGTGTCTCACAATCCCCTCTCTCTCAGGGAGATATCTGTACACTGACTGGTGTCTCTCAGTCCCTCTCTCTCTCACGGAGATATCTGTACACTGATTGGTGTGTCTCAGTCCCTCTCTCTCAGGGAGATATCTTTACTCTGACTGGTGTCTCTCAGTCCCTCTCTCTCTCAGGGAGATATCTGTACACTGACTGGTGTCTCTCAGTCCCTCTCTCTCATGGAGGTATCTGTACACTGACTGATGTCTCTCAGTCCCTCTCTCTCAGGGAGATATCTGTACACTGACTGGTGTCTCTCTGTCCCTCTCTTTCAGGGAGATAACTGTACACTGACTGGTGTCTCTCAGTCCCCTCTCTCTCAGGGAGATATCTGTACACTGACTGGTGTCTCTCAGTCCCCTCTCTCTCAGGGAGATATCTGTACACTGACTGGTGTCTCTCAGTCCCCTCTCTCGCAGGGAGATATCTGTACACTGACTGGTGTTTCTCAGTCCCCTCTCTGTCAGGGAGATATCTGTACACTGACTGGTGTCTCTCAGTCCCTCTCTCTTTGGGAGATATCTGTACACTGACTGGTGTCTCTCAGTCCCTCTCTCTCTCAGGGAGATATCCGTACACTGACTGGTGTCTCTCAGTCCTCTCTCTCTCAGGGAGATATCTGTACACTGACTGGTGTCTCTCAGTCACCTCTCTCAGGGAGATATCTGTACACTGACTGGTGTCTCTCAGTCACTCCCTCTAAGGGAGATATCTGTACACTGACTGGTGTCTGTCAGTCCCCTCTCTCGCTCAGGGAGATATCTGTACAGTGACTGGTGTCTCTCAGTCCCTCTCTCTCAGGGAGATATCTGTACACTGACTGGTGTCTCTCTGTCCCTCTCTCTCAGGGAGAAATCTGTACACTGACTGGTGTCTCTCAGTCCCTCTCTCTCTCAGGGAGATATCTGTGCACTGACTGGTGTCTCTCAGTCCCTCATCTCTCGGGGAGATATCTGTACACTAATTGGTGTCTCTCAGTCCCTCTCACTCTCAGGGAGATATCTGTATACTGACTCGTGTCTCTCATCCCTCTATCTCTCTCAGGGAGATATCTATACACTGACTGGTTTCTCTCAATCCCTCTCACTCTCAGGGAGATATCTGTACACTGACTGGTGTCTCTCAGTCCCTCTATCTCTCTCAGGGTGCTTTCTGTACACTGACTGTTGTCTCTCATTCCCTCTCACTCTCAGGGAGTATCTGTACACTGACTGGTGTCTCTCAGTCCCCTCTCTCTCAGGGAGATATCTGTACCCTGACTGGTGTCTCTCAGTCCCCCTCTCTCTCAGAGAGATATCTGTACACTGACTGGTGTCTATCAGTCCCCTCTCTCTCAGGGAGATATCTGTACACTGACTGGTTTCTCTCAGTCCCCCTCTCTCTCAGGGAGATATCTGAACACTGACTGGTGTCTCTCAGTCCCTCTCTCTCTCAGGGAGATATCTGTACACTGACTGGTGTCTCTCTGTCCCTCTCTCTCAGGGAGATATCTGTACACTGACTGGTGTCTCTCAGTCCCTCTCTCTCTCAGGGAGATATCTGTACACTGACTGGTGTCTCTCAGTCCCTCTCTCTAAGGCAGATATCTGTACACTGACTGGTGTCTCTCAGTAACTCTCTCTCAGGGAGATATCTGTACACTGACTGGTGTCTCTCAGTCTCTCTCTCTCAGGGAGATATCTGTACACTGACTGGTGTCTCTCAGTCCCTCTCTCTCTCAGGGAGATATCTGTACACTGACTGGTGTCTCTTAGTCCCTCATCTCTCAGGGAGATATCTGTACACTGACTGGTGTCTCTTGGTCCCTCATCTCTCAGGGAGATATCTGTACACTGATTGGTGTCTCTCAGTCCCTCTCACTCTCAGGGAGATATCTGTATACTGACTGGCGTCTCTCATCCCTCTATCTCTCTCAGGGAGATATCTGTACACTGACTGTTATCTCTCAGTCCCTCTCACTCTCATGGAGATATCTGTACACTGACTGGTGTCTCTCAGTCCCTCTATCTCTGTCAGGGTGATATCTGTACACTGACTGTTGTCTCTCATTCCCTCTCACTCTCAGGGAGTATCTGTATACTGACTGGTGTCTCCCATCCCTCTAACTCTCTCAGGGAGATATCTGTACAATGACTGGTGTCTCTCAGTCCTCTCTCTCTCAGGGAGATATCTGTACACTCACTGGTGTCTCTCAGTCCCCTCTCTCTCAGGGAGATATCTGTACACTCACTGGTGTCTATCAGTCCCCCTCTCTCTCAGGGAGATATCTGTACACTGACTGGTGTCTCTCAGTCCCTCTGTCTCAGGGAGATATCTGTACACTGACTGGTGTCTCTCAGTCCCTCTCTCTCAGGGAGATATCAGTACACAGACTGGTGTCCCTCAGTCCCTCTCTCTCTGGGAGATATCTGTACACTGACTGGTGTCTCTCTGTCCCTCTCTCTCTCAGGGAGATATCTGTACACTGACTGTTTTCTCTCAGTCCCCTCTCTCTCAGGGAGATATCTGTACACTGACCGGTGTCTCTCAGTCCCTCTGTCTCAGGGAGATATCTGTACACTGACTGGTGTCTCTCAGTCCCTCTCTCTCAGGGAGATATCTGTACACTGACTGGTGTCCCTCAGTCCCTCTCTCTTAGGGAGATATCTGTACACTGACTGGTGTCTCTCAGTCCCTCTCTCTCAGAGAGATATCTGTACACCGACTGGTGTCTCTCAGTCCCTCTCTCTCTGTGAGATATCTGTACTCTGACTGGTGTCTCTCAGTCCCTCTCTCTCAGGGAGATATCTGTACACTGACTGGTGTCTCTCAGTCCCTCTCTCTCAGAGAGATATCTGTACACTGACTGGTGTCTCTCAGTCCCTCTCTCTCAGGGAGATATCTGTACTCTGACTGGTGTCTCTCAGTCCCTCTCTCTCAGGGAGATATCTGTACACTGACTGGTGTCTCTCAGTCCCCTCTCTCTCAGGGAGATATCTGTACACTGACTGGTGTCTCTCAGTCCCCTTCTCTCAGGGAGATATCTGTACACTGACTGGTGTTTCTCAGTCCCCTCTCTGTCAGGGAGATATCTGTACACTGACTGGTGTCTCTCAGTCCCTCTCTCTTTGGGAGATATCTGTACACTGACTGGTGTCTCTCAGTCCCTCTCTCTCTCAGGGAGATATCCGTACACTGACTGGTGTCTCTCAGTCCTCTCTCTCTCAGGGAGATATCTGTACACTGACTGGTGTCTCTCAGTCACGTCTCTCAGGGAGATATCTGTACACTGACTGGTGTCTCTCAGTCACTCCCTCTAAGGGAGATATCTGTACACTGACTGGTGTCTGTCATTCCCCTCTCTCGCTCAGGGAGATATCTGTACAGTGACTGGTGTCTCTCAGTCCCTCTCTCTCAGGGAGATATCTGTACACTGACTGGTGTCTCTCTGTCCCTCTCTCTCAGGGAGAAATCTGTACACTGACTGGTGTCTCTCAGTCCCTCTCTCTCTCAGGGAGATATCTGTGCACTGACTGGTGTCTCTCAGTCCCTCATCTCTCGGGGAGATATCTGTACACTAATTGGTGTCTCTCAGTCCCTCTCACTCTCAGGGAGATATCTGTATACTGACTGATGTCTCTCATCCCTCTATCTCTCTCAGGGAGATATCTGTACACTGACTGGTTTCTCTCAATCCCTCTCACTCGCAGGGAGATATCTGTACACTGACTGGTGTCTCTCAGTCCCTCTATCTCTCTCAGGGTGATATCTGTACACTGACTGTTGTCTCTCATTCCCTCTCACTCTCAGGGAGTATCTGTACACTGACTGGTGTCTCTCAGTCCCCTCTCTCTCAGGGAGATATCTGTACCCTGACTGGTGTCTCTCAGTCCCCCTCTCTCTCAGAGAGATATCTGTACACTGACTGGTGTCTCTCAGTCCCCTCTCTCTCAGGGAGATATCTGTACACTGACTGGTGTCTCTCAGTCCCCCTCTCTCTCAGGGAGATATCTGTACACTGACTGGAGTCTCTCAGTCCCCCTCTCACTCAGGGAGATATCTGTACACTGACTGGTGTCTCTCAGTCCCTCTCTCTCTCAGGGAGATATCTGTACCCTGACTGGTGTCTCTCAGTCCCCCTCTCTCTCAGAGAGATATCTGTACACTGACTGGTGTCTCTCAGTCCCCTCTCTCTCAGGGAGATATCTGTACACTGACTGGTGTCTCTCAGTCCCCCTCTCTCTCAGGGAGATATCTGTACACTGACTGGAGTCTCTCAGTCCCCCTCTCACTCAGGGAGATATCTGTACACTGACTGGTGTCTCTCAGTCCCCCTCTCACTCAGGGAGATATCTGTACACTGACTGGTGTCTCTCAGTCCCTCTCTCTCTCAGGGAGATATCTGTACACTGACTGGTGTCTCTCTGTCCCTCTCTCTCAGGGAGATATCTGTACACTGACTGGTGTCTCTCAGTCCCTCTCTCTCTCAGGGAGAGATCTGTACACTGACTGGTGTCTCTCAGTCCCTCTCTCTAAGGCAGATATCTGTACACTGACTGGTGTCTCTCAGTAACTCTCTCTCAGGGAGATATCTGTACACTGACTGGTGTCTCTCAGTCCCTCTCTCTCAGAGAGATATCTGTACACTGACTGGTGTCTCTCAGTCCCTCTCTCAGGGAGATATCTGTACTCTGACTGGTGTCTCTCAGTCCCTCTCTCTCAGGGAGATATCTGTACACTGACTGGTGTCTCTCAGTCCCCTCTCTCTCAGGGAGATATCTGTACACTGACTGGTGTCTCTCAGTCCCCTCTCTCTCAGGGAGATATCTGTACACTGACTGGTGTTTCTCAGTCCCCTCTCTGTCAGGGAGATATCTGTACACTGACTGGTGTCTCTCAGTCCCTCTCTCTTTGGGAGATATCTGTACACTGACTGGTGTCTCTCAGTCCCTCTCTCTCTCAGGGAGATATCCGTACACTGACTGGTGTCTCTCAGTCCTCTCTCTCTCAGGGAGATATCTGTACACTGACTGGTGTCTCTCAGTCACCTCTCTCAGGGAGATATCTGTACACTGACTGGTGTCTCTCAGTCACTCCCTCTAAGGGAGATATCTGTACACTGACTGGTGTCTGTCAGTCCCCTCTCTCGCTCAGGGAGATATCTGTACAGTGACTGGTGTCTCTCAGTCCCTCTCTCTCAGGGAGATATCTGTACACTGACTGGTGTCTCTCTGTCCCTCTCTCTCAGGGAGAAATCTGTACACTGACTGGTGTCTCTCAGTCCCTCTCTCTCTCAGGGAGATATCTGTGCACTGACTGGTGTCTCTCAGTCCCTCATCTCTCGGGGAGATATCTGTACACTAATTGGTGTCTCTCAGTCCCTCTCACTCTCAGGGAGATATCTGTATACTGACTCGTGTCTCTCATCCCTCTATCTCTCTCAGGGAGATATCTATACACTGACAGGTTTCTCTCAATCCCTCTCACTCTCAGGGAGATATCTGTACACTGACTGGTGTCTCTCAGTCCATCTATCTCTCTCAGGGTGCTTTCTGTACACTGACTGTTGTCTCTCATTCCCTCTCACTCTCAGGGAGTATCTGTACACTGACTGGTGTCTCCCAGTCCCCTCTCTCTCAGGGAGATATCTGTACCCTGACTGGTGTCTCTCAGTCCCCCTCTCTCTCAGAGAGATATCTGTACACTGACTGGTGTCTATCAGT
Source organism: Isurus oxyrinchus (assembly GCA_026770705.1). NCBI lineage: Eukaryota > Metazoa > Chordata > Chondrichthyes > Lamniformes > Lamnidae > Isurus > Isurus oxyrinchus. The sequence continues at coordinate 265,048 of JANJGN010000707.1, read as the reverse complement.
CCCCTCTCTCTCAGGGAGATATCTGTACACTGACTGGTGTCTATCAGTCCCCCTCTCTCTCAGGGAGATATCTGAACACTGACTGGTGTCTCTCAGTCCCTCTCTCTCTCAGGGAGATATCTGTACACTGACTGGTGTCTCTCTGTCCCTCTCTCTCAGGGAGATATCTGTACACTGACTGGTGTCTCTCAGTCCCTCTCTCTCTCAGGGAGATATCTGTACACTGACTGGTGTCTCTCAGTCCCTCTCTCTAAGGCAGATATCTGTACACTGACTGGTGTCTCTCAGTAACTCTCTCTCAGGGAGATATCTGTACACTGACTGGTGTCTCTCAGTCTCTCTCTCTCAGGGAGATATCTGTACACTGACTGGTGTCTCTTAGTCCCTCATCTCTCAGGGAGATATCTGTACACTGACTGGTGTCTCTTGGTCCCTCATCTCTCAGGGAGATATCTGTACACTGATTGGTGTCTCTCAGTCCCTCTCACTCTCAGGGAGATATCTGTATACTGACTGGCGTCTCTCATCCCTCTATCTCTCTCAGGGAGATATCTGTACACTGACTGTTATCTCTCAGTCCCTCTCACTCTCATGGAGATATCTGTACACTGACTGGTGTCTCTCAGTCCCTCTATCTCTGTCAGGGTGATATCTGTACACTGACTGTTGTCTCTCATTCCCTCTCACTCTCAGGGAGTATCTGTATACTGACTGGTGTCTCCCATCCCTCTAACTCTCTCAGGGAGATATCTGTACAATGACTGGTGTCTCTCAGTCCTCTCTCTCTCAGGGAGATATCTGTACACTCACTGGTGTCTCTCAGTCCCCTCTCTCTCAGGGAGATATCTGTACACTCACTGGTGTCTATCAGTCCCCCTCTCTCTCAGGGAGATATCTGTACACTGACTGGTGTCTCTCAGTCCCTCTGTCTCAGGGAGATATCTGTACACTGACTGGTGTCTCTCAGTCCCTCTCTCTCAGGGAGATATCAGTACACAGACTGGTGTCCCTCAGTCCCTCTCTCTCTGGGAGATATCTGTACACTGACTGGTGTCTCTCTGTCCCTCTCTCTCTCAGGGAGATATCTGTACACTGACTGTTGTCTCTCAGTCCCCTCTCTCTCAGGGAGATATCTGTACACTGACCGGTGTCTCTCAGTCCCTCTGTCTCAGGGAGATATCTGTACACTGACTGGTGTCTCTCAGTCCCTCTCTCTCAGGGAGATATCTGTACACTGACTGGTGTCCCTCAGTCCCTCTCTCTTAGGGAGATATCTGTACACTGACTGGTGTCTCTCAGTCCCTCTCTCTCAGAGAGATATCTGTACACCGACTGGTGTCTCTCAGTCCCTCTCTCTCTGTGAGATATCTGTACTCTGACTGGTGTCTCTCAGTCCCTCTCTCTCAGGGAGATATCTGTACACTGACTGGTGTCTCTCAGTCCCTCTCTCTCAGAGAGATATCTGTACACTGACTGGTGTCTCTCAGTCCCTCTCTCTCAGGGAGATATCTGTACTCTGACTGGTGTCTCTCAGTCCCTCTCTCTCAGGGAGATATCTGTACACTGACTGGTGTCTCTCAGTCCCCTCTCTCTCAGGGAGATATCTGTACACTGACTGGTGTCTCTCAGTCCCCTCTCTCTCAGGGAGATATCTGTACACTGACTGGTGTTTCTCAGTCCCCTCTCTGTCAGGGAGATATCTGTACACTGACTGGTGTCTCTCAGTCCCTCTCTCTTTGGGAGATATCTGTACACTGACTGGTGTCTCTCAGTCCCTCTCTCTCTCAGGGAGATATCCGTACACTGACTGGTGTCTCTCAGTCCTCTCTCTCTCAGGGAGATATCTGTACACTGACTGGTGTCTCTCAGTCACGTCTCTCAGGGAGATATCTGTACACTGACTGGTGTCTCTCAGTCACTCCCTCTAAGGGAGATATGTGTACACTGACTGGTGTCTGTCAGTCCCCTCTCTCGCTCAGGGAGATATCTGTACAGTGACTGGTGTCTCTCAGTCCCTCTCTCTCAGGGAGATATCTGTACACTGACTGGTGTCTCTCTGTCCCTCTCTCTCAGGGAGAAATCTGTACACTGACTGGTGTCTCTCAGTCCCTCTCTCTCTCAGGGAGATATCTGTGCACTGACTGGTGTCTCTCAGTCCCTCATCTCTCGGGGAGATATCTGTACACTAATTGGTGTCTCTCAGTCCCTCTCACTCTCAGGGAGATATCTGTATACTGACTGATGTCTCTCATCCCTCTATCTCTCTCAGGGAGATATCTGTACACTGACTGGTTTCTCTCAATCCCTCTCACTCTCAGGGAGATATCTGTACACTGACTGGTGTCTCTCAGTCCCTCTATCTCTCTCAGGGTGATATGTGTACACTGACTGTTGTCTCTCATTCCCTCTCACTCTCAGGGAGTATCTGTACACTGACTGGTGTCTCTCAGTCCCCTCTCTCTCAGGGAGATATCTGTACCCTGACTGGTGTCTCTCAGTCCCCCTCTCTCTCAGAGAGATATCTGTACACTGACTGGTGTCTCTCAGTCCCCTCTCTCTCAGGGAGATATCTGTACACTGACTGGTGTCTCTCAGTCCCCCTCTCTCTCAGGGAGATATCTGTACACTGACTGGAGTCTCTCAGTCCCCCTCTCACTCAGGGAGATATCTGTACACTGACTGGTGTCTCTCAGTCCCTCTCTCTCTCAGGGAGATATCTGTACACTGACTGGTGTCTCTCTGTCCCTCTCTCTCAGGGAGATATCTGTACACTGACTGGTGTCTCTCAGTCCCTCTCTCTCTCAGGGAGAGATCTGTACACTGACTGGTGTCTCTCAGTCCCTCTCTCTAAGGCAGATATCTGTACACTGACTGGTGTCTCTCAGTAACTCTCTCTCAGGGAGATATCTGTACACTGACTGGTGTCTCTCAGTCTCTCTCTCTCAGGGAGATATCTGTACGCTGACTGGTGTCTCTCAGTCTCTCTCTCTCAGGGAGATATCTGTACACTGACTGTTGTCTCTCAGTCCCCTCTCTCTCAGGGAGATATCTGTACACTGACCGGTGTCTGTCAGTCCCTCTGTCTCAGGGAGATATCTGTACACTGACTGGTGTCTCTCAGTCCCTCTCTCTCTGGGAGATATCTGTACACTGACTGGTGTCCCTCAGTCCCTCTCTCTTAGGGAGATATCTGTACACTGACTGGCGTCTATCAGTCCCCTCTCTCTCAGGGAGATATCTGTACACTGACTGGTGTCTCTCAGTCCCCCTCTCTCTCAGGGAGATATCTGAACACTGACTGGTGTCTCTCAGTCCCTCTCTCTCTCAGGGAGATATCTGTACACTGACTGGTGTCTCTCTGTCCCTCTCTCTCAGGGAGATATCTGTACACTGACTGGTGTCTCTCAGTCCCTCTCTCTCTCAGGGAGATATCTGTACACTGACTGGTGTCTCTCAGTCCCTCTCTCTAAGGCAGATATCTGTACACTGACTGGTGTCTCTCAGTAACTCTCTCTCAGGGAGATATCTGTACACTGACTGGTGTCTCTCAGTCTCTCTCTCTCAGGGAGATATCTGTACACTGACTGGTGTCTCTCAGTCCCTCTCTCTCTCAGGGAGATATCTGTACACTGACTGGTGTCTCTTAGTCCCTCATCTCTCAGGGAGATATCTGTACACTGACTGGTGTCTCTTGGTCTCTCATCTCTCAGGGAGATATCTGTACACTGATTGGTGTCTCTCAGTCCCTCTCACTCTCAGGGAGATATCTGTATACTGACTGGCGTCTCTCATCCCTCTATCTCTCTCAGGGAGATATCTGTACACTGACTGTTATCTCTCAGTCCCTCTCACTCTCATGGAGATATCTGTACACTGACTGGTGTCTCTCAGTCCCTCTATCTCTGTCAGGGTGATATCTGTACACTGACTGTTGTCTCTCATTCCCTCTCACTCTCAGGGAGTATCTGTATACTGACTGGTGTCTCCCATCCCTCTAACTCTCTCAGGGAGATATCTGTACAATGACTGGTGTCTTTCAGTCCTCTCTCTCTCAGGGAGATATCTGTACACTCACTGGTGTCTCTCAGTCCCCTCTCTCTCAGGGAGATATCTGTACACTCACTGGTGTCTATCAGTCCCCCTCTCTCTCAGGGAGATATCTGTACACTGACTGGTGTCTCTCAGTCCCTCTGTCTCAGGGAGATATCTGTACACTGACTGGTGTCTCTCAGTCCCTCTCTCTCAGGGAGATATCAGTACACAGACTGGTGTCCCTCAGTCCCTCTCTCTCTGGGAGATATCTGTACACTGACTGGTGTCTCTCTGTCCCTCTCTCTCTCAGGGAGATATCTGTACACTGACTGTTGTCTCTCAGTCCCCTCTCTCTCAGGGAGATATCTGTACACTGACCAGTGTCTCTCAGTCCCTCTGTCTCAGGGAGATATCTGTACACTGACTGGTGTCTCTCAGTCCCTCTCTCTCAGGGAGATATCTGTACACTGACTGGTGTCCCTCAGTCCCTCTCTCTTAGGGAGATATCTGTACACTGACTGGTGTCTCTCAGTCCCTCTCTCTCAGAGAGATATCTGTACACCGACTGGTGTCTCTCAGTCCCTCTCTCTCTGTGAGATATCTGTACTCTGACTGGTGTCTCTCAGTCCCTCTCTCTCAGGGAAATATCTGTACACTGACTGGTGTCTCTCAGTCCCTCTCTCTCAGAGAGATATCTGTACACTGACTGGTGTCTCTCAGTCCCTCTCTCTCAGGGAGATATCTGTACTCTGACTGGTGTCTCTCAGTCCCTCTCTGTCAGGGAGATATCTGTACACTGACTGGTGTCTCTCAGTCCCCTCTCTCTCAGGGAGATATCTGTACACTGACTGGTGTCTCTCAGTCCCCTTCTCTCAGGGAGATATCTGTACACTGACTGGTGTTTCTCAGTCCCCTCTCTGTCAGGGAGATATCTGTACACTGACTGGTGTCTCTCAGTCCCTCTCTCTTTGGGAGATATCTGTACACTGACTGGTGTCTCTCAGTCCCTCTCTCTCTCAGGGCGATATCCGTACACTGACTGGTGTCTCTCAGTCCTCTCTCTCTCAGGGAGATATCTGTACACTGACTGGTGTCTCTCAGTCACGTCTCTCAGGGAGATATCTGTACACTGACTGGTGTCTCTCAGTCACTCCCTCTAAGGGAGATATCTGTACACTGACTGGTGTCTGTCATTCCCCTCTCTCGCTCAGGGAGATATCTGTACAGTGACTGGTGTCTCTCAGTCCCTCTCTCTCAGGGAGATATCTGTACACTGACTGGTGTCTCTCTGTCCCTCTCTCTCAGGGAGAAATCTGTACACTGACTGGTGTCTCTCAGTCCCTCACTCTCTCAGGGAGATATCTGTGCACTGACTGGTATCTCTCAGTCCCTCATCTCTCGGGGAGATATCTGTACACTAATTGGTGTCTCTCAGTCCCTCTCACTCTCAGGGAGATATCTGTATACTGACTGATGTCTCTCATCCCTCTATCTCTCTCAGGGAGATATCTGTACACTGACTGGTTTCTCTCAATCCCTCTCACTCTCAGGGAGATATCTGTACACTGACTGGTGTCTCTCAGTCCCTCTATCTCTCTCAGGGTGATATCTGTACACTGACTGTTGTCTCTCTTTCCCTCTCACTCTCAGGGAGTATCTGTACACTGACTGGTGTCTCTCAGTCCCCTCTCTCTCAGGGAGATATCTGTACCCTGACTGGTGTCTCTCAGTCCCCCTCTCTCTCAGAGAGATATCTGTACACTGACTGGTGTCTCTCAGTCCCCTCTCTCTCAGGGAGATATCTGTACACTGACTGGTGTCTCTCAGTCCCCCTCTCTCTCAGGGAGATATCTGTACACTGACTGGAGTCTCTCAGTCCCCCTCTCACTCAGGGAGATATCTGTACACTGACTGGTGTCTCTCAGTCCCTCTCTCTCTCAGGGAGATATCTGTACCCTGACTGGTGTCTCTCAGTCCCCCTCTCTCTCAGAGAGATATCTGTACACTGACTGGTGTCTCTCAGTCCCCTCTCTCTCAGGGAGATATCTGTACACTGACTGGTGTCTCTCAGTCCCCCTCTCTCTCAGGGAGATATCTGTACACTGACTGGAGTCTCTCAGTCCCCCTCTCACTCAGGGAGATATCTGTACACTGACTGGTGTCTCTCAGTCCCCCTCTCACTCAGGGAGATATCTGTACACTGACTGGTGTCTCTCAGTCCCTCTCTCTCTCAGGGAGATATCTGTACACTGACTGGTGTCTCTCTGTCCCTCTCTCTCAGGGAGATATCTGTACACTGACTGGTGTCTCTCAGTCCCTCTCTCTCTCAGGGAGAGATCTGTACACTGACTGGTGTCTCTCAGTCCCTCTCTCTAAGGCAGATATCTGTACACTGACTGGTGTCTCTCAGTAACTCTCTCTCAGGGAGATATCTGTACACTGACTGGTGTCTCTCAGTCTCTCTCTCTCAGGGAGATATCTGTACACTGACTGGTGTCTCTCAGTCCCTCTCTCTCAGAGAGATATCTGTACACTGACTGGTGTCTCTCAGTCCCTCTCTCAGGGAGATATCTGTACTCTGACTGGTGTCTCTCAGTCCCTCTCTCTCAGGGAGATATCTGTACACTGACTGGTGTTTCTCAGTCCCCTCTCTGTCAGGGAGATATCTGTACACTGACTGGTGTCTCTCAGTCCCTCTCTCTTTGGGAGATATCTGTACACTGACTGGTGTCTCTCAGTCCCTCTCTCTCTCAGGGAGATATCCGTACACTGACTGGTGTCTCTCAGTCCTCTCTCTCTCAGGGAGATATCTGTACACTGACTGGTGTCTCTCAGTCACCTCTCTCAGGGAGATATCTGTACACTGACTGGTGTCTCTCAGTCACTCCCTCTAAGGGAGATATCTGTACACTGACTGGTGTCTGTCAGTCCCCTCTCTCGCTCAGGGAGATATCTGTACAGTGACTGGTGTCTCTCAGTCCCTCTCTCTCAGGGAGATATCTGTACACTGACTGGTGTCTCTCTGTCCCTCTCTCTCAGGGAGAAATCTGTACACTGACTGGTGTCTCTCAGTCCCTCTCTCTCTCAGGGAGATATCTGTGCACTGACTGGTGTCTCTCAGTCCCTCATCTCTCGGGGAGATATCTGTACACTAATTGGTGTCTCTCAGTCCCTCTCACTCTCAGGGAGATATCTGTATACTGACTCGTGTCTCTCATCCCTCTATCTCTCTCAGGGAGATATCTATACACTGACTGGTTTCTCTCAATCCCTCTCACTCTCAGGGAGATATCTGTACACTGACTGGTGTCTCTCAGTCCCTCTATCTCTCTCAGGGTGCTTTCTGTACACTGACTGTTGTCTCTCATTCCCTCTCACTCTCAGGGAGTATCTGTACACTGACTGGTGTCTCCCAGTCCCCTCTCTCTCAGGGAGATATCTGTACCCTGACTGGTGTCTCTCAGTCCCCCTCTCTCTCAGAGAGATATCTGTACACTGACTGGTGTCTATCAGTCCCCTCTCTCTCAGGGAGATATCTGTACACTGACTGGTGTCTCTCAGTCCCCCTCTCTCTCAGGGAGATATCTGAACACTGACTGGTGTCTCTCAGTCCCTCTCTCTCTCAGGGAGATATCTGTACACTGACTGGTGTCTCTCTGTCCCTCTCTCTCAGGGAGATATCTGTACACTGACTGGTGTCTCTCAGTCCCTCTCTCTCTCAGGGAGATATCTGTACACTGACTGGTGTCTCTCAGTCCCTCTCTCTAAGGCAGATATCTGTACACTGACTGGTGTCTCTCAGTAACTCTCTCTCAGGGAGATATCTGTACACTGACTGGTGTCTCTCAGTCTCTCTCTCTCAGGGAGATATCTGTACACTGACTGGTGTCTCTTAGTCCCTCATCTCTCAGGGAGATATCTGTACACTGACTGGTGTCTCTTGGTCCCTCATCTCTCAGGGAGATATCTGTACACTGATTGGTGTCTCTCAGTCCCTCTCACTCTCAGGGAGATATCTGTATACTGACTGGCGTCTCTCATCCCTCTATCTCTCTCAGGGAGATATCTGTACACTGACTGTTATCTCTCAGTCCCTCTCACTCTCATGGAGATATCTGTACACTGACTGGTGTCTCTCAGTCCCTCTATCTCTGTCAGGGTGATATCTGTACACTGACTGTTGTCTCTCATTCCCTCTCACTCTCAGGGAGTATCTGTATACTGACTGGTGTCTCCCATCCCTCTAACTCTCTCAGGGAGATATCTGTACAATGACTGGTGTCTCTCAGTCCTCTCTCTCTCAGGGAGATATCTGTACACTCACTGGTGTCTCTCAGTCCCCTCTCTCTCAGGGAGATATCTGTACACTCACTGGTGTCTATCAGTCCCCCTCTCTCTCAGGGAGATATCTGTACACTGACTGGTGTCTCTCAGTCCCTCTGTCTCAGGGAAATATCTGTACACTGACTGGTGTCTCTCAGTCCCTCTCTCTCAGGGAGATATCAGTACACAGACTGGTGTCCCTCAGTCCCTCTCTCTCTGGGAGATATCTGTACACTGACTGGTGTCTCTCTGTCCCTCTCTCTCTCAGGGAGATATCTGTACACTGACTGTTGTCTCTCAGTCCCCTCTCTCTCAGGGAGATATCTGTACACTGACCGGTGTCTCTCAGTCCCTCTGTCTCAGGGAGATATCTGTACACTGACTGGTGTCTCTCAGTCCCTCTCTCTCAGGGAGATATCTGTACACTGACTGGTGTCCCTCAGTCCCTCTCTCTTAGGGAGATATCTGTACACTGACTGGTGTCTCTCAGTCCCTCTCTCTCAGAGAGATATCTGTACACCGACTGGTGTCTCTCAGTCCCTCTCTCTCTGTGAGATATCTGTACTCTGACTGGTGTCTCTCAGTCCCTCTCTCTCAGGGAGATATCTGTACACTGACTGGTGTCTCTCAGTCCCTCTCTCTCAGAGAGATATCTGTACACTGACTGGTGTCTCTCAGTCCCTCTCTCTCAGGGAGATATCTGTACTCTGACTGGTGTCTCTCAGTCCCTCTCTCTCAGGGAGATATCTGTACACTGACTGGTGTCTCTCAGTCCCCTCTCTCTCAGGGAGATATCTGTACACTGACTGGTGTCTCTCAGTCCCCTCTCTCTCAGGGAGATATCTGTACACTGACTGGTGTTTCTCAGTCCCCTCTCTGTCAGGGAGATATCTGTACACTGACTGGTGTCTCTCAGTCCCTCTCTCTTTGGGAGATATCTGTACACTGACTGGTGTCTCTCAGTCCCTCTCTCTCTCAGGGAGATATCCGTACACTGACTGGTGTCTCTCAGTCCTCTCTCTCTCAGGGAGATATCTGTACACTGACTGGTGTCTCTCAGTCACGTCTCTCAGGGAGATATCTGTACACTGACTGGTGTCTCTCAGTCACTCCCTCTAAGGGAGATATGTGTACACTGACTGGTGTCTGTCAGTCCCCTCTCTCGCTCAGGGAGATATCTGTACAGTGACTGGTGTCTCTCAGTCCCTCTCTCTCAGGGAGATATCTGTACACTGACTGGTGTCTCTCTGTCCCTCTCTCTCAGGGAGAAATCTGTACACTGACTGGTGTCTCTCAGTCCCTCTCTCTCTCAGGGAGATATCTGTGCACTGACTGGTGTCTCTCAGTCCCTCATCTCTCGGGGAGATATCTGTACACTAATTGGTGTCTCTCAGTCCCTCTCACTCTCAGGGAGATATCTGTATACTGACTGATGTCTCTCATCCCTCTATCTCTCTCAGGGAGATATCTGTACACTGACTGGTTTCTCTCAATCCCTCTCACTCTCAGGGAGATATCTGTACACTGACTGGTGTCTCTCAGTCCCTCTATCTCTCTCAGGGTGATATGTGTACACTGACTGTTGTCTCTCATTCCCTCTCACTCTCAGGGAGTATCTGTACACTGACTGGTGTCTCTCAGTCCCCTCTCTCTCAGGGAGATATCTGTACCCTGACTGGTGTCTCTCAGTCCCCCTCTCTCTCAGAGAGATATCTGTACACTGACTGGTGTCTCTCAGTCCCCTCTCTCTCAGGGAGATATCTGTACACTGACTGGTGTCTCTCAGTCCCCCTCTCTCTCAGGGAGATATCTGTACACTGACTGGAGTCTCTCAGTCCCCCTCTCACTCAGGGAGATATCTGTACACTGACTGGTGTCTCTCAGTCCCTCTCTCTCTCAGGGAGATATCTGTACACTGACTGGTGTCTCTCTGTCCCTCTCTCTCAGGGAGATATCTGTACACTGACTGGTGTCTCTCAGTCCCTCTCTCTCTCAGGGAGAGATCTGTACACTGACTGGTGTCTCTCAGTCCCTCTCTCTAAGGCAGATATCTGTACACTGACTGGTGTCTCTCAGTAACTCTCTCTCAGGGAGATATCTGTACACTGACTGGTGTCTCTCAGTCTCTCTCTCTCAGGGAGATATCTGTACGCTGACTGGTGTCTCTCAGTCTCTCTCTCTCAGGGAGATATCTGTACACTGACTGTTGTCTCTCAGTCCCCTCTCTCTCAGGGAGATATCTGTACACTGACCGGTGTCTGTCAGTCCCTCTGTCTCAGGGAGATATCTGTACACTGACTGGTGTCTCTCAGTCCCTCTCTCTCTGGGAGATATCTGTACACTGACTGGTGTCCCTCAGTCCCTCTCTCTTAGCGAGATATCTGTACACTGACTGGTGTCTATCAGTCCCCTCTCTCTCAGGGAGATATCTGTACACTGACTGGTGTCTCTCAGTCCCCCTCTCTCTCAGGGAGATATCTGAACACTGACTGGTGTCTCTCAGTCCCTCTCTCTCTCAGGGAGATATCTGTACACTGACTGGTGTCTCTCTGTCCCTCTCTCTCAGGGAGATATCTGTACACTGACTGGTGTCTCTCAGTCCCTCTCTCTCTCAGGGAGATATCTGTACACTGACTGGTGTCTCTCAGTCCCTCTCTCTAAGGCAGATATCTGTACACTGACTGGTGTCTCTCAGTAACTCTCTCTCAGGGAGATATCTGTACACTGACTGGTGTCTCTCAGTCTCTCTCTCTCAGGGAGATATCTGTACACTGACTGGTGTCTCTCAGTCCCTCTCTCTCTCAGGGAGATATCTGTACACTGACTGGTGTCTCTTAGTCCCTCATCTCTCAGGGAGATATCTGTACACTGACTGGTGTCTCTTGGTCTCTCATCTCTCAGGGAGATATCTGTACACTGATTGGTGTCTCTCAGTCCCTCTCACTCTCAGGGAGATATCTGTATACTGACTGGCGTCTCTCATCCCTCTATCTCTCTCAGGGAGATATCTGTACACTGACTGTTATCTCTCAGTCCCTCTCACTCTCATGGAGATATCTGTACACTGACTGGTGTCTCTCAGTCCCTCTATCTCTGTCAGGGTGATATCTGTACACTGACTGTTGTCTCTCATTCCCTCTCACTCTCAGGGAGTATCTGTATACTGACTGGTGTCTCCCATCCCTCTAACTCTCTCAGGGAGATATCTGTACAATGACTGGTGTCTCTCAGTCCTCTCTCTCTCAGGGAGATATCTGTACACTCACTGGTGTCTCTCAGTCCCCTCTCTCTCAGGGAGATATCTGTACACTCACTGGTGTCTATCAGTCCCCCTCTCTCTCAGGGAGATATCTGTACACTGACTGGTGTCTCTCAGTCCCTCTGTCTCAGGGAGATATCTGTACACTGACTGGTGTCTCTCAGTCCCTCTCTCTCAGGGAGATATCAGTACACAGACTGGTGTCCCTCAGTCCCTCTCTCTCTGGGAGATATCTGTACACTGACTGGTGTCTCTCTGTCCCTCTCTCTCTCAGGGAGATATCTGTACACTGACTGTTGTCTCTCAGTCCCCTCTCTCTCAGGGAGATATCTGTACACTGACCAGTGTCTCTCAGTCCCTCTGTCTCAGGGAGATATCTGTACACTGACTGGTGTCTCTCAGTCCCTCTCTCTCAGGGAGATATCTGTACACTGACTGGTGTCCCTCAGTCCCTCTCTCTTAGGGAGATATCTGTACACTGACTGGTGTCTCTCAGTCCCTCTCTCTCAGAGAGATATCTGTACACCGACTGGTGTCTCTCAGTCCCTCTCTCTCTGTGAGATATCTGTACTCTGACTGGTGTCTCTCAGTCCCTCTCTCTCAGGGAAATATCTGTACACTGACTGGTGTCTCTCAGTCCCTCTCTCTCAGAGAGATATCTGTACACTGACTGGTGTCTCTCAGTCCCTCTCTCTCAGGGAGATATCTGTACTCTGACTGGTGTCTCTCAGTCCCTCTCTGTCAGCGAGATATCTGTACACTGACTGGTGTCTCTCAGTCCCCTCTCTCTCAGGGAGATATCTGTACACTGACTGGTGTCTCTCAGTCCCCTTCTCTCAGGGAGATATCTGTACACTGACTGGTGTTTCTCAGTCCCCTCTCTGTCAGGGAGATATCTGTACACTGACTGGTGTCTCTCAGTCCCTCTCTCTTTGGGAGATATCTGTACACTGACTGGTGTCTCTCAGTCCCTCTCTCTCTCAGGGAGATATCCGTACACTGACTGGTGTCTCTCAGTCCTCTCTCTCTCAGGGAGATATCTGTACACTGACTGGTGTCTCTCAGTCACGTCTCTCAGGGAGATATCTGTACACTGACTGGTGTCTCTCAGTCACTCCCTCTAAGGGAGATATCTGTACACTGACTGGTGTCTGTCAGTCCCCTCTCTCGCTCAGGGAGATATCTGTACAGTGACTGGTGTCTCTCAGTCCCTCTCTCTCAGGGAGATATCTGTACACTGACTGGTGTCTCTCTGTCCCTCTCTCTCAGGGAGAAATCTGTACACTGACTGGTGTCTCTCAGTCCCTCTCTCTCTCAGGGAGATATCTGTGCACTGACTGGTGTCTCTCAGTCCCTCATCTCTCGGGGAGATATCTGTACACTAATTGGTGTCTCTCAGTCCCTCTCACTCTCAGGGAGATATCTGTATACTGACTGATGTCTCTCATCCCTCTATCTCTCTCAGGGAGATATCTGTACACTGACTGGTTTCTCTCAATCCCTCTCACTCTCAGGGAGATATCTGTACACTGACTGGTGTCTCTCAGTCCCTCTATCTCTCTCAGGGTGATATCTGTACACTGACTGTTGTCTCTCATTCCCTCTCACTCTCAGGGAGTATCTGTACACTGACTGGTGTCTCTCAGTCCCCTCTCTCTCAGGGAGATATCTGTACCCTGACTGGTGTCTCTCAGTCCCCCTCTCTCTCAGAGAGATATCTGTACACTGACTGGTGTCTCTCATTCCCCTCTCTCTCAGGGAGATATCTGTACACTGACTGGTGTCTCTCAGTCCCCCTCTCTCTCAGGGAGATATCTGTACACTGACTGGAGTCTCTCAGTCCCCCTCTCACTCAGGGAGATATCTGTACACTGACTGGTGTCTCTCAGTCCCTCTCTCTCTCAGGGAGATATCTGTACACTGACTGGTGTCTCTCTGTCCCTCTCTCTCAGGGAGATATCTGTACACTGACTGGTGTCTCTCAGTCCCTCTCTCTCTCAGGGAGAGATCTGTACACTGACTGGTGTCTCTCAGTCCCTCTCTCTAAGGCAGATATCTGTACACTGACTGGTGTCTCTCAGTAACTCTCTCTCAGGGAGATATCTGTACACTGACTGGTGTCTCTCAGTCTCTCTCTCTCAGGGAGATATCTGTACACTGACTGGTGTCTCTCAGTCTCTCTCTCTCAGGGAGATATCTGTACACTGACTGTTGTCTCTCAGTCCCCTCTCTCTCAGGGAGATATCTGTACACTGACCGGTGTCTCTCAGTCCCTCTGTCTCAGGGAGATATCTGTACACTGACTGGTGTCTCTCAGTCCCTCTCTCTCTGGGAGATATCTGTACACTGACTGGTGTCCCTCAGTCCCTCTCTCTTAGGGAGATATCTGTACACTGACTGGTGTCTCTCAGTCCCTCTCTCTCTCAGGGAGATATCTGTACACTGACTGGTGTCTCTCAGTCCCCTCTCTCTCAGGGAGATATCTGTACACTGACTGGTGTCTCTCAGTCCCCTCTCTCTCAGGGAGATATCTGTACACTGACTGGTGTTTCTCAGTCCCCTCTCTGTCAGGGAGATATCTGTACACTGACTGGTGTCTCTCAGTCCCTCTCTCTTTGGGAGATATTTGTACACTGACTGGTGTCTCTCAGTCCCTCTCTCTCTCAGGGAGATATCCGTACACTGACTGGTGTCTCTCAGTCCTCTCTCTCTCAGGGAGATATCTGTACACTGACTGGTGTCTCTCAGTCACCTCTCTCAGGGAGATATCTGTACACTGACTGGTGTCTCTCAGTCACTCCCTCTAAGGGAGATATCTGTACACTGACTGGTGTCTGTCAGTCCCCTCTCTCGCTCAGGGAGATATCTGTACAGTGACTGGTGTCTCTCAGTCCCTCTCTCTCAGGGAGATATCTGTACACTGACTGGTGTCTCTCTGTCCCTCTCTCTCAGGGAGAAATCTGTACACTGACTGGTGTCTCTCAGTCCCTCTCTCTCTCAGGGAGATATCTGTACACTGACTGGTTTCTCTCAATCCCTCTCACTCTCAGGGAGATATCTGTACACTGACTGGTGTCTCTCAGTCCCTCTATCTCTCTCAGGGTGATATCTGTACACTGACTGTTGTCTCTCATTCCCTCTCACTCTCAGGGAGTATCTGTACACTGACTGGTGTCTCTCAGTCCCCTCACTCTCAGGGAGATATCTGTACCCTGACTGGTGTCTCTCAGTCCCCCTCTCTCTCAGAGAGATATCTGTACACTGACTGGTGTCTCTCAGTCCCCTCTCTCTCAGGGAGATATCTGTACACTGACTGGTGTCTCTCAGTCCCCCTCTCTCTCAGGGAGATATCTGTACACTGACTGGTGTCTCTCAGTCCCCCTCTCACTCAGGGAGATATCTGTACACTGACTGGTGTCTCTCAGTCCCTCTCTCTCTCAGGGAGATATCTGTACACTGACTGGTGTCTCTCTGTCCCTCTCTCTCAGGGAGATATCTGTACACTGACTGGTGTCTCTCAGTCCCTCTCTCTCTCAGGGAGATATCTGTACACTGACTGGTTTCTCTCAGTCCCTCTCTCTAAGGCAGATATCTGTACACTGACTGGTGTCTCTCAGTAACTCTCTCTCAGGGAGATATCTGTACACTGACTGGTGTCTCTCAATCTCTCTCTCTCAGGGAGATATCTGTACACTGACTGGTGTCTCTCAGTCCCTCTCTCTCTCAGGGAGATATCTGTACACTGACTGGTGTCTCTCAGTCCCCCTCTCTCTCAGGCAGATATCTGTACACTGACTGGTGTATCTCAGTCCCCTCTCTCTCTCAGGGAGATATCTGTACACTGACTGGTGTCTCTCAGAACCCTCTCTCTCAGGGAGATATCTGTACACTCACTGGTGTCTCTCAGTCCCTCTCCCTCAGGGAGATATCTGTACACTGACTGGTGTCTCTCAGTCCCTCTCACTCAGGGTGATATCTGTACACTGACTGGTGTCTCTCAGTCCCTCTCTCTCAGGGAGATATCTGTACACTGACTGGTGTCACTCAGTCCCTCTCTCTCAGGGAGATATCTGTACACTGACTGGTGTCTCTCAGTCCCTCTCTCTCAGGGAGATATCTGTACACTGACTGGAGTCTCTCAGTCCCCTCTCTCTCTCAGGGAGATATCTGTACACTGACTGGTGTCTCTCAGTCCCTCTCTCTCAGGGAGATATCTGTACACTGACTGGTGTCTCTCAGTCCCTCTCTCTCAGGGAGATATCTGTACACTGACTGGTGTATCTCAGTCCCTCTCTCTCAGGGAGATATCTGTACACTGACTTGTGTCTCTCAGTCTCCTCTCTCTCTCAGGGAGATATCTGTACACTGACTGGTGTCTCTCAGTCCCCTCTCTCTCAGGGAGATATCTGTACACTGACTGGTGTCTCTCAGTCTCCTCTCTCTCTCAGGGAGATATCTGTACACTGACTGGTGTCTCTCAGTCCCTCTCTCTCTCAGGGAGATATCTGTACACTGACTGGTGTCTCTCAGTCCCTCTCTCTCTCAGGGAGATATCTGTACACTGACTGGTGTCTCTCAGTCCCCTCTCTCTCTCAGGGAGATATCTGTACACTGACTGGTGCCTCTCAGTCTCTCTCTCTCAGGGAGATATCTGTACACTGACTGGTGTCTCTCAGTCCCCTCTCTCTCAGGGAGATATCTGTACACTGACTGGTGTCTCTCAGTCCCCTCTCTCTCAGGGAGATATCTGTACACTGACTGGTGTTTCTCAGTCCCCTCTCTGTCAGGGAGATATCTGTACACTGACTGGTGTCTCTCAGTCCCTCTCTCTTTGGGAGATATCTGTACACTGACTGGTGTCACTCAGTCCCTCTCTCTCAGGGAGATATCTGTACACTGACTGGTGTCTCTCAGTCCCTCTCTCTCAGGGAGATATCTGTACACTGACTGGAGTCTCTCAGTCCCCTCTCTCTCTCAGGGAGATATCTGTACACTGACTGGTGTCTCTCAGTCCCTCTCTCTCAGGGAGATATCTGTACACTGACTGGTGTCTCTCAGTCCCTCTCTCTCAGGGAGATATCTGTACACTGACTGGTGTATCTCAGTCCCTCTCTCTCAGGGAGATATCTGTACACTGACTTGTGTCTCTCAGTCTCCTCTCTCTCTCAGGGAGATATCTGTACACTGACTGGTGTCTCTCAGTCCCCTCTCTCTCAGGGAGATATCTGTACACTGACTGGTGTCTCTCAGTCTCCTCTCTCTCTCAGGGAGATATCTGTACACTGACTGGTGTCTCTCAGTCCCTCTCTCTCTCAGGGAGATATCTGTACACTGACTGGTGTCTCTCAGTCCCTCTCTCTCTCAGGGAGATATCTGTACACTGACTGGTGTCTCTCAGTCCCCTCTCTCTCTCAGGGAGATATCTGTACACTGACTGGTGCCTCTCAGTCTCTCTCTCTCAGGGAGATATCTGTACACTGACTGGTGTCTCTCAGTCCCCTCTCTCTCAGGGAGATATCTGTACACTGACTGGTGTCTCTCAGTCCCCTCTCTCTCAGGGAGATATCTGTACACTGACTGGTGTTTCTCAGTCCCCTCTCTGTCAGGGAGATATCTGTACACTGACTGGTGTCTCTCAGTCCCTCTCTCTTTGGGAGATATCTGTACACTGACTGGTGTCTCTCAGTCCCTCTCTCTCTCAGGGAGATATCCGTACACTGACTGGTGTCTCTCAGTCCTCTCTCTCAGGGAGATATCTGTACACTGACTGGTGTCTCTCAGTCACTCCCTTTAAGGGAGATATCTGTACACTGACTGGTGTCTGTCAGTCCCCTCTCTCGCTCAGGGAGATATCTGTACAGTGACTGGTGTCTCTCAGTCCCTCTCTCTCAGGGCGATATCTGTACACTGACTGGTGTCTCTCTGTCCCTCTCTCTCAGGGAGATATCTGTACACTGACTGGTGTCTCTCAGTCCCTCTCTCTCTCAGGGAGATATCTGTGCACTGACTGGTGTCTCTCAGTCCCTCATCTCTCGGGGAGATATCTGTACACTGATTGGTGTCTCTCAGTCCCTCTCACTCTCAGGGAGATATCTGTATACTGACTGTTGTCTCTCATCCCTCTATCTCTCTCAGGGAGATATCTGTACACTGACTGGTTTCTCTCTGTCCCTCTCACTCTCAGGGAGATATCTGTACACTGACTGGTGTCTCTCAGTCCCTCTATCTCTCTCAGGGTGATATCTCTACACTGACTGTTGTCTCTCATTCCCTCTCACTCTCAGGGAGTATCTGTACACTGACTGGTGTCTCTCAGTCCCCTCTCTCTCAGGGAGATATCTGTACCCTGACTGGTGTCTCTCAGTCCCCCTCTCTCTCAGTGAGATATCTGTACACTGACTGGTGTCTCTCAGTCCCCTCTCTCTCAGGGAGATATCTGTACACTGACTGGTGTCTCTCAGTCCCCCTCTCTCTCAGGGAGATATCTGTACACTGACTGGTGTCTCTCAGTCCCCCTCTCACTCAGGGAGATATCTGTACACTGACTGGTGTCTCTCAGTCCCTCTCTCTCTCAGGGAGATATCTGTACACTGACTGGTGTCTCTCTGTCCCTCTCTCTCAGGGAGATATCTGTACACTGACTGGTGTCTCTCAGTCCCTCTCTCTCTCAGGGAGATATCTGTACACTGACTGGTGTCTCTCAGTCCCTCTCTCTAAGGCAGATATCTGTACACTGACTGGTGTCTCTCAGTAACTCTCTCTCAGGGAGATATCTGTACACTGACTGGTGTCTCTCAGTCTCTCTCTCTCAGGGAGATATCTGTACACTGACTGGTGTCTCTCAGTCCCTCTCTCTCTCAGGGAGATATCTGTACACTGACTGGTGTCTCTCAGTCCCCCTCTCTCTCAGGGAGATATCTGTACACTGACTGGTGTATCTCAGTCCCCTCTCTCTCTCAGGGAGATATCTGTACACTGACTGGTGTCTCTCAGAACCCTCTCTCTCAGGGAGATATCTGTACACTCACTGGTGTCTCTCAGTCCCTCTCTCTCAGGGAGATATCTGTACACTGACTGGTGTCTCTCATTCCCTCTCACTCAGGGTGATATCTGTACACTGACTGGTGTCTCTCAGTCCCTCTCTCTCAGGGAGATATCTGTACACTGACTGGTGTCACTCAGTCCCTCTCTCTCAGGGAGATATCTGTACACTGACTGGTGTCTCTCAGTCCCTCTCTCTCACGGAGATTTCTGTACACTGACTGGTGTCTCTCAGTCCCTCTCTCTCTCAGGGAGATATCTGTACACTGACTGGTGTCTCTCAGTCCCCTCTCTCTCAGGGAGATATCTGTACACTGACTGGTGTCTCTCAGTCCCCTCTCTCTCTCAGGGAGATATCTGTACACTGACTGGTGTCTCTCAGTCCCTCTCTCTCAGGGAGATATCTGTACACTGACTGGTGTCTCTCAGTCCCTCTCTCTCAGGGAGATATCTGTACACTGACTGGTGTATCTCAGTCCCTCTCTCTCAGGGAGATATCTGTACATGACTGGTGTCTCTCAGTCTCCTCTCTCTCTCAGGGAGATATCTGTACACTGACTGGTCTCTCTCAGTCCCCTCTCTCTCAGGGAGATATCTGTACACTGACTGGTGTCTCTCAGTCTCTCTCTCTCTCAGGGAGATTTCTGTACACTGACTGGTGTCTCTCAGTCCCTCTCTCTCTCAGGGAGATATCTGTACACTGACTGGTGTCTCTCAGTCCCTCTCTCTCTCAGGGAGTTATCTGTACACTGACTGGTCTCTCTCAGTCCCCTCTCTCTCTCAGGGAGATATCTGTACACTGACTGGTGTCTCTCAGTCTCTCTCTCTCAGGGAGATATCTGTACACTGACTGGTGTCTCTCAGTCTCCTTTCTCTCTCAGGGAGATATCTGTACCATGACTGGTGTCTCTCAGTCCCCTCTCTCTCAGGGAGATATCTGTACACTGACTGGTGTCTCTCAGTCTCCTCTCTCTCTCAGGGAGATATCTGTACACTGACTGGTGTCTCTCAGTACCCTCTCACTCAGGGAGATATCTGTACACTGACTGGTGTATCTCAGTCCCTCTCTCTCAGGCAGATATCTGTACACTGACTGGTGTCTCTCAGTCCCTCTCTCTCTCAGGGAGATATCTGTACACTGACTGGTGTCTCTCAGTCCCCTCTCTCTCAGGGAGATATCTGTACACTGACTGGTGTCTCTCAGACCCCTCTCTCTCAGGGAGATACCTGTACACTGACTGGTGTCTCTCAGTCCCCTCTCTCTCAGGGAGATATCTGTACAGTGACTGGTGTCTCTCAGTCCCTCTCTCTCAGGGAGATATCTGTACACTGACTTGTGTCTCTCAGTCCCTCTCTCTCAGGGAGATATCTGTACACTGACTGGTGTCTCTCAGTCCCCTCTCTCTCTCAGGGAGATATCTGTACACTGACTGGTGTCTCTCAGTCCCTCTCTCTCAGGGAGATATCTGTACAGTGACTGGTGTCTCTCAGTCCCCTCTCTCTCAGGGAGATATCTGTACACTGACTGGTGTCTCTCAGTCCCTCTCTCTCTCATGAGATATCTGTACACAGACTGGTGTCTCTCAGTCCCCTCTCACTCAGGGAGATATCTGTACACTGAATGTTGTCTCTCAGTCCCCTCTCTCTCTCAGGGAGATATCTGTACACTGACTGGAGTCTCTCAGTCCCCTCTCTCTCTCAGGGAGATATCTGTACACTGACTGGTGTCTCTCAGTCCCTCTCTCTCTCTCAGGGAGATATCTGTACACTGACTGGTGTCTCTCAGTCCCTCTCTCTCAGGGAGATATCTGTACACTGACTGGTGTCTCTCAGTCCCTCTGTCTCAGGGAGATATCTGTACACTGACTGGTGTCTCTCAGTCACCTCTCTCTCTTTCTGTGCTGAGCACAATTCTGTAAGAGTTCACTTGCTTCCTGCCCACAATAATATCTTCCTGTTTCCTATCAGCATTGTCATTTCTTGCCGTCTCCTGTTCGACGCTGACACAGCACACAAGGCTATTCTGCCCATCTCCCCCCGTGCTGGCTCTCTGGTAGAGCTATCCAATCGATCCCAATCCCCTCTCCTGCTCTCCCTCCACCCCCCATCGCCCTGTGAATTTTCCCCCTTCCAGTGTATCTCCGATTCCCCCATTCTGAGTGTTCCTACTGAATCTGCTTCCACCGAGCTTTCAGGCAGCACCTTCCAGATCATAACAACGCGCTGGGTCCCACAAACCCTGTCCCCATCTCCGCACCCCACACACACACACACACACACACACACACACACACACACACACACACACACACACACACACACACACACACACACAACTCCCGCTCCAACTCTGGTTCTTATCCCTATCACCTTCTCTCAGCACTGACCCTCCAACAGTTTGGCACTCCCTCAGTACTGACCCTCCAACAGTGCGGCTCTCCCTCAGTACTGACCCTCCGACAGTGCGTCTCTCCCTCAGCACTGACCCTCCGACAGTGCGGCTCCCTCATCACTGGCCCTCCGACAGTGCGGCACTCCCTCCTTACTGACCCTCCGACACTGCGGCTCCCTCATCACTGACCCTCCAACACTGCGGCACTCCCTCAGCACTGACCCTCCGACACTGCGGCTCCCTCATCACTGACGCTCCGACAGTGCGTCTCTCCCTCAGACCTGACCCTCCGACACTGCGGCTCCCTCATCACTGGCCCTCCAACAGTGCGGCACTCCCTCCTTACTGACCCTCCGACACTGCGGCTCCCTCATCACTGACCCTCCAACAGTGCGGCACTCCCTCAGCACTGACCCTCCAATTGTGCGGCTCTCCCTCAGCACTGACCCTCCGACAGTGCGGCACTCCCTCCTTACTGACCCTCCGATATTGCGGTGCTCCCTCATCACTGACCCTCTGACAGTGTGCGCTCCCTCATCACTGACCCTCCAACAGTGCGGCACTCCCTCCTTACTGACCCTCCGACACTGCGGCTCCCTCATCACTGACCCTCCAACAGTGCGGCACTCCCTCAGCACTGACCCTCCAATTGTGCGGCTCTCCCTCAGCACTGACCCTCCGACAGTGCGGCACTCCCTCCTTACTGACCCTCCGATATTGCGGTGCTCCCTCATCACTGACCCTCTGACAGTGTGCGCTCCCTCATCACTGACCCTCCAACAGTGCGGCACTCCCTCAGTACTGACCCTCCGACACTGCGGCTCCCTCATCACTGACCCTCCAACAGTGCGGCACTCCCTCAGCACTGACCCTCCAATTGTGCGGCTCTCCCTCAGCACTGACCCTCCGACAGTGCGGCACTCCATCAGTACTGACCCTCCGACAGTGCGGCACTCCCTCAGTACTGACCCTCCAATTGTGCGGCTCTCCCTCATCACTGACCCTCCAACAGTGCGGCACTCCCTCCTTACTGACACTCCAACACTGCCGCTCCCTCATCACTGACCCTCCAACAGTGCGGCACTCCCTCAGTACTGACCTTCCGACAGTGCGGCTCTCGATCAGTACTGACCCTGCGACAGTGCAGCACTCCCTCAGTAGTGACCCTCCGACAGTGCGGCCCTCCCTCAGCACTGACCCTCCGACAGCGTGGCGCTCCCTCAGTACTGACCCTCCGACAGCGCGGCCCTCCCTCAGTACTGACCCTCCGACAGTGCGGCGCTCCCTCACCACTGACCCTCCGACAGTGCGGCTCTCCCTCAGCACTGACCCTCCGACAGTGCGGCCCTCCCTCAGCACTGATAACAATGTCTTGAATTACAGTGATTATGACACAGGTGTTAATGTTCAAACCCAAGGTCAGAATCAGAAGTGATGGATTTATGGACAAGAGGGTGTTTGATGTTGAGACACAAACTGATGCTGGGAACCTGCCGGAACCCAGGGTTGATGAGATTTTAAATTCGCTCTGTCTTCCTGTCGCATCAGCAGTTGGACACTCTCCAGATGTTTATCTGAGACTCAGAACGAAATGTCTTAAATTGCAACAGCTTTCAACACACTGCCTAATGTGGCAAATAACTGAAGCAGGTCGATAAGTCAAATGTTACACGCCCCAGGTTAAATGATGCAACAGAGCCAGTGTAAATGTCCATCTACACTGTCCCCATCAAACACACCCAGGACAGGTACAGCACGGGGTTAGATACAGAGTAAATCTCCCTCTACACCGTCCCCATCAAACACTCCCAGGACAGGTACAGCACGGGGTTAGATACAGAGTAAATCTCCCTCTACACTGTCCCCATCAAACACTCCCAGGACAGGTACAGCACGGGGTTAGATACAAAGTAAATCTCCCTCTACACTGTCCCCATCAAACACTCCCAGGACAGGTACAGCACGGGATTAGATACAGAGCAAATCTCCCGCTAAACTGTCCCCATCAAACACTCCCAGGACAGGTACAGCATGGGGTTAGATACAGAGTAAAGCTCCCTCTACACCGTCCCTATCAAACACTCCCAGGACAGGTACAGCACGGGGTTAGATACAGAGTAAATCTCCCTCTACACTGTCCCCATCAAACACTCCCAGGACAGGTACAGCACGGGATTAGATACAGAGCAAATCTCCCGCTAAACTGTCCCCATCAAACACTCCCAGGACAGGTACAGCATGGGGTTAGATACAGAGTAAAGCTCCCTCTACACAGTCCCCATCAAACAGACCCAGGACAGGTACAGCACGGGGTTAGATACAGAGTAATGCTCCCTCTACACTGTCCCCATCAAACACTCCCAGGACAGGTACAGCACGGGGTTAGATACAGAGTAAATCTACCTCTACACTGTCCCCATCAAACACTCCCAGGACAGGTACAGCATGGGGTTAGATACAGAGTAAATCTCCCTCTACACTGTCCCCATCAAACACTCCCAGGACAGGTACAGCACAGGGTTAGATACAGAGTAAATCTCCCGCTACACTGTCCCCATCAAACACTCCCAGGACAGGTACAGCACGGGGTTAGATACAGAGTAAAGCTCCCTCTACACTGTCCCCATCAAACAGTCCCAGGACAGGTACAGCACGGGGTTAGATACAGAGTAAAGCTCCCTCTGCACCGTCCCCATCAAACACTCCCAGGACAGGTACAGCACGGGGTTAGATACAGAGTAAATCTCCATCTACACTGTCCCCATCAAACACTCCCAGGACATGTACAGCACGGGGTTAG
Organism: Isurus oxyrinchus; assembly: GCA_026770705.1. Lineage (NCBI taxonomy): Eukaryota > Metazoa > Chordata > Chondrichthyes > Lamniformes > Lamnidae > Isurus > Isurus oxyrinchus. The sequence continues at coordinate 241,201 of JANJGN010000707.1, read as the reverse complement.
ATACAGAGTAAATCTCCCTCTACACTGTCCCCATCAAACACTCCCAGGACAGGTACAGCACGGGGTTAGATACAGAGTAAAGCTCCCTCTACACTGTCCCCATCAAACACTCCCAGGACAGGTACATCACGGGGTTAGATACAGAGTAAAGCACCCTCTACACTGTCCCCAACAAACACTCCCAGGACAGGTACAGCACAGGGTTAGATACAGAGTAAATCTCCCTCTACACTGTTCCCATCAAACACTCCCAGGACAGGAACAGCACGGGGTTAGATACAGAGTAAAGCTCCCTCTACACTGTCCCCATCAAACACTCCCAGGACAGGTACAGCACAGGGTTAGATACAGAGTAAATCTCCCTCTACACTGTTCCCATCAAACACTCCCAGGACAGGTACAGCACGGGGTTAGATACAGAGTAAAGCTCCCTCTACACTGTCTCCATCAAACACTCCCAGGACAGGTACAGCACGGGGTTAGATACAGAGTAAAGCTCCCTCTACACTGTCCCCATCAAACACTCCCAGGACAGGTACAGCACAGGGTTAGATACAGAGTAAATCTCCCTCTACACTGTTCCCATCAAACACTCCCAGGACAGGTACAGCACGGGGTTAGATACAGAGTAAATCTCCATCTACACTGTCTCCATCAAACACTCCCAGGACAGGTACAGCACGGGGTTAGATACAGAGTAAAGCTCCCTCTACACTGTCCCCGTCAAACACTCCCAGGGCAGGTACAGCACGGGGTGAGATACAGAGTAAATCTCCATCTACACTGTCTCCATCAAACACTCCCAGGACAGGTACAGCAAGGGGTTAGATACAGAGTAAATCTCAATCTACAGTGTCCTCATCAAACACTCCCAGGACAGGTAGAGCACGGGGTTAGATACAGAGTAAAGCACCCTCTACACTGTCACCATCAAACACTCCCAGGACATGTACAGCACGGGGTTAGATACAGAGTGAATCTCCCACTACACTGTCCCCATCAAACACTCCCAGGACAGGTACAGCACGGGGTTAGATACAGAGTAAAGCTCCTCTACACTGTCCCCATCAAACACTCCCAGGACAGGTACATCACGGGGTTAGATACAGAGTAAAGCACCCTCTACACTGTCCCCATCAAACACTCCCAGGACAGGTACAGCACAGGGTTAGATACAGAGTAAATCTCCCTCTACACTGTTCCCATCAAACACTCCCAGGACAGGAACAGAACGGGGTTAGATACAGAGTAAAGCTCCCTCTACACTGTCCCCATCAAACACTCCCAGGACAGGTACAGCACAGGGTTAGATACAGAGTAAATCTCCCTCTACACTGTTCTCATCAAACACTCCCAGGACAGGTACAGCACGGGGTTAGATACAGAGTAAAGCTCCCTCTACACTGTCCCCATCAAACACTCCCAGGACAGGTACAGCACGGGGTTAGATACAGAGTAAATCTCCCTCTACACTGTCCCCATCAAACACTCCCAGGACAGGTACAGCACGGGGTTAGATATAGAGTAAATCTCCATCTACACTGTCCCCATCAAACACTCCCAGGACAGGTACAGCACGGGGTTAGATACAGAGTAAATCTCCATCTACACTGTCTCCATCAAACACTCCCAGGACAGGTACAGCACGGGGTTAGATACAGAGTAAAGCTCCCTCTACACTGTCACCATCAAACACTCCCAGGACAGGTACAGCACGGGGTTAGATACAGAGTAAATCTCCCTCTACACGGTCCCCATCAAACACTCCCAGGGCAGGTACAGCACGGGGTTAGATACAGAGTGAATCTCCCACTACACTGCCCCATCAAACACTCCCAGGACAGGTACAGCACGGGGTTAGATACAGAGTAAAGCTCCTCTACACTGTCCCCATCAAACACCTCCAGGACAGGTACAGCACGGGTTTAGATACAGAGTAAAGCTCCCTCTGCACTGTCCCCATCAAACACTCCCACGACAGGTACAGCACGGGGTTAGATGCAGAGTAAAGCTCCCTCTACACTGTCCCCATCAAACACTCCCAGGACAGGAGGTACAGCACTGGGTTAGATACAGAGTAAAGCTCCCTCTACACTGCCCCCATCAAACACTCACAGGACAGGTACAGCACGGGGTTAGATACAGAGTAAATCTCCCTCTACACTGTCCCCAACAAACACGCCCAGGACAGGTACAGTACGGGGTTAGATACAGAGTAAATCTCCGTCTACACTGTCCCCATCAAACACTCCCAGGTCAGGTACAGCACGGGGTTAGATACAGAGTAAATCTCCCTCTACACTGTCCCCATCAAACACTCCCAGGACAGGTACAGCACGGGGTTAGATACAGAATAAATCCCCCTCAACACTGTCAACATCAAACACTCCCAGGACAGGTACAGCACGGGGTTAGATACAGAGTAAAGTTCCCTCTGCACTGTCCCCATCAAACACTCCCAGGACAGGTACAGCACGGGGTTAGATACAGAGCAAATCTCCCTCTACACTGTCCCCATCAAACACTCCCAGGACAGGTACAGCATGGGGTTAGATACAGAGTAAATCTCCCTCTACACTGTCCCCATCAAACACTCCCAGGACAGGTACAACACGGGGTTAGAAACAGAGTAAAGCTCCATCTACACTGTCCCCATCAAACACTCCCAGGAAAGGTACAGCACGGGGTTAGATACAGAGTAAATCTCCCTCTACAATGTCCCCATCAAACACTCCCAGGACAGGTACAGCACGGGGTTAGATACAGAGTAAAGCTCCCTCTACACCCCCTTTCAAACATTCCCAGGACAGGAACAGCACGGGGTTAGATACAGAGTAAATCTCCCTCTACACCGTCCCCATCAAACATTCCCAGGACAGGTACAGCACGGGGTGAGATACAGAGTAAATCTCCCTCTGCACCGTCCCCATTAAACACTCCCAGGACAGGTAAGCCACGGGTTGAGATACAGAGTAAATCTCCCTCTACAGTGTCCCCTACAAACATTCCCAGGACAGGTACAGCATGGGGTTAGATACAGGTTAAGCTGCCTCTGCACTGTCTAGAAGATATGAGCACCACATTATTGCCTCTATAATTTACACCAACTGACCCCTGTCGGACACTGACCGCCCTGTTACGATATTATTGCTCAAGATTCACATGGAGCTGGTGTCGAAGAGGCCTCCACCTCAATTCCCAGGGGCTGTTTACACAATCTGCTTATCAGGTTCAAAGGGAGTAATTCACGTACCCCCCACAGCCCTGTATCAATCCCCAAGCTAATCCCACTGTCCCGCAATCCCCCCATAGCCCTGTATCAATCCCAAACTAATCCCACAGCCCTGCTCTCTCCCCATAGCCCTGTATCAATCCACAAACTAATCCAACTGTCCCACACTCTCCCCATAGCCCTGTATCAATCCCCAAACTAATCCCACTGCCCCGCTTTCCCCCATAGCACTGTATCAATCCCATAATAATCCCAACGCCTCGTTCTCTCCCCACAGCCCTGAATGAAACCCCAAACAAATCTCACTGCCCTGCTGCCTCAGACAGTAAGCGCGACCTAAGGTAGATATCTGTACACTGACTGGTGTCTCTCAGTCCACTCTCTCTCTCAGGGAGAGATCAGTACACTGACTGGTGTCTCTCAGTCCACTCTCTCTCTCAGGGAGAGATCAGAACACTGACCGGAGTCTGTTACTCCCCTCTCTCTCAGAGAGATATCTGTAAACTGACTAGTGTCTCTAAATACCCACACTTCAGGGAGATATCTGTACACTGACTGGTGTCTCTCAGTCCACTCTCTCTCTCAGGGAGAGATCAGTACACTGACCGGAGTCTGTTACTCCCCCCTCTCTCAGAGAGATATCTGTAAACTGACTAGTGTCTCTAAGTACCCACTCTTCAGGGAGATATCTGTACACTGACTGGTGTCTCTCAGTCCCCCTCTCTCACAGGGAGATATCTGTACACTGACTGGTGTCTCTCAGACCCCTCTCTCTCAGGGAGATATCTGTACACTCACTGGTGTCTCTCAGACCCTTCTCTCTCAGAAAGATATCTCTACACTGACTGGTGTCTCTCAGTCCCTTCCTCTCTCAGGGAGATATCTGTACACTGAATGGTGTCTGTCAGTCCCCTCTCTCTCAGAGAGATATCTGTACACTCACTGGTGTCTCTCAGTCCCTTTCTAACTCAGCGAGAGATCTGTACACTGACTGGAGAACTTGAGTCCCTCTCTCTCAGGAAGATATCTGTACACTGACTGGTGTCTCTCAGTCCCCTCTCTCTCAAGGAGATATCTGTACACTGACTGGTGTCTCTCAGTCCCCTCTCTCTGAGGGAGATATCTGTACACTGACTGGTGTCTCGCAGTCCCTTTCTCTCAGGGAGATATCTGTACACTGACTGGTGTCTCTCAGTCCCTTTCTCTCAGGGAGATATCTGTACACTGACTGGTGTCTCTCAGCCCCTTTCTCTCAGGGAGATATCTGTACACTGACTGGTGTCTCTCAGTCCCTCTCTCTCTCAGGGAGATATCTGTACACTGAGAGGTGTCTCTCAGTCCCTTTCTCTCAGGGAGATATCTGTACACTGACTGGTGTCTCTCAGTCCCTTTCTCTCAGGGAGATATCTGTACACTGACTGGTGTTTCTCAGTCCCCTCTCTCTCAGGGAGATATCTGTACAATGACAGGTGTCTCTCTGTACCATCTCTCCCTCAGGGAGCTTTCTGTACACTTACCGATGTCTCTCAGTCCCCTCTCTCTCTCAGGGAGATATCTGTACACTGACTGGTGACCCTCAGTACCCTCTGTCAGAGGGAGATATCTGTACACTGACTGGTGTCTCTCAGTCACCTCTGTCTCAGGGAGATATCTGCGCACTGAATGGTGTCTCTCAGTCCCTCTCTCTCAGGAAGATAACTATACACTGACTGGTGTCTCTCAGTCCTCTGTCTCAGGGAGATATCTGTACACTGACTTTTGTCTCTCAGTGCCTGTCTCAGGGAGATATCTGTACACTGACTGGTGTCTCTCAGTACCCTCTCTCAGGGAGATATCTGTACACTGACTGGTGTCTCTCAGTCCCTCTCTCTCAGGGAGATGTCTGTACACTGACCGGTGTCTCTCAGTCCCTCTCTCTAGGGAAATATCTGTACACTGACTGGTGTCAATCAGTCCCTCTTTCTGAGGGAGATGTCTGTACACTAATTGTTGTATCTCAGTCCCCACTCTCTCATATAGATATCTGTACACTGACTGGTGTCTCTCAGTCCTCTCTCTCTGGGAGATGTCTGTATACCGATTGGTGTCTCTCAGTCCCTCTCTCTCAGGGAGATATCTGTGCACTGACTTGTGTCTCTCAAATCCCACTCTCAGGGAGATATCTGTACACTGACTGGTGTCTCTCAGTCCCCTCTCTCTCAGGGACATATCTGTACACTGACTGGTGTCTCTCAGTCCCCTCTCACTCATGGTGATATCTGTAATCTGAGTGGTGACCCTCAGTCCCTCTCTATGAGGGAGTTATCTGTACACTAACTGGTTTCTCTCAGTCCCTCTTTCTGAGGGAGATGTCTGTACACTAATTGTTGTATCTCAGTCCCCACTCTCTCATATAGATATCTGTGCACTGACTTGTGTCTCACAAATCCCACTCTCAGCGAGATATCTGTACACTGACTGGTGCCTCTCAGTCCCCAATCTCACAGAGAGATATCTGTGCACTGACTGATATCTCTCAGTCCCCAATCTCCCAGGGAGATACCTGTAAACTGACTGGTGTCTCTCATTCCCTCTCTCTCAGGGAGATATCTGTACACTGACTAGTGTCTCTCAGTCCCCTCTCTCTCAGATAGATATTTCTGCACTGACTGGTGTCTCTCAGTCCTTTCTCTCTCAGTGAGATATCTGTATACTGACTGGTGTCTCTCATTCCCTCTCCCTCTCAGGGAGAATCCTGTACACTGACTGGTGTCCTAAGTCCCTCGCTCTCTCAGGGAGATATCTGAACACTGACTGGTGTCTCTCAGTCCCTCTCTCTCAGGGAGATATCTGTACACTGACTGGTGTCTCCCAATCCCCACTCTCTCTCAAGGAGATATCTGCACACTGACTGGTGTCTCTCAGTCCCTCTCTCTCAGGGAGATATCTGTACACTGACAGGTGACCCTCAGTCCCCTCTGTCAGAGGGAGACATCTGTACACTGACTGGTGTCTCTCAGTCCCCCTCTCTCAGGGAGATATCTGTAAACTGACTGGTATCTCTCAGACCCTCTCTCTCAGGGAGATTTCTGTATACTGACTGGTGTTTCTCTGTCCCTCTCTCTCAGGGAGATATCTGTACACTGACTGGTGCGTCTCAGTCCCCTCTCTCTCAGGGTGATAACTGTACACTGACTGGTGTCTCTCAGTACCTCTCTCTCAGGAAGATATCTGTACAATGACTGGTGTCTCTCAGTCTCTCTCTCTCTCAGGGAGATATCTGTACACTGACTGGTGTCTCTCAGTCCCCTCTCTCTCCGGCAGATATCCGTAAACTGACTGGTGTCTCTCCGTCCCTCTCTCTCAGTGAGATATCTCTACACTGACTGATGCCTCTCAGTCACTCTCTCTCTCAGGGAGATTCCAGAACACTGACTGGCGTCTCTCAGTCCCTCTCTCTCAGGGAGATATCTGTACACTGACTGGTGTCTCTCAGTCCCTCTCTCTCTCAGGGAGATATCTGTACACTGACCTGTGTCTCTCAGTCCCTCTCTCTCTCAGTGAGATATCTGTACACTGACTGGTGTCTCTCAGTCCCTCTCTCTCTCAGGGAGATATCTGTACACTGACTGGTGTCTCTCAGTCCCTCTCTCTCTCAGTGAGATATCTGTACACTGACTGGTGTCTCTCAGTCCCTCTCTCTCTCAGGGAGATATCTGTACACTGACTGGTGTCTCTCAGTCCCTCTCTCTCTCAGTGAGATATCTGTACACTGACTGGTGTCTCTCAGTCCCCTCTCTCTCTCAGGGAGATATCTGTACACTGACTGGTGTCTCTCATTCCCTCTCTCTCAGGGAGATATCTGTACACTGACTGGAGTCTCTCAGTCCCTCTCTCTCTCTCAGGGAGATATCTGTACACTGACTGGTGTCTCTTAGTCCCTTTCCCTCAGGGAGATAACTGTACACTGACTGTTTTCTCTGAATCCCCTATCTCTCAGGGAGATATCTTTACACTGAATGGTGTCTCTCAGTCCCCTCTCTCTCAGAGAGATATCTGTACACTCACTGGTGTCTCTCAGTCCCTTTCTAACTCAGCGAGAGATCTGTACACTGACTGGAGAACTTGAGTCCCTCTCTCTCAGGAAGATATCTGTACACTGACTGGTGTCTCTCAGTCCCCTCTCTCTCAAGGAGATATCTGTACACTGACTGGTGTCTCTCAGTCCCCTCTCTCTGAGGGAGATATCTGTACACTGACTGGTGTCTCGCAGTCCCTTTCTCTCAGGGAGATATCTGTACACTGACTGGTGTCTCTCAGTCCCTTTCTCTCAGGGAGATATCTGTACACTGACTGGTGTCTCTCAGCCCCTTTCTCTCAGGGAGATATCTGTACACTGACTGGTGTCTCTCAGTCCCTCTCTCTCTCAGGGAGATATCTGTACACTGAGTGGTGTCTCTCAGTCCCTTTCTCTCAGGGAGATATCTGTACACTGACTGGTGTCGCTCAGTCCCTTTCTCTCAGGGAGATATCTGTACACTGACTGGTGTTTCTCAGTCCCCTCTCTCTCAGGGAGATGTCTGTACAATGACAGGTGTCTCTCTGTACCATCTCTCTCTCTGGGAGTTATCTGTACACTGAATGGTGTGTCTTAGTCACCTCCCTCAGGGAGCTTTCTGTACACTTACCGATGTCTCTCAGACCCCTCTCTCTCTCAGGGAGATATCTGTACACTGACTGGTGACCCTCAGTACCCTCTGTCAGAGGGTGATATCTGTACACTGACTGGTGTCTCTCAGTCCCTCTCTCTCAGGAAGATAACTATACACTGACTGGTGTCTCTCAGTCCTCTGTCTCAGGGAGATATCTGTACACTGACTTTTGTCTCTCAGTCCCCAGTCTCAGGGAGATATCTGTACACTGACTGGTGTCTCTCAGTCCACTCTCTCAGGGAGAAATCTGTACACTGACTGGTGTCTCTCAGTCCATCTCTCTCTCATTGAGATATCTGTACACTGACCGGTGTCTCTCAGTCCCTCTCTCTAGGGAAATATCTGTACACTGACTGGTGTCAATCAGTCCCTCTTTCTGAGGGAGATGTCTGTACACTAACTGTTGTATCTCAGTCCCCACTCTCTCATAGAGATATCTGTACACTGACTGGTGTCTCTCAGTCCTCTCTCTCTGGGAGATGTCTGTATACCGATTGGTGTCTCTCAGACCCTCTCTCTCAGGGAGATATCTGTGCACTGACTTGTGTCTCTCAAATCCCACTCTCAGGGAGATATCTGTACACTGACTGGTGTCTCTCAGTCCCCTCTCTCTCAGGGACATATCTGTACACTGACTGGTGTCTCTCAGTCCCCTCTCACTCATGGTGATATCTGTAATCTGAGTGGTGACCCTCAGTCCCTCTCTATGAGGGAGTTATCTGTACACTAACTGGTTTCTCTCAGTCCCTCTGTCTCTCATGGAGATATCTGTACAATGACTGGTGTCTCTCAGTCCCACTCTCTCAGCGAGATATCTGTACACTGACTGGTGCCTCTCAGTCCCCAATCTCCCAGGGAGATACCTGTAAACTGACTGGTGTCTCTCATTCCCTCTCTCTCAGGGAGATATCTGTACACTGACTAGTGTCTCTCAGTCCCCTCTCTCTCAGATAGATATTTCTGCACTGACTGGTGTCTCTCAGTCCATTCTCTCTCAGTGAGATATCTGTATACTGACTGGTGTCTCTCAGTCCCTCTCCCTCTCAGGGAGAAATCTGTACACTGACTGGTGTCCTAAGTCCCTCGCTCTCTCAGGGAGATATCTGAACACTGACTGGTGTCTCTCAGTCCCTCTCTCTCAGGGAGATATCTGTACACTGACTGGTGTCTCCCAATCCCCTCTCTCTCTCAAGGAGATATCTGCACACTGACTGGTGTCTCTCAGTCCCTCTCTCTCAGGGAGATATCTGTACACTGACAGGTGACCCGCAGTCCCCTCTGTCAGAGGGAGACATCTGTACACTGACTGGTGTCTCTCAGTCCCCCTCTCTCAGGGAGATATCTGTAAACGGACTGGTATCTCTCAGACCCTCTCTCTCAGGGAGATTTCTGTACACTGACTGGTGTTTCTCTGTCCCTCTCTCTCAGGGAGATATCTGTACACTGACTGGTGCGTCTCAGTCCCCTCTCTCTCAGGGTGATAACTGTACACTGATTGGTGTCTCTCAGTACCTCTCTCTCAGGAAGATATCTGTACAATGACTGGCGTCTCTCAGTCTCTCTCTCTCTCAGGGAGATATCTGTACACTGACTGGTGTCTCTCAGTCCCCTCTCTCTCCTGCAGATATCCGTAAACTGACTGGTGTCTCTCCGTCCCTCTCTCTCAGGGAGATATCTGTACACTGACTGGTGACTCTCAGTCCCTCTCTCTCTCAGGGAGATATCTGTACACTGACTGGTGTCTCTCAGTCCCTCTCTCTCTCAGTGAGATATCTGTACACTGACTGGTGTCTCTAAGTCCCACTCTCTCTCAGGGAGATATCTGTACACTGACTGGTGTCTCTCAGTCCCTCTCTCTCTCAGTGAGATATCTGTACACTGACTGGTGTCTCTCAGTCCCTCTCTCTCTCAGGGAGATATCTGTACACTGACTGGTGTCTCTCAGTCCCTCTCTCTCTCAGTGAGATATCTGTACACTGACTGGTGTCTCTCAGTCCCCTCTCTCTCTCAGGGTGATATCTGTACACTGACTGGTGTCTCTCAGTCCCTCTCTCTCAGGGAGATATCTGTACACTGACAGGTGTCTCTCAGTCCCTCTCGCTCACAGTGAGATATCTGTACACTGACTGGTGTCTCTCAGTCCCCTCTCTCTCATGGAGATATCTTTACACTGAATGGTGTCTCTCAGTCCCTCTCTCTGAGTGAGATATCTGTACACTGACTGGTGTCTCTCAGTCCCTCTCTGTCTCAGGGAGATATCTGTACACTGACTGGTGTCTCTCAGTCCCTCTCTCTCAGGGAGATATCTGTACACTGACTGGTGTCTCTCAGTCCCTCTCTCTCAGGGAGATATCTGTACACTGACTGGTGTCTCTCAGTCCCCTCTCTCTCAGGGAGATATCTGTATACTGACTGGTGTCTCTCAGTCCCCTCTCTCTCTCAGGGAGATATCTGTACAATGACTGGTTTCTCTTAGTCCCTTTCCCTCAGGGAGATATCTGTACACTGACTGGTGTCTCTCAGTCCCCTCTCTCTCTCAGGGAGATATCTGTACACTGACTGGTGTCTCTCAGTCCCCTATCTCTCTCAGGGAGATATCTGTACACTGACTGGTGTCTCTCAGTCCCCTCTCTCTCAGGGAGATATCTGTACACTGACTGGTGTCTCTCAGTCCCTCTCTCTCAGGGAGATATCTGTACACTGAGTGCTGTCTCTCAGTCCCCTCTCTCTCAGCGAGATATATGTACACAGACTGGTGTCTCTCAGTCCCTCTCTCTCAGGGAGATATCAGTACACTGACTGGTGTCTCTCAGTCCCTCTCTCTGAGGGAGATATCTTTACACTAACTGGTGTTTCTCAGTCGCTCTGCCTCTCAGGGAGATATCTGCACGTTGACTGGTGTCTCTCAGTCCCCTCTCTCTCATAGAACTATCTGTACACTGTTTGGTGTCTCCGTCCCGCTCTCTCAGTGAGATATCTCTACACTGACTCGTGTGTCTCAGTCCTCTGTGTCAGGGAGATATCTGTACACTGACTGCTGTCTCTCAGTCCCCTCTCTCTCTCAGGGAGATGTCTGTACACTGACTGGTGTCTCTCAGTCCCCTCTCTCTCTCAGGGAGATATCTGTACACTGACTGGTGTCTCTCAGACCCTCTCTCTCTCATTGAGATATCTGTACATTGACTGGTGTCTCTCAGTCCCCTCTCTGTCAGGCAGATATCTGTACACTGACTGGAGTCTCTCAGACCCCTGTCTCTCTCAGGGAGATATCTGTACACTGACTGGAGTCTCTCAGTCCCCTCTCTCTCTCAGGGAGATATCTGTACACTGACTGGTGTCTCTCAGACCACCTCTCTCTCATTGAGATATCTCTACATTGACTGGTGTCTCTCAGTCCCTCTGTCTCTCAGGGAGATATCTGTAAACTGACTGGTGATTGCCAGTCCCCTCTCTCTCAGGGTGATATCTGTACACTGACTGGTGTCTCTCAGTCCCTCTCTCTCAGGGAGATATCTGTACACTGACAGGTGTCTCTCAGTCCCTCTCGCTCACAGTGAGATATCTCTACACTGACTGGTGTATCTCAATCCCCTCTCTCTCATGGAGATATCTTTACACTGACTGGTGTCTCTCAGTCCCCTCTCTCTCTCAGAGGGAGATATCTGTACACTGACCGGTGTCTCTCAGTCCCTCTCTCTAGGGAAATATCTGTACACTGACTGGTGTCAATCAGTCCCTCTTTCTGAGGGAGATGTCTGTACACTAACTGTTGTATCTCAGTCCCCACTCTCTCATAGAGATATCTGTACACTGACTGGTGTCTCTCAGTCCTCTCTCTCTGGGAGATGTCTGTATACCGATTGGTGTCTCTCAGACCCTCTCTCTCAGGGAGATATCTGTGCACTGACTTGTGTCTCTCAAATCCCACTCTCAGGGAGATATCTGTACACTGACTGGTGTCTCTCAGTCCCCTCTCTCTCAGGGACATATCTGTACACTGATTGGTGTCTCTCAGTCCCCTCTCACTCATGGTGATATCTGTAATCTGAGTGGTGACCCTCAGTCCCTCTCTATGAGGGAGTTATCTGTACACTAACTGGTTTCTCTCAGTCCCTCTGTCTCTCATGGAGATATCTGTACAATGACTGGTGTCTCTCAGTCCCACTCTCTCAGCGAGATATCTGTACACTGACTGGTGCCTCTCAGTCCCCAATCTCCCAGGGAGATACCTGTAAACTGACTGGTGTCTCTCATTCCCTCTCTCTCAGGGAGATATCTGTACACTGACTAGTGTCTCTCAGTCCCCTCTCTCTCAGATAGATATTTCTGCACTGACTGGTGTCTCTCAGTCCATTCTCTCTCAGTGAGATATCTGTATACTGACTGGTGTCTCTCAGTCCCTCTCCCTCTCAGGGAGAAATCTGTACACTGACTGGTGTCCTAAGTCCCTCGCTCTCTCAGGGAGATATCTGAACACTGACTGGTGTCTCTCAGTCCCTCTCTCTCAGGGAGATATCTGTACACTGACTGGTGTCTCCCAATCCCCTCTCTCTCTCAAGGAGATATCTGCACACTGACTGGTGTCTCTCAGTCCCTCTCTCTCAGGGAGATATCTGTACACTGACAGGTGACCCGCAGTCCCCTCTGTCAGAGGGAGACATCTGTACACTGACTGGTGTCTCTCAGTCCCCCTCTCTCAGGGAGATATCTGTAAACGGACTGGTATCTCTCAGACCCTCTCTCTCAGGGAGATTTCTGTACACTGACTGGTGTTTCTCTGTCCCTCTCTCTCAGGGAGATATCTGTACACTGACTGGTGCGTCTCAGTCCCCTCTCTCTCAGGGTGATAACTGTACACTGATTGGTGTCTCTCAGTACCTCTCTCTCAGGAAGATATCTGTACAATGACTGGCGTCTCTCAGTCTCTCTCTCTCTCAGGGAGATATCTGTACACTGACTGGTGTCTCTCAGTCCCCTCTCTCTCCTGCAGATATCCGTAAACTGACTGGTGTCTCTCCGTCCCTCTCTCTCAGGGAGATATCTGTACACTGACTGGTGACTCTCAGTCCCTCTCTCTCTCAGGGAGATATCTGTACACTGACTGGTGTCTCTCAGTCCCTCTCTCTCTCAGTGAGATATCTGTACACTGACTGGTGTCTCTAAGTCCCACTCTCTCTCAGGGAGATATCTGTACACTGACTGGTGTCTCTCAGTCCCTCTCTCTCTCAGTGAGATATCTGTACACTGACTGGTGTCTCTCAGTCCCTCTCTCTCTCAGGGAGATATCTGTACACTGACTGGTGTCTCTCAGTCCCTCTCTCTCTCAGTGAGATATCTGTACACTGACTGGTGTCTCTCAGTCCCCTCTCTCTCTCAGGGTGATATCTGTACACTGACTGGTGTCTCTCAGTCCCTCTCTCTCAGGGAGATATCTGTACACTGACAGGTGTCTCTCAGTCCCTCTCGCTCACAGTGAGATATCTGTACACTGACTGGTGTCTCTCAGTCCCCTCTCTCTCATGGAGATATCTTTACACTGAATGGTGTCTCTCAGTCCCTCTCTCTGAGTGAGATATCTGTACACTGACTGGTGTCTCTCAGTCCCTCTCTGTCTCAGGGAGATATCTGTACACTGACTGGTGTCTCTCAGTCCCTCTCTCTCAGGGAGATATCTGTACACTGACTGGTGTCTCTCAGTCCCTCTCTCTCAGGGAGATATCTGTACACTGACTGGTGTCTCTCTGTCCCCTCTCTCTCAGGGAGATATCTGTATACTGACTGGTGTCTCTCAGTCCCCTCTCTCTCTCAGGGAGATATCTGTACAATGACTGGTTTCTCTTAGTCCCTTTCCCTCAGGGAGATATCTGTACACTGACTGGTGTCTCTCAGTCCCCTCTCTCTCTCAGGGAGATATCTGTACACTGACTGGTGTCTCTCAGTCCCCTATCTCTCTCAGGGAGATATCTGTACACTGACTGGTGTCTCTCAGTCCCCTCTCTCTCAGGGAGATATCTGTACACTGACTGGTGTCTCTCAGTCCCTCTCTCTCAGGGAGATATCTGTACACTGAGTGCTGTCTCTCAGTCCCCTCTCTCTCAGCGAGATATATGTACACAGACTGGTGTCTCTCAGTCCCTCTCTCTCAGGGAGATATCAGTACACTGACTGGTGTCTCTCAGTCCCTCTCTCTGAGGGAGATATCTTTACACTAACTGGTGTTTCTCAGTCGCTCTGCCTCTCAGGGAGATATCTGCACGTTGACTGGTGTCTCTCAGTCCCCTCTCTCTCATAGAACTATCTGTACACTGTTTGGTGTCTCCGTCCCGCTCTCTCAGTGAGATATCTCTACACTGACTCGTGTGTCTCAGTCCTCTGTGTCAGGGAGATATCTGTACACTGACTGCTGTCTCTCAGTCCCCTCTCTCTCTCAGGGAGATGTCTGTACACTGACTGGTGTCTCTCAGTCCCCTCTCTCTCTCAGGGAGATATCTGTACACTGACTGGTGTCTCTCAGACCCTCTCTCTCTCATTGAGATATCTGTACATTGACTGGTGTCTCTCAGTCCCCTCTCTGTCAGGCAGATATCTGTACACTGACTGGAGTCTCTCAGACCCCTGTCTCTCTCAGGGAGATATCTGTACACTGACTGGAGTCTCTCAGTCCCCTCTCTCTCTCAGGGAGATATCTGTACACTGACTGGTGTCTCTCAAACCACCTCTCTCTCATTGAGATATCTCTACATTGACTGGTGTCTCTCAGTCCCTCTGTCTCTCAGGGAGATATCTGTAAACTGACTGGTGATTGCCAGTCCCCTCTCTCTCAGGGTGATATCTGTACACTGACTGGTGTCTCTCAGTCCCTCTCTCTCAGGGAGATATCTGTACACTGACAGGTGTCTCTCAGTCCCTCTCGCTCACAGTGAGATATCTCTACACTGACTGGTGTATCTCAATCCCCTCTCTCTCATGGAGATATCTTTACACTGACTGGTGTCTCTCAGTCCCCTCTCTCTCTCAGAGGGAGATATCTGTACACTAACTGGTGTCTCTCTGTCCCTCTCAGGGAGATATCTGTACACTGACTGGTGTCTCTCAGTCCCGTCTCTCTCAGGGAGGTATCTGTACACGAACTGGTGTCTCTCTGTCCCTCTCTCTGAGGGAGATATCTGTACACTAACTGGTGTTTCCCAGTCCCTCGGCCTCTCAGGGAGATATCTGCACGTTGACTGGTGTCTCTCAGTCCCCTCTCTCTCAGGGAGATATCTGTACACTGACTGGTGTCTCTCAGTCCCTCTCTCTCAGAGGGAGATATCTGTACACTAACTGGTGTCTCTCAGTCCTCTCTATCAGGGAGATATCTGTACATTGGCTGGTGTCTCTCAGACCCTCTCTCTCTCCTTGAGATATCTGTACATTGAATGGTGTCGCTCAGTCCCTCTGTCTCTCAGGGAGATATCTGTAAACTGACTGGTCACTGTCAGACCCCTCTCTCTCAGGGAGATATATGTACACTGACTGGTGTCTCATAGTCCCTTTCCCTCAGGGAGATATCTGTACACTGACTGGTGTCTCTCAGTCCCTGTCTCTCAGGCAGATATCTGTACACTGACTGGTGTCTCTCAATCCCCTCTCTCTCAGGGAGATATCTGTACACAGACTGCTGTCTCTCATTATCCTCTCTCTCAGCGACATATCTGTACACTGACATGTGTCTCTCAGACCTTCTCTCTCAGGGTGATATCTGTACACTGACTGGTGTCTCTCAGTCCCTCTCTCTGAGGGAGATATCTGTACACTGACTGGTGTCTCTCAGTCTCTCTCTCTCTCAGGGAGATATCTGTACACTGAGTGGTGTCTCTCAGTCCCTTTCTCTCAGGGAGATATCTGTACACTGACTGGTGTCTCTCAGTCCCTTTCTCTCAGGGAGATATCTGTACACTGACTGGTGTCTCTCTGTACCATCTCTCTCTCAGGGAGTTATCTGTACACTGAATGGTGTGTCTTAGTCACCTCCCTCAGGGAGATATCTGTACACTTACCGATGTCTCTCAGTCCCCTCTCTCTCTCAGGGAGATATCTGTACACTGACTGGTGACCCTCAGTACCCTCTGTCAGAGGGAGATATCTGTACACTGACTGGTGTCTCTCAGTCACCTCTGTCTCAGGGAGATATCTGTACACAGACTGCTGTCTCTCATTATCCTCTCTCTCAGCGACATATCTGTACACTGACATGTGTCTCTCAGACCTTCTCTCTCAGGGTGATATCTGTACACTGACTGGTGTCTCTCAGTCCCTCTCTCTGAGGGAGATATCTGTACACTGACTGGTGTCTCTCAGTCTCTCTCTCTCTCAGGGAGATATCTGTACACTGAGTGGTGTCTCTCAATCCGCTATCTCTCATGGAGATATCTGTACACCGACTGGTGTCTCTCAGTCCCTCTCTCTCAGGAAGATAACTATACACTGACTGGTGTCTCTCAGTCCTCTGTCTCAGAGAGATATCTGTACACTGACTTTTGTCTCTCAGTCCCCTGTCTCAGGGAGATATCTGTACACTGACTGGTGTCTCTCAGTCCCCTCTCTCAGGGAGAAATCTGTACACTGACTGGTGTCTCTCAGTCCATCTCTCTCTCATTGAGATATCTGTACACTGACCGGTGTCTCTCAGTCCCTCTCTCTAGGGAAATATCTGTACACTGACTGGTGATTGCCAGTCCCCTCTCTCTCAGGGTGATATCTGTACACTGACTGGTGTCTCTCAGTCCCTCTTTCTGAGGGAGATGTCTGTACACTAACTGTTGTATCTCAGTCCCCACTCTCTCATAGAGATATCTGTACACTGACTGGTGTCTCTCAGTCCTCTCTCTCTGGGAGATGTCTGTATACCGATTGGTGTCTCTCAGTCCCTCAATCTCAGGGAGATATCTGTGCACTGACTTGTGTCTCTCAAATCCCACTCTCAGGGAGATATCTGTACACTGACTGGTGTCTCTCAGTCCCCTCTCTCTCAGGGACATATCTGTACAGTGATTGGTGTCTCTCAGTCCCCTCTCACTCATGGTGATATCTGTAATCTGAGTGGTGACCCTCAGTCCCTCTCTATGAGGGAGTTATCTGTACCCTTACTGGTTTCTCTCAGTCCCTCTGTCTCTCATGGAGATATCTGTACAATGACTGGTGTCTCTCAGTCCCACTCTCTCAGCGAGATATCTGTACACTGACTGGTGCCTCTCAGTCCCCAATCTCACAGAGAGATATCTGTACACTGACTGATATCTCTCAGTCCCCACTCTCTCAGGGAGATACCTGTAAACTGACTGGTGTCTCTCATTCCCTCTCTCTCAGGGAGATATCTGTACACTGACTAGTGTCTCTCAGTCCCCTCTCTCTCAGATAGATATTTCTGCACTGACTGGTGTCTCTCAGTCCTTACTCTCTCAGTGAGATATCTGTATACTGACTGGTGTCTCTCAGTCCCTCTCCCTCTCAGGGAGAAATCTGTACACTGACTGGTGTCCTAAGTCCCTCACTCTCTCAGGGAGATATCTGAACACTGACTGGTGTCTCTCAGTCCCTCTCTCTCAGGGAGATATCTGTACACTGACTGGTGTCCTAAGTCCCTCACTCTCTCAGGGAGATATCTGAACACTGACTGGTGTCTCTCAGTCCCTCTCTCTCAGGGAGATATCTGTACACTGACTGGTGTCTCCCAATCCCCTCTCTCTCTCAGGGAGATATCTGCACACTGACTGGTGTCTCTCAGTCCCTCTCTCTCAGGGAGATATCTGTACACTGACTGGTGTCTCCCAATCCCCTCTCTCTCTCAGGGAGATATCTGTACACTGACAGGTGACCCTCAGTCCCCTCTGTCAGAGGGAGATATCTGTACACTGACTGGTGTCTCTCAGTCCCCCACTCTCACGGAGATATCTGTAAACTGACTGGTATCTCTCAGACCCTCTCTCTCAGGGAGATTTCTGTACACTGACTGGTGTTTCTCTGTCCCTCTCTCTCAGGGAGATATCTGTACACTGACTGGTGCGTCTCAGTCCCCTCTCTCTCAGGGTGATAACTGTACACTGACTGGTGTCTCTCAGTACCTCTCTCTCAGGAAGATATCTGTACAATGACTGGTGTGTCTCAGTCCCATCTCTCTCCGGCAGATATCCGTAAACTGACTGGTGTCTCTCAGTCCCTCTCTCTCAGGGAGATTCCTGAACACTGACTGGCGTCTCTCAGTCCCTCTCTCTCAGGGAGATATCTGTACACTGACTGGTGTCTCTCAGTCCCCTCTCTCTCAGGGAGATATCTGTACACTGACTGGTGTCTCTCAGTCCCGTCTCTCTCTCAGGGAGATATCTGTACACTGACTGGTGTCTCTCAGTCCCTCTCTCTCTCTCTCAGGGAGATATCTGTACAGTGACTGGTGTCTCTCAGTCCCCTCTCTCTCTCAGGGAGATATCTGTACACTGACTGGTGTCTCTCAGTCCCCTCTCTCTCTCAGGGAAATATCTGTACACTGACTGGTGTCTCTCAGTCCCCTCTCTCTCTCAGGGAGATATCTGTACACTGACTGGTGTCTCTCATTCCCTCTCTCTCAGGGAGTTATCTGTACACTGACTGGAGTCTCTCAGTCCCTCTCTCTCTCTCAGGGAGATATCTGTACACTGACTGGTGTCTCTTAGTCCCTTTCCCTCAGTGAGATATCTCTACACTGACTGGTTTCTCTCAATCCCCTCTCTCTCAGGGAGATATCTGTAAACTGACTGGTGTCTCTCAGTACCCTCTCTCTCAGCGAGATATATGTACACGACTGGTGTCTCTCAATCCCTCTCTCTCAGGGAGATATCTGTACACTGACTTGTGTCTCTCAATCCCTCTCTCTCAGGGATATATCTGTACGATGACTGGTGTCTCTCAGTCCCTCTCTCTCAGGGAGATATCTGTACAATGACTGGTGTCTCTTATTCCCTTTCCCTCAGGGAGATATCTGTGCACTGACTGGTGTCTCTCAGTCCCTCTCTCTCTCAGGGAGATATCTGTACACTGACTGGTGTCTCTCAGTCACGTCTCTCTCAGGGAGATATCTGTACACTGACTGGTGTCTCTCAATCCGCCATCTCTCATGGAGATATCTGTACACTGACTGGTGTCTCCCAGAACTTCTCTCTCAGGGAGATATCTGTACACTGACTGGTGTCTCTCAGTCCCTCTCTCTGAGGGAGTTATCTGTACACTAACTGCTGTTTCTCAGTCCCTCTGACTCTCAGGGAGATATCTGCACGTTGACTGGTGTCTCTCAGTTCCCTCTCTCTCAGGGAGATATCTGTACACTGACTGGTGTCTCTCAGTCCCTCTCTCTGAGCGAGATATCTGTACACTGAATGGTGTCTCTCAGTCACTCTCTGTCTCAGGGAGATATCTGTACACTGACTGGTGTCTCTCAGTCCCTCTCTCTCAGGGAGATATCTGTACACTGACTGGTGTCTCTCAGTCCCTCTCTCTCAGGGAGATATCTGTACACTGACTGGTGTCTCTCAGTCCCCTCTCTCTCAGGGAGATATCTGTATACGGACTGGTGTCTCTCAGTCCCCTCTCTCTCTCAGGGATATATCTGTACAATGACTGGTTTCTCTTAGTCCCTTTACCTCAGGAAGATATCTGTACACTGACTGGTGTCTCTCAGTCCCCTCTCTCTCTCAGGGAGATATCTGTACACTGACTGGTGTCTCTCAGTCCCCTCTCTCTCTCAGGGAGATATCTGTACACTGACTGGTGTCTCTCATTCCCCTCTCTCTCTCAGGGAGATATCTGTACACTGACTGGTGTCTCCCAGAACTTCTCTCTCAGGGAGATATCTGTACACTGACTGGTGTCTCTCAGTCCCTCTCTCTGTGGGAGTTATCTGTACACTAACTGCTGTTTCTCAGTCCCTCTGCCTCTCAGGGAGATATCTGCACGTTGACTGGTGTCTCTCAGTTCCCTCTCTCTCAGGGAGATATCTGTACACTGACTGGTGTCTCTCAGTCCCTCTCTCTGAGCGAGATATCTGTACACTGAATGGTGTCTCTCAGTCACTCTCTGTCTCAGGGAGATATCTGTACACTGACTGGTGTCTCTCAGTCCCTCTCTCTCAGGGAGATATCTGTACACTGACTGGTGTCTCTCAGTCCCTCTCTCTCAGGGAGATATCTGTACACTGACTGGTGTCTCTCAGTCCCCTCTCTCTCAGGGAGATATCTGTATACGGACTGGTGTCTCTCAGTCCCCTCTCTCTCTCAGGGATATATCTGTACAATGACTGGTTTCTCTTAGTCCCTTTACCTCAGGGAGATATCTGTACACTGACTGGTGTCTCTCAGTCCCCTCTCTCTCTCAGGGAGATATCTGTACACTGACTGGTGTCTCTCAGTCCCCTCTCTCTCTCAGGGAGATATCTGTACACTGACTGGTGTCTCTCATTCCCCTCTCTCTCTCAGGGAGATATCTGTACACTGACTGGTGTCTCTCAGTCCCTCTCTCTGAGGGAGATATCTGTACACTAACTGGTGTTTCTCAGTCGCTCTGCCTCTCAGGGAGATATCTGCACGTTGACTGGTGTCTCTCAGTCCCCTCTCTCTCATCGAAATATCTGTACACTGTTTGGTGTCTCTGTCCCGCTCTCTCAGTGAGATATCTCTACACTGACACGTGTGTCTCAGTCCTCTGTCTCAGAGAGATATCTGTACACTGACTGCTGTCTCTCAGTGCCCTCTCTCTCTCAGGGAGGTGTCTGTACACTGACTGGTGTCTCTCAGTCCCTCTCTCTCTCAGGGAGATATCTGTACACTGACTGGTGTCTCTCAGTACCCTCTGTCTCTCAGGGAGATATCTGTACACTGACTGGTGTCTCTCAGGCCCTCTCTCTCTCATTGAGATATCTGTACACTGACTGGTGTCTCTCAGTCCCCTCTCTCTCAGGGAGATATCTGTACACTGACTGGTGTCTCTCAGTCCCCTCTCTCTCAGGGAGATATCTGTACACTGACTGGTGTCTCTCAGTCCACTCTCTCTCAGGAAGATATCTGTACACTGACTGGTGTCTCTCAGTCCTCAGTCTCACAGGGAGATGTCTGTACACTGACTGGTGTCTCTCAGAACCTCTCTCTCTCATTGAGATATCTGTACATTGACTGGTGTCTCTCTGTCCCTCTGTCTCTCAGGGAGATATCTGTAAACTGACTGGTGACTGCCTGTCCCCTCTCTCTCAGGGTGATATCTGTACACTGACTGGTGTCTCTCAGTCCCACTCTCTCAGGGAGATATCTGTACACTGACAGGTGTCTCTCAGTCCCTCTCGCTCACAGTGAGATATCTGTACACTGACTGGTGTCTCTCAGTCCCTCTCTCTCAGGGAGATATCTGTACACTGACTGGTGTCTCTCAGTCCCTCTCTCTCATGGAGATATCTTTACACTGACTGGTGTCTCTCAGTCCCTCTCTCTGAGCGAGATATCTGTACACTGACTGGTGTCTCTCAGTCCCTCTCTGTCTCAGGGAGATATCTGTACACTGACTGGTGTCTCTCAGTCCCTCTCTCTCAGGGAGATATCTGTACACTGACTGGTGTCTCTCAGTCCCTCTCTCTCTCAGGGATATATCTGTACAATGACTGGTTTCTCTTAGTCCCTTTCCCTCAGGGAGATATCTGTACACTGACTGGTGTCTCTCAGTCCCCTCTCTCTCTCAGGGAGATACCTGTACACTGACTGGTGTCTCTCAGTCCCCTCTCTCTCTCAGGGAGATATCTGTACACTGACTGGTGTCTCTCAGTCCCCTCTCTCTCTCAGGGAGATATCTGTACACTGACTGGTGTCTCTCAGTCCCTCTCTCTCAGGGAGATATCTGTACACTGACTGGTGTCTCTCAGTCCCCTCTCTCTCAGGGAGATATCTGTACACAGACTGGTGTCTCTCAGTCCCTTTCTCTCTCAGGGAGATATCTGTACACTGACTGGTGTCTCTCAGTCCCTCTCTCTCTCAGGGAGATATCTGTACACTGACTGGTGTCTCTCAGTCCCCTCTCTCTCAGGGAGATATCTGTACACAGACTGGTGTCTCTCAGTCCCCTCTCTCTCAGGGAGATATCTGTACACTGAGTGGTGTCTCTCAGTCCCCTCTCTCTCAGGGAGATATCTGTACACTGACTGGTGTCTCTCAGTCCCTCTCTCTCAGAGGGAGATATCTGTACACTAACTGGTGTCTCTCAGTCCTCTCTCTCAGGGAGATATCTGTACATTGGCTGGTGTCTCTCAGACCCTCTCTCTCTCCTTGAGATATCTGTACATTGAATGGTGTCGCTCAGTCCCTCTGTCTCTCAGGGAGATATCTGTAAACTGACTGGTCACTGTCAGACCCCTCTCTCTCAGGGAGATATATGTACACTGACTGGTGTCTCATAGTCCCTTTCCCTCAGGGAGATATCTGTACACTGACTGGTGTCTCTCAGTCCCTGTCTCTCAGGCAGATATCTGTACACTGACTGGTGTCTCTCAATCCCCTCTCTCTCAGGGAGATATCTGTACACAGACTGCTGTCTCTCATTATCCTCTCTCTCAGCGACATATCTGTACACTGACATGTGTCTCTCAGACCTTCTCTCTCAGGGTGATATCTGTACACTGACTGGTGTCTCTCAGTCCCTCTCTCTGAGGGAGATATCTGTACACTGACTGGTGTCTCTCAGTCTCTCTCTCTCTCAGGGAGATATCTGTACACTGAGTGGTGTCTCTCAGTCCCTTTCTCTCAGGGAGATATCTGTACACTGACTGGTGTCTCTCAGTCCCTTTCTCTCAGGGAGATATCTGTACACTGACTGGTGTCTCTCTGTACCATCTCTCTCTCAGGGAGTTATCTGTACACTGAATGGTGTGTCTTAGTCACCTCCCTCAGGGAGATATCTGTACACTTACCGATGTCTCTCAGTCCCCTCTCTCTCTCAGGGAGATATCTGTACACTGACTGGTGACCCTCAGTACCCTCTGTCAGAGGGAGATATCTGTACACTGACTGGTGTCTCTCAGTCACCTCTGTCTCAGGGAGATATCTGTACACAGACTGCTGTCTCTCATTATCCTCTCTCTCAGCGACATATCTGTACACTGACATGTGTCTCTCAGACCTTCTCTCTCAGGGTGATATCTGTACACTGACTGGTGTCTCTCAGTCCCTCTCTCTGAGGGAGATATCTGTACACTGACTGGTGTCTCTCAGTCTCTCTCTCTCTCAGGGAGATATCTGTACACTGAGTGGTGTCTCTCAATCCGCTATCTCTCATGGAGATATCTGTACACCGACTGGTGTCTCTCAGTCCCTCTCTCTCAGGAAGATAACTATACACTGACTGGTGTCTCTCAGTCCTCTGTCTCAGAGAGATATCTGTACACTGACTTTTGTCTCTCAGTCCCCTGTCTCAGGGAGATATCTGTACACTGACTGGTGTCTCTCAGTCCCCTCTCTCAGGGAGAAATCTGTACACTGACTGGTGTCTCTCAGTCCATCTCTCTCTCATTGAGATATCTGTACACTGACCGGTGTCTCTCAGTCCCTCTCTCTAGGGAAATATCTGTACACTGACTGGTGATTGCCAGTCCCCTCTCTCTCAGGGTGATATCTGTACACTGACTGGTGTCTCTCAGTCCCTCTTTCTGAGGGAGATGTCTGTACACTAACTGTTGTATCTCAGTCCCCACTCTCTCATAGAGATATCTGTACACTGACTGGTGTCTCTCAGTCCTCTCTCTCTGGGAGATGTCTGTATACCGATTGGTGTCTCTCAGTCCCTCACTCTCAGGGAGATATCTGTGCACTGACTTGTGTCTCTCAAATCCCACTCTCAGGGAGATATCTGTACACTGACTGGTGTCTCTCAGTCCCCTCTCTCTCAGGGACATATCTGTACAGTGATTGGTGTCTCTCAGTCCCCTCTCACTCATGGTGATATCTGTAATCTGAGTGGTGACCCTCAGTCCCTCTCTATGAGGGAGTTATCTGTACCCTTACTGGTTTCTCTCAGTCCCTCTGTCTCTCATGGAGATATCTGTACAATGACTGGTGTCTCTCAGTCCCACTCTCTCAGCGAGATATCTGTACACTGACTGGTGCCTCTCAGTCCCCAATCTCACAGAGAGATATCTGTACACTGACTGATATCTCTCAGTCCCCACTCTCTCAGGGAGATACCTGTAAACTGACTGGTGTCTCTCATTCCCTCTCTCTCAGGGAGATATCTGTACACTGACTAGTGTCTCTCAGTCCCCTCTCTCTCAGATAGATATTTCTGCACTGACTGGTGTCTCTCAGTCCTTACTCTCTCAGTGAGATATCTGTATACTGACTGGTGTCTCTCAGTCACCTCTCTCTCAGAGAGATATCTATACATTGACTGGTGTCTCTCAGTCCCCTCTCTCTCTCAGGGAGATATCTGTACACTGAATGGTGTCTCTCAGTCCCCTCTCTCTCTGAGAGATATCTGTACACTGACGGGTGTCTCTCAGTCCCTCTCTCTCAGGGAGATATCTGTACAGTGACTTGTGTCTCTCAGTCCTCTCTCTCAGGGAGATATCTGTGCACTGACTGGTGTCTCTCAGTCCCTCTCTCTCTCAGGGAGATGTCTGTATACTGACTGGTGTCTCGCAGTCCCTCTCTCTCGGGAAGATATCTGTGCACTGACTTGTGTCTCTCATTACCCTCTCTCAGGGAGATATCTGTTCACTGACTGGAGTCTCTCAGTCCCCTCTCTCTCAGGAAGATATCTGTACACTGACTGGTGTCTCTCAATCCCCTCTCTCTCAGGGAGATATCTGTACACTGACTGGTGTCACTCAGTACCCACTCTCTCAGGGAGATATCTGTACACTGACTGGTGTCTCTCAGTCCCTCTCTCTCAGGGAGATATCTGTACTCTGACTGGTGTCTCTCAGTCCCTCTCTCTCTCAGGGAGATATCTGTACACTGACTGGTGTCTCTCAGTCCCCTCTCTGTCAGGGAGATATCAGGACACTGACTGGTGTCTCTCAGTCACCTCTCTCTCAGGGAGATATCTGTACACTGACTGGTGTCTCTCAATCCGCTATCTCTATTGGAGATATCTGTACACTGACTGGTGTCTCTCAGTCCCTCTCTCTGAGGGAGATATCTGTACACTAACTGGTGTTTCTCAGTCCCTCTGCCACTCATCGAGATATCTGTACACTGATTGGTGTCTCTCAGTCCCTCTCTCTCAGTGAGATATCTCTACACTGACTGGTGTCTCTCAGTCCTCTGTCTCAGGGAGATATCTGTACACTGACTGCTGTCTCTCAGTCCCCTCTCTCTCAGGGAGATATCTGTCCACGGACTGGTGTCTCTCAGTCCCCTCTCTCTCTCAGTGAGATATCTGTACACTGACTGGTGTCTCTCAGTCCCCTCTCTCTCAGGGAGATATCTGTACACTGACTGGTGTCTCTCAGTCCATCTCTCTCAGGGAGATATCTGTACACTGACTGTTGTCTCTCAGTCCCTGTCTCTCAGGGAGATATCTGTACACTGACTGGTGTCTCTCAGTCCCCTCTCTCTCATTGAGATATCTGGACACTGACTTGTGTCTCTCAGTTCCCTCTCTCTCTCAGCGAGATATCTGTACACTGACTGGTGTCTCTCAGTCCCCTCTCTCTCACGGAGATATCTGTGCACTGACTGGTGTCTCTCAGTCCCCTCTCTCTCAGCGAGATATCTGTACACTGACTGGTGTTTCTCAGTCCCCTCTCACTCTGGTAGATATTTCGGCACGGACAGGTGTCTCTCAGTCCCTCTCGCTCACAGGGAGATATCTGTACACTGACTGGTGACTCTCAGTCCCCTCTCTCTCAGGGAGATATCTGTACACTGACAGGAGTCTCTCAGTCCCCTCTCTCTCAGGGAGATATCTGTACACTGACTGGTGTCTCTCTGTCCCCTCTCTCTCAGGGAGATATCTGTACAATGACTGGTGTCTCTCAGTCCCCTCTCTCTCAGGGAGATATCTGTACACTGCCTGGTGTCCCTTGCTCTCTCAAGGAGATATAAGTACACTGACTGGTGTCTTTCAATCCCCTCTCTCTCATGGAGAGATCTGTACACTGACTGGTGTCTCTTTGTCCCTCTCTCTCAGGGAAATATCTGTACACGGACTGATGACTCTCAGTCCCTCTCTCTCTCAGTGAGATATCTGTATGCTGACTGGTGTATCTCAGTCCCTCTCTCTCTCAGGGAGATATCTGTACACTGACTGGTGTCTCTCAGTCCTCTCTCTCTCAGGGAGATATCTGTACACTGACTGGTGTCTCTCAGTCCCTCTCTCTCTCAGGGAGATATCTGTACACTGACTGGTGTCTCTCTGTCCCCTCTCTCTCTCTCAGGGAGATATCTGTACACTGACTTGTGTCTCTCAGTCCCCTCTCTCTCAGGGATATATCTGTACACTGACTGTTGTTTCTCTACCCTCTCTCTCAGAGAGATATCTGTATACTGACTGGTGTCTCTCAGTCCCTCTTCTCTCTCAGGAGAAGCTGCACACTGACTGGTATCTCTTAGTCCCTTTCCCTCAGGGAGATATCTGTACACTGACTGTTTTCTCTCAATCCCCTCTCTCTCAGGGAGATATCTGTACACTGACTGGTGTCTCTCAGTCCCCTCTCTCTCAGCGAGATAACTGTACACTGACTGGTGTCTCTCAGTCACCTCCCTTAGGGAGATATCTGTACACGGACCAGTGTCTCTCAGTCCCCTCTCTCTCTCAGGAAGATAATTTTACACTGACTTGTGTCTCTCAAACCCTCTCTCTCCGGGAGATATCTGTACACTTCCTGGTGTCGCTCAGTCCCCTCTCTCTCAGGGAGATATCTGTACACTGACTGGTGTTTCTCTGTCCCTCTCTCTCATGGAGATATCTGTACACTGACTGGTGTCTCTCAGTCCCCTCTCTCTCAGGGAGATATCTGTACACTGACTGGTGTCTCTCAGTCCCCTCTCTCTCAGGGAGATATCTGTACACTGACTGGTGTCTCTCAGTCCCCACTCTCTCAGGGAGATATCTGTACACTGACTGATGTCTCTCAGTCCCCTCTCTCTCTCAGGGAGATATCTGTACACTGACTGGTGTCTCTCAGTCCCTCTCTCTCTCAGGGAGATATCTGTACACTGACTGGTGTCTCTCAGTCCCTCTCTCTCTCAGGGAGATATCTGTACTCTGACTGGTGTCTCTCAGTCCCTCTCTCTGTCAGGGAGATATCTGTCCACTGACTGGTGTTTCTCAGTCCCTCTCTCTCATGGAGATATCTGTACACTGACAGGTGTCTCTCAGTCCCTTTCTCTCTCAGGGAGATATCTGTACACTGACTGGTGTCTCTCAGTCCCCTCTCTCTCAGGGAGATATCTGTACACTGACTGGTGTCTCTCAGTCCCTCTCTCTCTCAGGGAGATATCTGTATACTGACTGGTGTCTCTCATCCCTCTATCTCTCTCAGGGAGATATCTGTACACTGACTGGTATCTCTCAGTCCCTCTCACTCTCAGGGAGATATCTGCACACTGACTGGTGTCTCTCAGTCCCTCTATCTCTCTCATGGTGATATCTGTAAACTGACTGGTGCCTCTCGGTCCCTCTCTCTCAGGGAGATATCTGTACACTGACTGGTGTCTCTCAGTCTCCTCTCTCTCAGGGAGATATCTGTACACTGACTGGTGTTTCTCAGTACCCTCTCTCTCTCAGGGAGATATCTGTAAACTGACTGGTGTCTCACAAACCCCTCTCTCTCAGGATGATATCTGTACACTGACTGGTGCCTCTCAGTCCCTCTCTCTCAGGGAGATATCTGTACACTGACTGGTGTTTCTCAGTATACTCTCTCTCTCAGGGAGATATCTGTACACTGACTGGTGTCTCTCTGTCCCTCTCTCTCTCTCAGGGAGATATCTGTACACTGACTGGTGCCTCTCAGTCCCTCTTTCTCATGGAGATATCTGTACACTGACTGGTGTCTCTCAGTCCCCTCTCTCTCAGGGAGATATCTGTACACTGACTGGTGTCTCTCAGTCCCCTCTCTCTCAGGGAGATATCTGTACAGTGACTGGTGTCTCTCAGTCCCTCTCTCTCTCAGGGAGATATCTGTACACTGATTGGTGTGTCTCAGTCCCCTCTCTCTCAGGGAGATATCTGTACACTGACTGGTGTCTCCCAGTCCGTCTCTCTCTCAGGGAGATATCTGTACACTGACTTGTGTCTCTCAGTCCCCTCTCTCTCGGGGAGATATCTGCACACTGACTGGTGTCTCTCATTCCCCTCTCTTTCAGGGAGATAACTGTACACTGACTGGTGTCTCTCAGTCCCCTCTCTTTCCGGGAGATATCTGTACACTGACTGGTGTCTCTCAGTCCCTCTCTCTCGGGAAGATATCTGTACACTGACTGGTGTTTCTCAATCCCCTCTCTCTCAGGGAGATATCAGTACACTGACTGGTGTCACTCAGTCACTCTCTCTCACAGGGAGATATCTGTACACTGACTGGTGTCTCTCAGTCCCTCTCTCTCAGGGAGATATCTGTACACTGACTGGTGTCTCTCAGTCCCTGTCTCTCAGGGAGATATCTGTACACTGACTGGTGTCTCTCAGTTCCTGTCTCTCAGGGAGATATCTGTACTCTGACTGGTGTCTCTCACTCACTCTCTTTCAGGGAGATATCTGTACACTGACTGGTGTTTCTCAGTCCCCTCTCTGTCAGGGAAATATCTGTACACTGACTGGTGTCTCTCAGTCACCTCTCCCTCAGGCAGATATCTGTACACTGACTGGTGTCTCTCAATCCGCTATCTCTATTGGAGATATCTGTACACTGACTGGTGTCTCTCTGTCCCTCTCTCTCAGGGAGATATCTGTACACTGACTGGTGTCTCTCAGTCCCCTCTCTCTCAGGGAGATATCTGTACACTGACTGGTGTCTCTCAGTCCCTCTCTCTGAGGGAGATATCTTTACACTAACTGGTGTTTCTCATTCCCTCTGCCACTCATCGAGATATCTGTACACTGAATGGTGTCTCTCAGTCCCCACTCTCTCATGGAGATATCTGTACACTGACTGGTGTCTCTCAGTCCCCACTCTCTCAGGGAGATATCTGTACACTGACAGGTGTCACTCAGTCCCTCGCTCTCTCAGCGATATATCTGTACACTGACTGGTGTCTCTCAGACCCTCTCTCTCAGGGAGATATCTGTACACTGACTGGTGTCACTCAGTTCCTCTCTCTCAGGGAGTTATCTGTACACTGACTGGTGTCTCTCAGTCCCTCTCTCTCTCAGGGAGATATCTGCACACTGACTGGTGTCTCTCACTCCCTCTCTCTCTCAGGGAGATATCTGTACACTGACTGGTGTGTCTCAATCCCCTCTCTCTCATGGAGATAAATGTACGCTGACTGGTGTCTGTTAGTCCCTCTCTCTCCAGGAGATATCTGTACACTTACTGGTGTCGCTCAGTCCGCTCTCTCTCAGGGAGACATCTGTAAACTGACTGGTGTCTGTCAGTCCCTCTCTCTCAGGGAGATATCTGTACACTGACTGGTGCCTCTCAGTCCCCTCTGTCAGAGGGAGATAACTGTACACTGACTGGTGCTTCTCTGTCATCTCTCTGAAAGAGATATCTGTACAGTGACAGGTTTCTCTCAGTCCCGGCTCTCTCTCAGGGAGATATCTGTACACTGACTGGTGTCTCTCAGTCCCTCTCTCTCTCAGGGAGATATCTGTACACTGACTGGTGTCTCTCAGTCCCTCTCTCTCAGGGAGATATCTGTACACTGACTGGTGTCTCTCAGTCCCTCTCTCTCTCAGGGAGATATCTGTACACTGACTGGTGTTTCTCAGTCCCTCTCTCTCATGGAGATATCTGTACACTGACTGGTGTCTTTCAGTCCCTATCCCTCTGGGTAATATCTGTACACTGAATGGTGTCTCTCAGTCCCTCTCACTCTCAGGAAGATATCTGTATACTGACTGGTGTCTCTCATCCCTCTATCTCTCTCAGGGAGATATCTGTACACTGATTGGTATCTCTCAGTCCCTCTCACTCTCAGGGAGATATCTGTACACTGACTGGTGTCTCTCAGTCCCTCTATCTCTCTCATGGTGATATCTGTACACTGACTGGTGTCTCTCAGTCCCTCTCTCTCTCAGTGAGATATCTGTACACTGACTGGTGTCTCTCAGTCCCTCTCTCTCTCAGGGAGATATCTGTACACTGACTGGTGTCTCTCAGTCCCTCTCTCTCAGGGAGATATCTGTACACTGACTGGTGTCTCTCAGTCCCTCTCTCTCTCAGGGAGATATCTGTATACTGACTGGTGTCTCTCATCCCTCTATCTCTCTCAGGGAGATATCTGTACACTGACTGGTATCTCTCAGTCCCTCTCACTCTCAGGGAGATATCTGCACACTGACTGGTGTCTCTCAGTCCCTCTATCTCTCTCATGGTGATATCTGTACACTGACTGGTGCCTCTCAGTCCCTCTCTCTCAGGGAGATATCTGTACACTGACTGGTGTCTCTCAGTCTCCTCTCTCTCAGGGAGATATCTGTACACTGACTGGTGTTTCTCAGTACCCTCTCTCTCTCAGGGAGATATCTGTAAACTGACTGGTGTCTCACAAACCCCTCTCTCTCAGGATGATATCTGTACACTGACTGGTGCCTCTCAGTCCATCTCTCTCAGGGAGATATCTGTACACTGACTGGTGTTTCTCAGTACACTCTCTCTCTCAGGGAGATATCTGTACACTGACTGGTTTCTCTCTGTCCCTCTCTCTCTCTCAGGGAGATATCTGTACACTGACTGGTGCCTCTCAGTCCCTCTTTCTCATGGAGATATCTGTACACTGACTGGTGTCTCTCAGTCCCCTCTCTCTCAGGGAGATATCTGTACACTGACTGGTGTCTCTCAGTCCCCTCTCTCTCAGGGAGATATCTGTACACTGACTGGTGTCTCTCAGTCCCTCTCTCTCTCAGGGAGATATCTGTACACTGACTGGTGTCTCTCAGTCCCTCTCTCTCTCAGGGAGATATCTGTACACTGACTGGTGTGTCTCAATCCCCTCTCTCTCATGGAGATAAATGTACGCTGACTGGTGTCTGTTAGTCCCTCTCTCTCCAGGAGATATCTGTACACTTACTGGTGTCGCTCAGTCCCCTCTCTCTCAGGGAGACATCTGTAAACTGACTGGTGACTCTCAGTCCCTCTCTCTCAGGGAGATATCTGTACACTGACTGGTGCCTCTCAGTCCCCTCTGTCAGAGGGAGATAACTGTACACTGACTGGTGCTTCTCTGTCATCTCTCTGAAAGAGATATCTGTACAGTGACTGGTTTCTCTCAGTCCCGGCTCTCTCTCAGGGAGATATCTGTACACTGACTGGTGTCTCTCAGTCCCTCTCTCTCTCAGGGAGATATCTGTACACTGACTGGTGTCTCTCAGTCCCTCTCTCTCAGGGAGATATCTGTACACTGACTGGTGTCTCTCAGTCCCTCTCTCTCTCAGGGAGATATCTGTACACTGACTGGTGTTTCTCAGTCCCTCTCTCTCATGGAGATATCTGTACACTGACTGGTGTCTCTCAGTCCCTATCCCTCTGGGTAATATCTGTACACTGAATGCTGTCTCTCAGTCCCTCTCACTCTCAGGAAGATATCTGTATACTGACTGGTGTCTCTCATCCCTCTATCTCTCTCAGGGAGATATCTGTACACTGACTGGTATCTCTCAGTCCCTCTCACTCTCAGGGAGATATCTGTACACTGACTGGTGTCTCTCAGTCCCTCTCTCTCTCAGGGAGATATCTGTATACTGACTGGTGTCTCTCATCCCTCTATCTCTCTCAGGGAGATATCTGTACACTGACTGGTATCTCTCAGTCCCTCTCACTCTCAGGGAGATATCTGCACACTGACTGGTGTCTCTCAGTCCCTCTATCTCTCTCATGGTGATATCTGTACACTGACTGGTGCCTCTCAGTCCCTCTCTCTCAGGGAGATATCTGTACACTGACTGGTGTCTCTCAGTCTCCTCTCTCTCAGGGAGATATCTGTACACTGACTGGTGTTTCTCAGTACCCTCTCTCTCTCAGGGAGATATCTGTAAACTGACTGGTGTCTCACAAACCCCTCTCTCTCAGGATGATATCTGTACACTGACTGGTGCCTCTCAGTCCATCTCTCTCAGGGAGATATCTGTACACTGACTGGTGTTTCTCAGTACACTCTCTCTCTCAGGGAGATATCTGTACACTGACTGGTGTCTCTCTGTCCCTCTCTCTCTCTCAGGGAGATATCTGTACACTGACTGGTGCCTCTCAGTCCCTCTTTCTCATGGAGTTATCTGTACACTGACTGGTGTCTCTCAGTCCCCTCTCTCTCAGGGAGATATCTGTACACTGACTGGTGTCTCTCAGTCCCCTCTCTCTCAGGGAGATATCTGTACACTGACTGGTGTCTCTCAGTCCCTCTCTCTCTCAGGGAGATATCTGTACACTGACTGGTGTCTCTCAGTCCCTCTCTCTCTCAGGGAGATATCTGTACACTGACTGGTGTGTCTCAATCCCCTCTCTCTCATGGAGATAAATGTACGCTGACTGGTGTCTGTTAGTCCCTCTCTCTCCAGGAGATATCTGTACACTTACTGGTGTCGCTCAGTCCCCTCTCTCTCAGGGAGACATCTGTAAACTGACTGGTGTCTCTCAGTCCCTCTCTCTCAGGGAGATATCTGTACACTGACTGGTGCCTCTCAGTCCCCTCTGTCAGAGGGAGATAACTGTACACTGACTGGTGCTTCTCTGTCATCTCTCTGAAAGAGATATCTGTACAGTGACTGGTGTCTCTCAGTCCCGGCTCTCTCTCAGGGAGATATCTGTACACTGACTGGTGTCTCTCAGTCCCTCTCTCTCTCAGGGAGATATCTGTACACTGACTGGTGTCTCTCAGTCCCTCTCTCTCAGGGAGATATCTGTACACTGACTGGTGTCTCTCAGTCCCTCTCTCTCTCAGGGAGATATCTGTACACTGACTGGTGTTTCTCAGTCCCTCTCTCTCATGGAGATATCTGTACACTGACTGGTGTCTCTCAGTCCCTATCCCTCTGGGTAATATCTGTACACTGAATGGTGTCTCTCAGTCCCTCTCACTCTCAGGAAGATATCTGTATACTGACTGGTGTCTCTCATCCCTCTATCTCTCTCAGGGAGATATCTGTACACTGACTGGTATCTCTCAGTCCCTCTCACTCTCAGGGACATATCTGTACACTGACTGGTGTCTCTCAGTCCCTCTATCTCTCTCATGGTGATATCTGTACACTGACTGGTGTCTCTCAGTCCCTCTCTCTCTCAGTGAGATATCTGTACACTGACTGGTGTCTCTCAGTCCCTCTCTCTCTCAGGGAGATATCTGTACACTGACTGGTGTCTCTCAGTCCCTCTCTCTCAGGGAGATATCTGTACACTGACTGGTGTCTCTCAGTCTCCTCTCTCTCAGGGAGATATCTGTACACTGACTGGTGTTTCTCATTACCCTCTCTCTCTCAGGGAGATATCTGTACACTGACTGGTGTCTCTCAATCACCTCTCTCTCAGGGTGATATCTGTACACTGACTGGTGCCTCTCAGTCACTCTCTCTCAGGGAGATATCTGTACACTGACTGGTGTTTCTCAGTAACCTCTCTCTCTCAGGGAGATATCTGTACACTGACTCGTGTCTCTCAGTCCCTCTCTCTCTCTCAGGGAGATATCTGTACACTGACTGGTGCCTCTCAGTCCCTCTTTCACATGGAGATATCTGTACACTGACTGGTGTCTCACAATCCCCTCTCTCTCAGGGAGATATCTGTACACTGACTGGTGTCTCTCAGTCCCTCTCTCTCTCACGGAGATATCTGTACACTGTTTGGTGTGTCTCAGTGTCTCTCTCTCATGGAGATATCTGTACACTGACTGGTGTCTCTCAGTCCCTCTCTCTCTCAGGGAGATATCTGTACACTGACTGGTGTCTCTCAATCCCCTCTCTCTCAGGGTGATATCTGTACACTGACTGGTGCCTCTCAGTCACTCTCTCTCAGGGAGATATCTGTACACTGACTGGTGTTTCTCAGTACCCTCTCTGTCTCAGGGAGATATCTGTACACTGACTCGTGTCTCTCAGTCCCTCTCTCTCTCTCAGGGAGATATCTGTACACTGACTGGTGCCTCTCAGTCCCTCTTTCTCATCGAGATATCTGTACACTGACTGGTGTCTCACAATCCCCTCTCTCTCAGGGAGATATCTGTACACTGACTGGTGTCTCTCAGTCCCTCTCTCTCTCACGGAGATATCTGTACACTGATTGGTGTGTCTCAGTCCCTCTCTCTCAGGGAGATATCTTTACTCTGACTGGTGTCTCTCAGTCCCTCTCTCTCTCAGGGAGATATCTGTACACTGACTGGTGCCTCTCAGTCCCTCTTTCTCATCGAGATATCTGTACACTGACTGGTGTCTCACAATCCCTCTATCACTCTCATGGTGATATCTGTACACTGACTGGTGTCTCTCAGTCCCTCTCTCTCTCAGTGAGATATCTGTACACTGACTGGTGTCTCTCAGTCCCTCTCTCTCTCAGGGAGATATCTGTACACTGACTGGTGTCTCTCAGTCCTTTCTCTCAGGGAGATATCTGCACACTGACTGGTGTCTCTCAGTCTCCTCTCTCTCAGGGAGATATCTGTACACTGACTGGTGTTTCTCATTACCCTCTCTCTCTCAGGGAGATATCTGTACACTGACTGGTGTCTCTCAGTCCCTCTCTCTCAGGGTGATATCTGTACACTGACTGGTGCCTCTCAGTCACTCTCTCTCAGGGAGATATCTGTACACTGACTGGTGTTTCTCAGTAACCTCTCTCTCTCAGGGAGATATCTGTACACTGACTCGTGTCTCTCAGTCCCTCTCTCTCTCTCAGGGAGATATCTGTACACTGACTGGTGCCTCTCAGTCCCTCTTTCTCATGGAGATATCTGTACACTGACTGGTGTCTCACAATCCCCTCTCTCTCAGGGAGATATCTGTACACTGACTGGTGTCTCTCAGTCCCTCTCTCTCTCACGGAGATATCTGTACACTGTTTGGTGTGTCTCAGTGTCTCTCTCTCAGGGAGATATCTGTACACTGACTGGTGTCTCTCAGTCCCTCTCTCTCTCAGGGAGATATCTGTACACTGACTGGTGTCTCTCAATCCCCTCTCTCTCAGGGTGATATCTGTACACTGACTGGTGCCTCTCAGTCACTCTCTCTCAGGGAGATAACTGTACACTGACTGGTGTTTCTCAGTACCCTCTCTGTCTCAGGGAGATATCTGTACACTGACTCGTGTCTCTCAGTCCCTCTCTCTCTCTCAGGGAGATATCTGTACACTGACTGGTGCCTCTCAGTCCCTCTTTCTCATCGAGATATCTGTACACTGACTGGTGTCTCACAATCCCCTCTCTCTCAGGGAGATATCTGTACACTGACTGGTGTCTCTCAGTCCCTCTCTCTCTCACGGAGATATCTGTACACTGATTGGTGTGTCTCAGTCCCTCTCTCTCAGGGAGATATCTTTACTCTGACTGGTGTCTCTCAGTCCCTCTCTCTCTCAGGGAGATATCTGTACACTGACTGGTGTCTCTCAGTCCCTCTCTCTCATGGAGGTATCTGTACACTGACTGATGTCTCTCAGTCCCTCTCTCTCAGGGAGATATCTGTACACTGACTGGTGTCTCTCTGTCCCCCTCTCTCAGGGAGATACTTGTACACTGACTGGTGTCTCTCAGTCCCTCTCTCTCTCAGGGAGATATCTGTACACTGACTGGTGTCTCTCAGTGCCTCTCTCTCTCAGGGAGATATCTGTACACTGACTGGTGTCTCTCTGTCCCTCTCTCTCAGGGAGATATCTGTACACTGACTGGTGTCTCTCAGTCCCTCTCTCTCTCAGGGAGATATCTGTACACTGACTGGTGTCTCTCAGTCCCTCTCTGTCAGGGAGATATCTGTACACTGACTGGTGTCTCTTAGTCCCTCATCTCTCAGGGAGATATCTGTACACTGACTGGTGTCTCTTATTCCCTCATCTCTCAGGGAGATATCTGTACACTGATTGGTGTCTCTCAGTCCCTCTCACTCTCAGGGAGATATCTGTATACTGACTGGTGTCTCTCATCCCTCTATCTCTCTCAGGGAGATATCTGTACACTGACTGGTATCTCTCAGTCCCACTCACTCTCAGGGAGATATCTGTACACTGACCGGTGTCTCTCAGTCCCCTCTCTCTCAGGGAGATATCTGTACACTGACTGGTGTCTCTCAGTCCCCTCTCTCTCAGGGAGATATCTGTACACTGACTGGTGTCTCTCAGTCCCTCTCTCTCAGGGAGATATCTGTACACTGACTGGTGTCTCTCAGTCCTCTCTCTCTCAGGGAGATATCTGTACACTGACTGGTGTCTCTCAGTCCCTCTGTCTCAGGGAGATATCTGTACACTGACTGGTGTCCCTCAGTCCCTCTCTCTCAGGGAGATATCTGTACACTGACTGGTGTCTCTCTGTCCCTCTCTCTCTCAGGGAGATAACTGTACACTGACTGGTGTCTCTCAGTCCCCTCTCTCTCAGGGAGATATCTGTACACTGACTGATGTCTCTCAGTCCCTCTCTCTCAGAGAGATATCTGTACACTGACTGGTGTCTCTCAGTCCCTCTCTCTCAGTGAGATATCTGTACTCTGACTGGTGTCTCACAGTCCCTCTCTCACAGGGAGATATCTGTACACTGACTGGTGTCTCTCAGTCCCTCTCTCTCAGGGAGATATCTGTACACTGACTGGTGTCTCTCAGTCTCCTCTCTCTCAGGGAGATATCTGTACACTGACTGGTGTTTCTCATTACCCTCTCTCTCTCAGGGAGATATCTGTACACTGACTGGTGTCTCTCAATCACCTCTCTCTCAGGGTGATATCTGTACACTGACTGGTGCCTCTCAGTCACTCTCTCTCAGGGAGATATCTGTACACTGACTGGTGTTTCTCAGTAACCTCTCTCTCTCAGGGAGATATCTGTACACTGACTCGTGTCTCTCAGTCCCTCTCTCTCTCTCAGGGAGATATCTGTACACTGACTGGTGCCTCTCAGTCCCTCTTTCACATGGAGATATCTGTACACTGACTGGTGTCTCACAATCCCCTCTCTCTCAGGGAGATATCTGTACACTGACTGGTGTCTCTCAGTCCCTCTCTCTCTCACGGAGATATCTGTACACTGTTTGGTGTGTCTCAGTGTCTCTCTCTCAGGGAGATATCTGTACACTGACTGGTGTCTCTCAGTCCCTCTCTCTCTCAGGGAGATATCTGTACACTGACTGGTGTCTCTCAATCCCCTCTCTCTCAGGGTGATATCTGTACACTGACTGGTGCCTCTCAGTCACTCTCTCTCAGGGAGATATCTGTACACTGACTGGTGTTTCTCAGTACCCTCTCTGTCTCAGGGAGATATCTGTACACTGACTCGTGTCTCTCAGTCCCTCTCTCTCTCTCAGGGAGATATCTGTACACTGACTGGTGCCTCTCAGTCCCTCTTTCTCATCGAGATATCTGTACACTGACTGGTGTCTCACAATCCCCTCTCTCTCAGGGAGATATCTGTACACTGACTGGTGTCTCTCAGTCCCTCTCTCTCTCACGGAGATATCTGTACACTGATTGGTGTGTCTCAGTCCCTCTCTCTCAGGGAGATATCTTTACTCTGGTGTCTCTCAGTCCCTCTCTCTCTCAGGGAGATATCTGTACACTGACTGGTGCCTCTCAGTCCCTCTTTCTCATCGAGATATCTGTACACTGACTGGTGTCTCACAATCCCTCTATCACTCTCATGGTGATATCTGTACACTGACTGGTGTCTCTCAGTCCCTCTCTCTCTCAGTGAGATATCTGTACACTGACTGGTGTCTCTCAGTCCCTCTCTCTCTCAGGGAGATATCTGTACACTGACTGGTGTCTCTCAGTCCCTCTCTCTCAGGGAGATATCTGCACACTGACTGGTGTCTCTCAGTCTCCTCTCTCTCAGGGAGATATCTGTACACTGACTGGTGTTTCTCATTACCCTCTCTCTCTCAGGGAGATATCTGTACACTGACTGGTGTCTCTCAGTCCCTCTCTCTCAGGGTGATATCTGTACACTGACTGGTGCCTCTCAGTCACTCTCTCTCAGGGAGATATCTGTACACTGACTGGTGTTTCTCAGTAACCTCTCTCTCTCAGGGAGATATCTGTACACTGACTCGTGTCTCTCAGTCCCTCTCTCTCTCTCAGGGAGATATCTGTACACTGACTGGTGCCTCTCAGTCCCTCTTTCTCATGGAGATATCTGTACACTGACTGGTGTCTCACAATCCCCTCTCTCTCAGGGAGATATCTGTACACTGACTGGTGTCTCTCAGTCCCTCTCTCTCTCACGGAGATATCTGTACACTGTTTGGTGTGTCTCAGTGTCTCTCTCTCAGGGAGATATCTGTACACTGACTGGTGTCTCTCAGTCCCTCTCTCTCTCAGGGAGATATCTGTACACTGACTGGTGTCTCTCAATCCCCTCTCTCTCAGGGTGATATCTGTACACTGACTGGTGCCTCTCAGTCACTCTCTCTCAGGGAGATAACTGTACACTGACTGGTGTTTCTCAGTACCCTCTCTGTCTCAGGGAGATATCTGTACACTGACTCGTGTCTCTCAGTCCCTCTCTCTCTCTCAGGGAGATATCTGTACACTGACTGGTGCCTCTCAGTCCCTCTTTCTCATCGAGATATCTGTACACTGACTGGTGTCTCACAATCCCCTCTCTCTCAGGGAGATATCTGTACACTGACTGGTGTCTCTCAGTCCCTCTCTCTCTCACGGAGATATCTGTACACTGATTGGTGTGTCTCAGTCCCTCTCTCTCAGGGAGATATCTTTACTCTGACTGGTGTCTCTCAGTCCCTCTCTCTCTCAGGGAGATATCTGTACACTGACTGGTGTCTCTCAGTCCCTCTCTCTCATGGAGGTATCTGTACACTGACTGATGTCTCTCAGTCCCTCTCTCTCAGGGAGATATCTGTACACTGACTGGTGTCTCTCTGTCCCCCTCTCTCAGGGAGATACTTGTACACTGACTGGTGTCTCTCAGTCCCTCTCTCTCTCAGGGAGATATCTGTACACTGACTGGTGTCTCTCAGTGCCTCTCTCTCTCAGGGAGATATCTGTACACTGACTGGTGTCTCTCTGTCCCTCTCTCTCAGGGAGATATCTGTACACTGACTGGTGTCTCTCAGTCCCTCTCTCTCTCAGGGAGATATCTGTACACTGACTGGTGTCTCTCAGTCCCTCTCTGTCAGGGAGATATCTGTACACTGACTGGTGTCTCTTAGTCCCTCATCTCTCAGGGAGATATCTGTACACTGACTGGTGTCTCTTATTCCCTCATCTCTCAGGGAGATATCTGTACACTGATTGGTGTCTCTCAGTCCCTCTCACTCTCAGGGAGATATCTGTATACTGACTGGTGTCTCTCATCCCTCTATCTCTCTCAGGGAGATATCTGTACACTGACTGGTATCTCTCAGTCCCACTCACTCTCAGGGAGATATCTGTACACTGACCGGTGTCTCTCAGTCCCCTCTCTCTCAGGGAGATATCTGTACACTGACTGGTGTCTCTCAGTCCCCTCTCTCTCAGGGAGATATCTGTACACTGACTGGTGTCTCTCAGTCCCTCTCTCTCAGGGAGATATCTGTACACTGACTGGTGTCTCTCAGTCCTCTCTCTCTCAGGGAGATATCTGTACACTGACTGGTGTCTCTCAGTCCCTCTGTCTCAGGGAGATATCTGTACACTGACTGGTGTCCCTCAGTCCCTCTCTCTCAGGGAGATATCTGTACACTGACTGGTGTCTCTCTGTCCCTCTCTCTCTCAGGGAGATAACTGTACACTGACTGGTGTATCTCAGTCCCCTCTCTCTCAGGGAGATATCTGTACACTGACTGATGTCTCTCAGTCCCTCTCTCTCAGAGAGATATCTGTACACTGACTGGTGTCTCACAGTCCCTCTCTCACAGGGAGATATCTGTACACTGACTGGTGTCTCTCAGTCCCTCTCTCTCAGAGAGATATCTGTACACTGACTGGTGTCTCTCAGTCCCTCTCTCTCAGAGAGGTATCTGTACA
Organism: Isurus oxyrinchus; assembly: GCA_026770705.1. NCBI lineage: Eukaryota > Metazoa > Chordata > Chondrichthyes > Lamniformes > Lamnidae > Isurus > Isurus oxyrinchus. The sequence continues at coordinate 200,992 of JANJGN010000707.1, read as the reverse complement.
CTGACTGTTGTCTCTCAGTCCCTCTCTCTCAGGGAGATATCTGTACACTGACTGGTGTCTCTCAGTCCCTCTCTCTCAGAGAGATATCTGTACACTGACTGGTGCCTCTCAGTCCCCTCTCTCTCAGGGAGATATCTGTACACTGACTGGTGTCACTCAGTCCCCTCTCTCTCAGGTAGATATCTCTACACTGACTGGTGTTTCTCAGTCCCCTCTCTGTCAGGGAGATATCTGTACACTGACTGGTGTCTCTCAGTCCCTCTCTCTTAGGGAGATATCTGTACACTGACTGGTGTCTCTCAGTCCCTCTCTCTCTCAGGGAGATATCTGTACACTGACTGGTGTCTCTCAGTCCTCTCTCTCTCAGGGAGATATCTGTACACTGACTGGAGTCTCTCTGTCACCTCTCTCAGGGAGATATCTGTACACTGACTGGTGTCTCTCAGTCACTCTCTCTAAGGGAGATATCTGTACACTGACTGGTGTCTCTCACTCCCCTCTCTTGCTCAGGGAGATATCTGTACAGTGACTGGTGTCTCTCAGTCCCTCTCTCTCAGGGAGTTATCTGTACACTGACTGGTGTCTCCTGTCCCTCTCTCTCAGGGAGATATCTGTACACTGACTGGTGTCTCTCAGTCACTCTCTCTCTCTCAGGGAGATATCTGTACACTGACTGGTGTCTCACAATCCCCTCTCTCTCAGGGAGATATCTGTACACTGACTGGTGTCTCTCAGTCCCTCTCTCTCTCACGGAGATATCTGTACACTGATTGGTGTGTCTCAGTCCCTCTCTCTCAGGGAGATATCTTTACTCTGACTGGTGTCTCTCAGTCCCTCTCTCTCTCAGGGAGATATCTGTACACTGACTGGTGCCTCTCAGTCCCTCTTTCTCATCGAGATATCTGTACACTGACTGGTGTCTCACAATCCCTCTATCACTCTCATGGTGATATCTGTACACTGACTGGTGTCTCTCAGTCCCTCTCTCTCTCAGTGAGATATCTGTACACTGACTGGTGTCTCTCAGTCCCTCTCTCTCTCAGGGAGATATCTGTACACTGACTGGTGTCTCTCAGTCCCTCTCTCTCAGGGAGATATCTGTACACTGACTGATGTCTCTCAGTCTCCTCTCTCTCAGGGAGATATCTGTACACTGACTGGTGTTTCTCATTACCCTCTCTCTCTCAGGGAGATATCTGTACACTGACTGGTGTCTCTCAGTCCCTCTCTCTCAGGGTGATATCTGTACACTGACTGGTGCCTCTCAGTCACTCTCTCTCAGGGAGATATCTGTACACTGACTGGTGTTTCTCAGTAACCTCTCTCTCTCAGGGAGATATCTGTACACTGACTCGTGTCTCTCAGTCCCTCTCTCTCTCTCAGGGAGATATCTGTACACTGACTGGTGCCTCTCAGTCCCTCTTTCTCATGGAGATATCTGTACACTGACTGGTGTCTCACAATCCCCTCTCTCTCAGGGAGATATCTGTACACTGACTGGTGTCTCTCAGTCCCTCTCTCTCTCACGGAGATATCTGTACACTGTTTGGTGTGTCTCAGTGTCTCTCTCTCAGGGAGATATCTGTACACTGACTGGTGTCTCTCAGTCCCTCTCTCTCTCAGGGAGATATCTGTACACTGACTGGTGTCTCTCAATCCCCTCTCTCTCAGGGTGATATCTGTACACTGACTGGTGCCTCTCAGTCACTCTCTCTCAGGGAGATAACTGTACACTGACTGGTGTTTCTCAGTACCCTCTCTGTCTCAGGGAGATATCTGTACACTGACTCGTGTCTCTCAGTCCCTCTCTCTCTCTCAGGGAGATATCTGTACACTGACTGGTGCCTCTCAGTCCCTCTTTCTCATCGAGATATCTGTACACTGACTGGTGTCTCACAATCCCCTCTCTCTCAGGGAGATATCTGTACACTGACTGGTGTCTCTCAGTCCCTCTCTCTCTCACGGAGATATCTGTACACTGATTGGTGTGTCTCAGTCCCTCTCTCTCAGGGAGATATCTGTACACTGACTGGTGTCTCTCAGTCCCTCTCTCTCTCAGGGAGATATCTGTACACTGACTGGTGTCTCTCAGTCCCTCTCTCTCATGGAGGTATCTGTACACTGACTGATGTCTCTCAGTCCCTCTCTCTCAGGGAGATATCTGTACACTGACTGGTGTCTCTCTGTCCCCCTCTCTCAGGGAGATACTTGTACACTGACTGGTGTCTCTCAGTCCCTCTCTCTCTCAGGGAGATATCTGTACACTGACTGGTGTCTCTCAGTCCCTCTCTCTATCAGGGAGATATCTGTACACTGACTGGTGTCTCTCTGTCCCTCTCTCTCAGGGAGATATCTGTACACTGACTGGTGTCTCTCAGTCCCTCTCTCTCTCAGGGAGATATCTGTACACTGACTGGTGTCTCTCAGTCCCTCTCTGTCAGGGAGATATCTGTACACTGACTGGTGTCTCTTAGTCCCTCATCTCTCAGGGAGATATCTGTACACTGACTGGTGTCTCTTATTCCCTCATCTCTCAGGGAGATATCTGTACACTGATTGGTGTCTCTCAGTCCCTCTCACTCTCAGGGAGATATCTGTATACTGACTGGTGTCTCTCATCCCTCTATCTCTCTCAGGGAGATATCTGTACACTGACTGGTATCTCTCAGTCCCACTCACTCTCAGGGAGATATCTGTACACTGACCGGTGTCTCTCAGTCCCCTCTCTCTCAGGGAGATATCTGTACACTGACTGGTGTCTCTCAGTCCCCTCTCTCTCAGGGAGATATCTGTACACTGACTGGTGTCTCTCAGTCCCTCTCTCTCAGGGAGATATCTGTACACTGACTGGTGTCTCTCAGTCCTCTCTCTCTCAGGGAGATATCTGTACACTGACTGGTGTCTCTCAGTCCCTCTGTCTCAGGGAGATATCTGTACACTGACTGGTGTCCCTCAGTCCCTCTCTCTCAGGGAGATATCTGTACACTGACTGGTGTCTCTCTGTCCCTCTCTCTCTCAGGGAGATAACTGTACACTGACTGGTGTCTCTCAGTCCCCTCTCTCTCAGGGAGATATCTGTACACTGACTGATGTCTCTCAGTCCCTCTCTCTCAGAGAGATATCTGTACACTGACTGGTGTCTCTCAGTCCCTCTCTCTCAGTGAGATATCTGTACTCTGACTGGTGTCTCACAGTCTCTCTCTCACAGGGAGATATCTGTACACTGACTGGTGTCTCTCAGTCCCTCTCTCTCAGAGAGATATCTGTACACTGACTGTTGTCTCTCAGTCCCTCTCTCTCAGGGAGATATCTGTACACTGACTGGTGTCTCTCAGTCCCTCTCTCTCAGAGAGATATCTGAACACTGACTGGTGCCTCTCAGTCCCCTCTCTCTCAGGGAGATATCTGTACACTGACTGGTGTCACTCAGTCCCCTCTCTCTCAGGGAGATATCTCTACACTGACTGGTGTTTCTCAGTCCCCTCTCTGTCAGGGAGATATCTGTACACTGACTGGTGTCTCTCAGTCCCTCTCTCTTAGGGAGATATCTGTACATTGACTGGTGTCTCTCAGTCCCTCTCTCTCTCAGGGAGATATCTGTACACTGACTGGTGTCTCTAAGTCCTCTCTCTCTCAGGGAGATATCTGTACACTGACTGGAGTCTCTCTGTCACCTCTCTCAGGGAGATATCTGTACACTGACTGGTGTCTCTCAGTCACTCTCTCTAAGGGAGATATCTGTACACTGACTGGTGTCTCTCAGTCCCCTCTCTCGCTCAGGGAGATATCTGTACAGTGACTGGTGTCTCTCAGTCCCTCTCTCTCAGGGAGTTATCTGTACACTGACTGGTGTCTCCTGTCCCTCTCTCTCAGGGAGATATCTGTACACTGACTGGTGTCTCTCAGTCACTCTCTCTCTCTCAGGGAGATATCTGTACACTGACTGGTGTCTCTCAGTCCCTCTCTCTCATGGAGGTATCTGTACACTGACTGATGTCTCTCAGTCCCTCTCTCTCAGGGAGATATCTGTACACTGACTGGTGTCTCTCTGTCCCTCTCTCTCAGGGAGATTCCTGTACACTGACTGGTGTCTCTCAGTCCCTCTCTCTCTCAGGGAGATATCTGTACACTGACTGGTGTCTCTCAGTCCCTCTATCTCAGGGAGATATCTGTACACTGATGGGTGTCTCTCAGTCCCTCTCTCTCAGGGAGATATCTGTACACTGACTGGTGTCTCTCAGTCCCTCTCTCTCTCAGGGAGATATCTGTACACTGACTGGTGTCTCTCTGTCCCTCTCTCTCAGGGAGATATCTGTACACTGACTGGTGTCTCTCAGTCCCTCTCTCTCTCAGGGAGATATCTGTACACTGACTGGTGTGTCTCAGTCCCTCTCTGTCAGGGAGATATCTGTGCACTGACTGGTGTCTCTTAGTCCCTCATCTCTCAGGGAGATATCTGTACACTGACTGGTGTCTCTCAGTCCCTCTCTCTCTCAGGGAGATATCTGTACACTGACTGGTGTCTCTCAGTCCCTCTCTCTCAGGGAGATACCTGTACACTGACTGGTGTCTCTCAGTCTCCTCTCTCTCAGGGAGATATCTGTACACTGACTGGTGTTTCTCATTACCCTCTCTCTCTCAGGGAGATATCTGTACACTGACTGGTGTCTCTCAATCACCTCTCTCTCAGGGTGATATCTGTACACTGACTGGTGCCTCTCAGTCACTCTCTCTCAGGGAGATATCTGTACACTGACTGGTGTTTCTCAGTAACCTCTCTCTCTCAGGGACATATCTGTACACTGACTCGTGTCTCTCAGTCCCTCTCTCCCTCTCAGGGAGATATCTGTACACTGACTGGTGCCTCTCAGTCCCTCTTTCTCATGGAGATATCTGTACACTGACTGGTGTCTCACAATCCCCTCTCTCTCAGGGAGATATCTGTACACTGACTGGTGTCTCTCAGTCCCTCTCTCTCTCACGGAGATATCTGTACACTGTTTGGTGTGTCTCAGTGTCTCTCTCTCAGGGAGATATCTGTACACTGACTGGTGTCTCTCAGTCCCTCTCTCTCTCAGGGAGATATCTGTACACTGACTGGTGTCTCTCAATCCCCTCTCTCTCAGGGTGATATCTGTACACTGACTGGTGCCTCTCAGTCACTCTCTCTCAGGGAGATATCTGTACACTGACTGGTGTTTCTCACTACCCTCTCTGTCTCAGGGAGATATCTGTACACTGACTCGTGTCTCTCAGTCCCTCTCTCTCTCTCAGGGAGATATCTGTACACTGACTGGTGCCTCTCAGTCCCTCTTTCTCATCGAGATATCTGTACACTGACTGGTGTCTCACAATCCCCTCTCTCTCAGGGAGATATCTGTACACTGAATGGTGTCTCTCAGTCCCTCTCTCTCTCACGGAGATATCTGTACACTGATTGGTGTGTCTCAGTCCCTCTCTCTCAGGGAGATATCTTTACTCTGACTGGTGTCTCTCAGTCCCTCTCTCTCTCAGGGAGATATCTGTACACTGACTGGTGCCTCTCAGTCCCTCTTTCTCATCGAGATATCTGTACACTGACTGGTGTCTCACAATCCCCTCTCTCTCAGGGAGATATCTGTACACTGACTGGTGTCTCTCAGTCCCTCTCTCTCATGGAGGTATCTGTACACTGACTGATGTCTCTCAGTCCCTCTCTCTCAGGGTGATATCTGTACACTGACTGGTGCCTCTCAGTCACTCTCTCTCAGGGAGATATCTGTACACTGACTGGTGTTTCTCAGTACCCTCTCTGTCTCAGGGAGATATCTGTACACTGACTCGTGTCTCTCAGTCCCTCTCTCTCTCTCAGGGAGATATCTGTACACTGACTGGTGCCTCTCAGTCCCTCTTTCTCATCGAGATATCTGTACACTGACTGGTGTCTCACAATCCCCTCTCTCTCAGGGAGATATCTGTACACTGACTGGTGTCTCTCAGTCCCTCTCTCTCTCACGGAGATATCTGTACACTGATTGGTGTGTCTCAGTCCCTCTCTCTCAGGGAGATATCTTTACTCTGACTGGTGTCTCTCAGTCCCTCTCTCTCTCAGGGAGATATCTGTACACTGACTGGTGCCTCTCAGTCCCTCTTTCTCATCGAGATATCTGTACACTGACTGGTGTCTCACAATCCCTCTATCACTCTCATGGTGATATCTGTACACTGACTGGTGTCTCTCAGTCCCTCTCTCTCTCAGTGAGATATCTGTACACTGACTGGTGTCTCTCAGTCCCTCTCTCTCTCAGGGAGATATCTGTACACTGACTGGTGTCTCTCAGTCCCTCTCTCTCAGGGAGATATCTGCACACTGACTGGTGTCTCTCAGTCTCCTCTCTCTCAGGGAGATATCTGTACACTGACTGGTGTTTCTCATTACCCTCTCTCTCTCAGGGAGATATCTGTACACTGACTGGTGTCTCTCAGTCCCTCTCTCTCAGGGTGATATCTGTACACTGACTGGTGCCTCTCAGTCACTCTCTCTCAGGGAGATATCTGTACACTGACTGGTGTTTCTCAGTAACCTCTCTCTCTCAGGGAGATATCTGTACACTGACTCGTGTCTCTCAGTCCCTCTCTCTCTCTCAGGGAGATATCTGTACACTGACTGGTGCCTCTCAGTCCCTCTTTCTCATGGAGATATCTGTACACTGACTGGTGTCTCACAATCCCCTCTCTCTCAGGGAGATATCTGTACACTGACTGGTGTCTCTCAGTCCCTCTCTCTCTCACGGAGATATCTGTACACTGTTTGGTGTGTCTCAGTGTCTCTCTCTCAGGGAGATATCTGTACACTGACTGGTGTCTCTCAGTCCCTCTCTCTCTCAGGGAGATATCTGTACACTGACTGGTGTCTCTCAATCCCCTCTCTCTCAGGGTGATATCTGTACACTGACTGGTGCCTCTCAGTCACTCTCTCTCAGGGAGATAACTGTACACTGACTGGTGTTTCTCAGTACCCTCTCTGTCTCAGGGAGATATCTGTACACTGACTCGTGTCTCTCAGTCCCTCTCTCTCTCTCAGGGAGATATCTGTACACTGACTGGTGCCTCTCAGTCCCTCTTTCTCATCGAGATATCTGTACACTGACTGGTGTCTCACAATCCCCTCTCTCTCAGGGAGATATCTGTACACTGACTGGTGTCTCTCAGTCCCTCTCTCTCTCACGGAGATATCTGTACACTGATTGGTGTGTCTCAGTCCCTCTCTCTCAGGGAGATATCTTTACTCTGACTGGTGTCTCTCAGTCCCTCTCTCTCTCAGGGAGATATCTGTACACTGACTGGTGTCTCTCAGTCCCTCTCTCTCATGGAGGTATCTGTACACTGACTGATGTCTCTCAGTCCCTCTCTCTCAGGGAGATATCTGTACACTGACTGGTGTCTCTCTGTCCCCCTCTCTCAGGGAGATACTTGTACACTGACTGGTGTCTCTCAGTCCCTCTCTCTCTCAGGGAGATATCTGTACACTGACTGGTGTCTCTCAGTGCCTCTCTCTCTCAGGGAGATATCTGTACACTGACTGGTGTCTCTCTGTCCCTCTCTCTCAGGGAGATATCTGTACACTGACTGGTGTCTCTCAGTCCCTCTCTCTCTCAGGGAGATATCTGTACACTGACTGGTGTCTCTCAGTCCCTCTCTGTCAGGGAGATATCTGTACACTGACTGGTGTCTCTTAGTCCCTCATCTCTCAGGGAGATATCTGTACACTGACTGGTGTCTCTTATTCCCTCATCTCTCAGGGAGATATCTGTACACTGATTGGTGTCTCTCAGTCCCTCTCACTCTCAGGGAGATATCTGTATACTGACTGGTGTCTCTCATCCCTCTATCTCTCTCAGGGAGATATCTGTACACTGACTGGTATCTCTCAGTCCCACTCACTCTCAGGGAGATATCTGTACACTGACCGGTGTCTCTCAGTCCCCTCTCTCTCAGGGAGATATCTGTACACTGACTGGTGTCTCTCAGTCCCCTCTCTCTCAGGGAGATATCTGTACACTGACTGGTGTCTCTCAGTCCCTCTCTCTCAGGGAGATATCTGTACACTGACTGGTGTCTCTCAGTCCTCTCTCTCTCAGGGAGATATCTGTACACTGACTGGTGTCTCTCAGTCCCTCTGTCTCAGGGAGATATCTGTACACTGACTGGTGTCCCTCAGTCCCTCTCTCTCAGGGAGATATCTGTACACTGACTGGTGTCTCTCTGTCCCTCTCTCTCTCAGGGAGATAACTGTACACTGACTGGTGTATCTCAGTCCCCTCTCTCTCAGGGAGATATCTGTACACTGACTGATGTCTCTCAGTCCCTCTCTCTCAGAGAGATATCTGTACACTGACTGGTGTCTCACAGTCCCTCTCTCACAGGGAGATATCTGTACACTGACTGGTGTCTCTCAGTCCCTCTCTCTCAGAGAGATATCTGTACACTGACTGGTGTCTCTCAGTCCCTCTCTCTCAGAGAGGTATCTGTACACTGACTGTTGTCTCTCAGTCCCTCTCTCTCAGGGAGATATCTGTACACTGACTGGTGTCTCTCAGTCCCTCTCTCTCAGAGAGATATCTGTACACTGACTGGTGCCTCTCAGTCCCCTCTCTCTCAGGGAGATATCTGTACACTGACTGGTGTCACTCAGTCCCCTCTCTCTCAGGTAGATATCTCTACACTGACTGGTGTTTCTCAGTCCCCTCTCTGTCAGGGAGATATCTGTACACTGACTGGTGTCTCTCAGTCCCTCTCTCTTAGGGAGATATCTGTACACTGACTGGTGTCTCTCAGTCCCTCTCTCTCTCAGGGAGATATCTGTACACTGACTGGTGTCTCTCAGTCCTCTCTCTCTCAGGGAGATATCTGTACACTGACTGGAGTCTCTCTGTCACCTCTCTCAGGGAGATATCTGTACACTGACTGGTGTCTCTCAGTCACTCTCTCTAAGGGAGATATCTGTACACTGACTGGTGTCTCTCACTCCCCTCTCTTGCTCAGGGAGATATCTGTACAGTGACTGGTGTCTCTCAGTCCCTCTCTCTCAGGGAGTTATCTGTACACTGACTGGTGTCTCCTGTCCCTCTCTCTCAGGGAGATATCTGTACACTGACTGGTGTCTCTCAGTCACTCTCTCTCTCTCAGGGAGATATCTGTACACTGACTGGTGTCTCACAATCCCCTCTCTCTCAGGGAGATATCTGTACACTGACTGGTGTCTCTCAGTCCCTCTCTCTCTCACGGAGATATCTGTACACTGATTGGTGTGTCTCAGTCCCTCTCTCTCAGGGAGATATCTTTACTCTGACTGGTGTCTCTCAGTCCCTCTCTCTCTCAGGGAGATATCTGTACACTGACTGGTGCCTCTCAGTCCCTCTTTCTCATCGAGATATCTGTACACTGACTGGTGTCTCACAATCCCTCTATCACTCTCATGGTGATATCTGTACACTGACTGGTGTCTCTCAGTCCCTCTCTCTCTCAGTGAGATATCTGTACACTGACTGGTGTCTCTCAGTCCCTCTCTCTCTCAGGGAGATATCTGTACACTGACTGGTGTCTCTCAGTCCCTCTCTCTCAGGGAGATATCTGTACACTGACTGATGTCTCTCAGTCTCCTCTCTCTCAGGGAGATATCTGTACACTGACTGGTGTTTCTCATTACCCTCTCTCTCTCAGGGAGATATCTGTACACTGACTGGTGTCTCTCAGTCCCTCTCTCTCAGGGTGATATCTTTACACTGACTGGTGCCTCTCAGTCACTCTCTCTCAGGGAGATATCTGTACACTGACTGGTGTTTCTCAGTAACCTCTCTCTCTCAGGGAGATATCTGTACACTGACTCGTGTCTCTCAGTCCCTCTCTCTCTCTCAGGGAGATATCTGTACACTGACTGGTGCCTCTCAGTCCCTCTTTCTCATGGAGATATCTGTACACTGACTGGTGTCTCACAATCCCCTCTCTCTCAGGGAGATATCTGTACACTGACTGGTGTCTCTCAGTCCCTCTCTCTCTCACGGAGATATCTGTACACTGTTTGGTGTGTCTCAGTGTCTCTCTCTCAGGGAGATATCTGTACACTGACTGGTGTCTCTCAGTCCCTCTCTCTCTCAGGGAGATATCTGTACACTGACTGGTGTCTCTCAATCCCCTCTCTCTCAGGGTGATATCTGTACACTGACTGGTGCCTCTCAGTCACTCTCTCTCAGGGAGATAACTGTACACTGACTGGTGTTTCTCAGTACCCTCTCTGTCTCAGGGAGATATCTGTACACTGACTCGTGTCTCTCAGTCCCTCTCTCTCTCTCAGGGAGATATCTGTACACTGACTGGTGCCTCTCAGTCCCTCTTTCTCATCGAGATATCTGTACACTGACTGGTGTCTCACAATCCCCTCTCTCTCAGGGAGATATCTGTACACTGACTGGTGTCTCTCAGTCCCTCTCTCTCTCACGGAGATATCTGTACACTGATTGGTGTGTCTCAGTCCCTCTCTCTCAGGGAGATATCTGTACACTGACTGGTGTCTCTCAGTCCCTCTCTCTCTCAGGGAGATATCTGTACACTGACTGGTGTCTCTCAGTCCCTCTCTCTCATGGAGGTATCTGTACACTGACTGATGTCTCTCAGTCCCTCTCTCTCAGGGAGATATCTGTACACTGACTGGTGTCTCTCTGTCCCCCTCTCTCAGGGAGATACTTGTACACTGACTGGTGTCTCTCAGTCCCTCTCTCTCTCAGGGAGATATCTGTACACTGACTGGTGTCTCTCAGTCCCTCTCTCTATCAGGGAGATATCTGTACACTGACTGGTGTCTCTCTGTCCCTCTCTCTCAGGGAGATATCTGTACACTGACTGGTGTCTCTCAGTCCCTCTCTCTCTCAGGGAGATATCTGTACACTGACTGGTGTCTCTCAGTCCCTCTCTGTCAGGGAGATATCTGTACACTGACTGGTGTCTCTTAGTCCCTCATCTCTCAGGGAGATATCTGTACACTGACTGGTGTCTCTTATTCCCTCATCTCTCAGGGAGATATCTGTACACTGATTGGTGTCTCTCAGTCCCTCTCACTCTCAGGGAGATATCTGTATACTGACTGGTGTCTCTCATCCCTCTATCTCTCTCAGGGAGATATCTGTACACTGACTGGTATCTCTCAGTCCCACTCACTCTCAGGGAGATATCTGTACACTGACCGGTGTCTCTCAGTCCCCTCTCTCTCAGGGAGATATCTGTACACTGACTGGTGTCTCTCAGTCCCCTCTCTCTCAGGGAGATATCTGTACACTGACTGGTGTCTCTCAGTCCCTCTCTCTCAGGGAGATATCTGTACACTGACTGGTGTCTCTCAGTCCTCTCTCTCTCAGGGAGATATCTGTACACTGACTGGTGTCTCTCAGTCCCTCTGTCTCAGGGAGATATCTGTACACTGACTGGTGTCCCTCAGTCCCTCTCTCTCAGGGAGATATCTGTACACTGACTGGTGTCTCTCTGTCCCTCTCTCTCTCAGGGAGATAACTGTACACTGACTGGTGTCTCTCAGTCCCCTCTCTCTCAGGGAGATATCTGTACACTGACTGATGTCTCTCAGTCCCTCTCTCTCAGAGAGATATCTGTACACTGACTGGTGTCTCTCAGTCCCTCTCTCTCAGTGAGATATCTGTACTCTGACTGGTGTCTCACAGTCTCTCTCTCACAAGGAGATATCTGTACACTGACTGGTGTCTCTCAGTCCCTCTCTCTCAGAGAGATATCTGTACACTGACTGTTGTCTCTCAGTCCCTCTCTCTTAGGGAGATATCTGTACACTGACTGGTGTCTCTCAGTCCCTCTCTCTCAGAGAGATATCTGAACACTGACTGGTGCCTCTCAGTCCCCTCTCTCTCAGGGAGATATCTGTACACTGACTGGTGTCACTCAGTCCCCTCTCTCTCAGGGAGATATCTCTACACTGACTGGTGTTTCTCAGTCCCCTCTCTGTCAGGGAGATATCTGTACACTGACTGGTGTCTCTCAGTCCCTCTCTCTTAGGGAGATATCTGTACATTGACTGGTGTCTCTCAGTCCCTCTCTCTCTCAGGGAGATATCTGTACACTGACTGGTGTCTCTAAGTCCTCTCTCTCTCAGGGAGATATCTGTACACTGACTGGAGTCTCTCTGTCACCTCTCTCAGGGAGATATCTGTACACTGACTGGTGTCTCTCAGTCACTCTCTCTAAGGGAGATATCTGTACACTGACTGGTGTCTCTCAGTCCCCTCTCTCGCTCAGGGAGATATCTGTACAGTGACTGGTGTCTCTCAGTCCCTCTCTCTCAGGGAGTTATCTGTACACTGACTGGTGTCTCCTGTCCCTCTCTCTCAGGGAGATATCTGTACACTGACTGGTGTCTCTCAGTCACTCTCTCTCTCTCAGGGAGATATCTGTACACTGACTGGTGTCTCTCAGTCCCTCTCTCTCATGGAGGTATCTGTACACTGACTGATGTCTCTCAGTCCCTCTCTCTCAGGGAGATATCTGTACACTGACTGGTGTCTCTCTGTCCCTCTCTCTCAGGGAGATACCTGTACACTGACTGGTGTCTCTCAGTCCCTCTCTCTCTCAGGGAGATATCTGTACACTGACTGGTGTCTCTCAGTCCCTCTATCTCAGGGAGATATCTGTACACTGATGGGTGTCTCTCAGTCCCTCTCTCTCAGGGAGATATCTGTACACTGACTGGTGTCTCTCAGTCCCTCTCTCTCTCAGGGAGATATCTGTACACTGACTGGTGTCTCTCTGTCCCTCTCTCTCAGGGAGATATCTGTACACTGACTGGTGTCTCTCAGTCCCTCTCTCTCTCAGGGAGATATCTGTACACTGACTGGTGTGTCTCAGTCCCTCTCTGTCAGGGAGATATCTGTGCACTGACTGGTGTCTCTTAGTCCCTCATCTCTCAGGGAGATATCTGTACACTGACTGGTGTCTCTCAGTCCCTCTCTCTCTCAGGGAGATATCTGTACACTGACTGGTGTCTCTCAGTCCCTCTCTCTCAGGGAGATACCTGTACACTGACTGGTGTCTCTCAGTCTCCTCTCTCTCAGGGAGATATCTGTACACTGACTGGTGTTTCTCATTACCCTCTCTCTCTCAGGGAGATATCTGTACACTGACTGGTGTCTCTCAATCACCTCTCTCTCAGGGTGATATCTGTACACTGACTGGTGCCTCTCAGTCACTCTCTCTCAGGGAGATATCTGTACACTGACTGGTGTTTCTCAGTAACCTCTCTCTCTCAGGGACATATCTGTACACTGACTCGTGTCTCTCAGTCCCTCTCTCCCTCTCAGGGAGATATCTGTACACTGACTGGTGCCTCTCAGTCCCTCTTTCTCATGGTGATATCTGTACACTGACTGGTGTCTCACAATCCCCTCTCTCTCAGGGAGATATCTGTACACTGACTGGTGTCTCTCAGTCCCTCTCTCTCTCACGGAGATATCTGTACACTGTTTGGTGTGTCTCAGTGTCTCTCTCTCAGGGAGATATCTGTACACTGACTGGTGTCTCTCAGTCCCTCTCTCTCTCAGGGAGATATCTGTACACTGACTGGTGTCTCTCAATCCCCTCTCTCTCAGGGTGATATCTGTACACTGACTGGTGCCTCTCAGTCACTCTCTCTCAGGGAGATATCTGTACACTGACTGGTGTTTCTCACTACCCTCTCTGTCTCAGGGAGATATCTGTACACTGACTCGTGTCTCTCAGTCCCTCTCTCTCTCTCAGGGAGATATCTGTACACTGACTGGTGCCTCTCAGTCCCTCTTTCTCATCGAGATATCTGTACACTGACTGGTGTCTCACAATCCCCTCTCTCTCAGGGAGATATCTGTACACTGAATGGTGTCTCTCAGTCCCTCTCTCTCTCACGGAGATATCTGTACACTGATTGGTGTGTCTCAGTCCCTCTCTCTCAGGGAGATATCTTTACTCTGACTGGTGTCTCTCAGTCCCTCTCTCTCTCAGGGAGATATCTGTACACTGACTGGTGCCTCTCAGTCCCTCTTTCTCATCGAGATATCTGTACACTGACTGGTGTCTCACAATCCCCTCTCTCTCAGGGAGATATCTGTACACTGACTGGTGTCTCTCAGTCCCTCTCTCTCATGGAGGTATCTGTACACTGACTGATGTCTCTCAGTCCCTCTCTCTCAGGGAGATATCTGTACACTGACTGGTGTCTCTCTGTCCCTCTCTTTCAGGGAGATAACTGTACACTGACTGGTGTCTCTCAGTCCCCTCTCATTCCGGGAGATATCTGTACACTGACTGGTGTCTCTCAGTCCCTCTCTCTCGGGAAGATATCTGTACACTGACTGGTGTTTCTCAATCCCCTCTCTCTCAGGGAGATATCAGTAAACTGACTGGTGTCACTCAGTCACTCTCTCTCACAGGGAGATATCTGTACACTGACTGGTGTCTCTCAGTCCCTCTCTCTCAGGGAGATATCTGTACACTGACTGGTGTCTCTCAGTCCCTGTCTCTCAGGGAGATATCTGTACACTGACTGGTGTCTCTCAGTTCCTGTCTCTCAGGGAGATATCTGTACTCTGACTGGTGTCTCTCACTCACTCTCTCTCAGGGAGATATCTGTACACTGACTGGTGTCTCTCAGTCCCCTCTCTCTCAGGGAGATATCTGTACACTGACTGGTGTCTCTCAGTCACCTCTCCCTCAGGCAGATATCTGTACACTGAACGGTGTCTCTCAATCCGCTATCTCTATTGGAGATATCTGTACACTGACTGGTGTCTCTCTGTCCCTCTCTCTCAGGGAGATATCTGTACACTGACTGGTGTCTCTCAGTCCCCTCTCTCTCAGGGAGATATCTGTACACTGACTGGTGTCTCTCAGTCCCTCTCTCTGAGGGAGATATCTTTACACTAACTGGTGTTTCTCATTCCCTCTGCCACTCATCGAGATATCTGTTCACTGACTGGTGTCTCTCAGTCCATCTCTCTCAGGGAGATATCTGTACACTGAATGGTGTCTCTCAGTCCCCACTCTCTCATGGAGATATCTGTACACTGACTGGTGTCTCTCAGTCCCCACTCTCTCAGGGAGATATCTGTACACTGACAGGTGTCACTCAGTCCCTCGCTCTCTCAGCGATATATCTGTACACTGACTGGTGTCTCTCAGACCCTCTCTCTCAGGGAGATATCTGTACACTGACTGGTGTCACTCAGTTCCTCTCTCTCAGGGAGTTATCTGTACACTGACTGGTGTCTCTCAGTCCCTCTCTCTCTCAGGGAGATATCTGTACACTGACTGGTGTCTCTCAGTCCCTCTCTCTCTCAGGGAGATATCTGTACACTGACTGGTGTGTCTCAATCCTCTCTCTCTCATGGAGATAAATGTACGCTGACTGGTGTCTGTTAGTCCCTCTCTCTCCAGGAGATATCTGTACACTTACTGGTGTCGCTCAGTACCCTCTATCTCAGGGAGACATCTGTAAACTGACTGGTGTCTGTCAGTCCCTCTCTCTCAGGGAGATATCTGTACACTGACTGGTGCCTCTCAGTCCCCTCTGTCAGAGGGAGATAACTGTACACTGACTGGTGCTTCTCTGTCATCTCTCTGAAAGAGATATCTGTACAGTGACTGGTTTCTCTCAGTCCCGGCTCTCTCTCAGGGAGATATCTGTACACTGACTGGTGTCTCTCAGTCCCTCTCTCTCTCAGGGAGATATCTGTACACTGACTGGTGTCTCTCAGTCCCTCTCTCTCAGGGAGATATCTGTACACTGACTGGTGTCTCTCAGTCCCTCTCTCTCTCAGGGAGATATCTGTACACTGACTGGTGTTTCTCAGTCCCTCTCTCTCATGGAGATATCTGTACACTGACTGGTGTCTCTCAGTCCCTATCCCTCTGGGTAATATCTGTACACTGAATGGTGTCTCTCTGTCCCTCTCACTCTCAGGAAGATATCTGTATACTGACTGGTGTCTCTCATCCCTCTATCTCTCTCAGGGAGATATCTGTACACTGATTGGTATCTCTCAGTCCCTCTCACTCTCAGGGAGATATCTGTACACTGACTGGTGTCTCTCAGTCCCTCTATCTCTCTCATGGTGATATCTGTACACTGACTGGTGTCTCTCAGTCCCTCTCTCTCTCAGTGAGATATCTGAACACTGACTGGTGTCTCTCAGTCCCTCTCTCTCTCAGGGAGATATCTGTACACTGACTGGTGTCTCTCAGTCCCTCTCTCTCAGGGTGATATCTGTACACTGACTGGTGTCTCTCAGTCCCTCTCTCTCTCAGGGAGATATCTGTATACTGACTGGTGTCTCTCATCCCTCTATCTCTCTAAGGGAGATATCTGTACACTGACTGGTATCTCTCAGTCCCTCTCACTCTCAGGGAGATATCTGCACACTGACTGGTGTCTCTCAGTCCCTCTATCTCTCTCATGGTGATATCTGTACACTGACTGGTGCCTCTCAGTCCCTCTCTCTCAGAGAGATATCTGTACACTGACTGGTGTCTCTCAGTCTCCTCTCTCTCAGGGAGATATCTGTACACTGACTGGTGTTTCTCAGTACCCTCTCTCTCTCAGGGAGATATCTGTAAACTGACTGGTGTCTCACAAACCCCTCTCTCTCAGGATGATATCTGTACACTGACTGGTGCCTCTCAGTCCCTCTCTCTCAGGGAGATATCTGTACACTGACTGGTGTTTCTCAGTACACTCTCTCTCTCAGGGAGATATCTGTACACTGACTGGTGTCTCTCTGTCCCTCTCTCTCTCTCAGTGAGATATCTGTACACTGACTGGTGCCTCTCAGTCCCTCTTTCTCATGGAGATATCTGTACACTGACTGGTGTCTCTCAGTCCCCTCTCTCTCAGGGAGATATCTGTACACTGACTGGTGTCTCTCAGTCCCCTCTCTCTCAGGGAGATATCTGTACACTGACTGGTGTCTCTCAGTCCCTCTCTCTCTCAGGGAGATATCTGTACACTGACTGGTGTCTCTCAGTCCCTCTCTCTCTCAGGGAGATATCTGTACACTGACTGGTGTGTCTCAATCCCCTCTCTCTCATGGAGATAAATGTACGCTGACTGGTGTCTGTTAGTCCCTCTCTCTCCAGGAGATATCTGTACACTTACTGGTGTCGCTCAGTCCCCTCTCTCTCAGGGAGACATCTGTAAACTGACTGGTGTCTGTCAGTCCCTCTCTCTCAGGGAGATATCTGTACACTGACTGGTGCCTCTCAGTCCCCTCTGTCAGAGGGAGATAACTGTACACTGACTGGTGTCTCTCAGTCCCTCTCTCTCGGGAAGATATCTGTACACTGACTGGTGTTTCTCAATCCCCTCTCTCTCAGGGAGATATCAGTAAACTGACTGGTGTCACTCAGTCACTCTCTCTCACAGGGAGATATCTGTACACTGACTGGTGTCTCTCAGTCCCTCTCTCTCAGGGAGATATCTGTACACTGACTGGTGTCTCTCAGTCCCTGTCTCTCAGGGAGATATCTGTACACTGACTGGTGTCTCTCAGTTCCTGTCTCTCAGGGAGATATCTGTACTCTGACTGGTGTCTCTCACTCACTCTCTCTCAGGGAGATATCTGTACACTGACTGGTGTCTCTCAGTCCCCTCTCTCTCAGGGAGATATCTGTACACTGACTGGTGTCTCTCAGTCACCTCTCCCTCAGGCAGATATCTGTACACTGAACGGTGTCTCTCAATCCGCTATCTCTATTGGAGATATCTGTACACTGACTGGTGTCTCTCTGTCCCTCTCTCTCAGGGAGATATCTGTACACTGACTGGTGTCTCTCAGTCCCCTCTCCCTCAGGGAGATATCTGTACACTGACTGGTGTCTCTCAGTCCCTCTCTCTGAGGGAGATATCTTTACACTAACTGGTGTTTCTCATTCCCTCTGCCACTCATCGAGATATCTGTTCACTGACTGGTGTCTCTCAGTCCATCTCTCTCAGGGAGATATCTGTACACTGAATGGTGTCTCTCAGTCCCCACTCTCTCATGGAGATATCTGTACACTGACTGGTGTCTCTCAGTCCCCACTCTCTCAGGGAGATATCTGTACACTGACAGGTGTCACTCAGTCCCTCGCTCTCTCAGCGATATATCTGTACACTGACTGGTGTCTCTCAGACCCTCTCTCTCAGGGAGATATCTGTACACTGACTGGTGTCACTCAGTTCCTCTCTCTCAGGGAGTTATCTGTACACTGACTGGTGTCTCTCAGTCCCTCTCTCTCTCAGGGAGATATCTGTACACTGACTGGTGTCTCTCAGTCCCTCTCTCTCTCAGGGAGATATCTGTACACTGACTGGTGTGTCTCAATCCTCTCTCTCTCATGGAGATAAATGTACGCTGACTGGTGTCTGTTAGTCCCTCTCTCTCCAGGAGATATCTGTACACTTACTGGTGTCGCTCAGTACCCTCTATCTCAGGGAGACATCTGTAAACTGACTGGTGTCTGTCAGTCCCTCTCTCTCAGGGAGATATCTGTACACTGACTGGTGCCTCTCAGTCCCCTCTGTCAGAGGGAGATAACTGTACACTGACTGGTGCTTCTCTGTCATCTCTCTGAAAGAGATATCTGTACAGTGACTGGTTTCTCTCAGTCCCGGCTCTCTCTCAGGGAGATATCTGTACACTGACTGGTGTCTCTCAGTCCCTCTCTCTCTCAGGGAGATATCTGTACACTGACTGGTGTCTCTCAGTCCCTCTCTCTCAGGGAGATATCTGTACACTGACTGGTGTCTCTCAGTCCCTCTCTCTCTCAGGGAGATATCTGTACACTGACTGGTGTTTCTCAGTCCCTCTCTCTCATGGAGATATCTGTACACTGACTGGTGTCTCTCAGTCCCTATCCCTCTGGGTAATATCTGTACACTGAATGGTGTCTCTCTGTCCCTCTCACTCTCAGGAAGATATCTGTATACTGACTGGTGTCTCTCATCCCTCTATCTCTCTCAGGGAGATATCTGTACACTGATTGGTATCTCTCAGTCCCTCTCACTCTCAGGGAGATATCTGTACACTGACTGGTGTCTCTCAGTCCCTCTATCTCTCTCATGGTGATATCTGTACACTGACTGGTGTCTCTCAGTCCCTCTCTCTCTCAGTGAGATATCTGAACACTGACTGGTGTCTCTCAGTCCCTCTCTCTCTCAGGGAGATATCTGTACACTGACTGGTGTCTCTCAGTCCCTCTCTCTCAGGGTGATATCTGTACACTGACTGGTGTCTCTCAGTCCCTCTCTCTCTCAGGGAGATATCTGTATACTGACTGGTGTCTCTCATCCCTCTATCTCTCTAAGGGAGATATCTGTACACTGACTGGTATCTCTCAGTCCCTCTCACTCTCAGGGAGATATCTGCACACTGACTGGTGTCTCTCAGTCCCTCTATCTCTCTCATGGTGATATCTGTACACTGACTGGTGCCTCTCAGTCCCTCTCTCTCAGAGAGATATCTGTACACTGACTGGTGTCTCTCAGTCTCCTCTCTCTCAGGGAGATATCTGTACACTGACTGGTGTTTCTCAGTACCCTCTCTCTCTCAGGGAGATATCTGTAAACTGACTGGTGTCTCACAAACCCCTCTCTCTCAGGATGATATCTGTACACTGACTGGTGCCTCTCAGTCCCTCTCTCTCAGGGAGATATCTGTACACTGACTGGTGTTTCTCAGTACACTCTCTCTCTCAGGGAGATATCTGTACACTGACTGGTGTCTCTCTGTCCCTCTCTCTCTCTCAGTGAGATATCTGTACACTGACTGGTGCCTCTCAGTCCCTCTTTCTCATGGAGATATCTGTACACTGACTGGTGTCTCTCAGTCCCCTCTCTCTCAGGGAGATATCTGTACACTGACTGGTGTCTCTCAGTCCCCTCTCTCTCAGGGAGATATCTGTACACTGACTGGTGTCTCTCAGTCCCTCTCTCTCTCAGGGAGATATCTGTACACTGACTGGTGTCTCTCAGTCCCTCTCTCTCTCAGGGAGATATCTGTACACTGACTGGTGTGTCTCAATCCCCTCTCTCTCATGGAGATAAATGTACGCTGACTGGTGTCTGTTAGTCCCTCTCTCTCCAGGAGATATCTGTACACTTACTGGTGTCGCTCAGTCCCCTCTCTCTCAGGGAGACATCTGTAAACTGACTGGTGTCTGTCAGTCCCTCTCTCTCAGGGAGATATCTGTACACTGACTGGTGCCTCTCAGTCCCCTCTGTCAGAGGGAGATAACTGTACACTGACTGGTGCTTCTCTGTCATCTCTCTGAAAGAGATATCTGTACAGTGACTGGTTTCTCTCAGTCCCGGCTCTCTCTCAGGGAGATATCTGTACACTGACTGGTGTCTCTCAGTCCCTCTCTCTCTCAGGGAGTTATCTGTACACTGACTGGTGTCTCTCAGTCCCTCTCTCTCAGGGAGATATCTGTACACTGACTGGTGTCTCTCAGTCCCTCTCTCTCTCAGGGAGATATCTGTACACTGACTGGTGTTTCTCAGTCCCTCTCTCTCATGGAGATATCTGTACACTGACTGGTGTCTCTCAGTCCCTATCCCTCTGGGTAATATCTGTACACTGAATGGTGTCTCTCAGTCCCTCTCACTCTCAGGAAGATATCTGTATACTGACTGGTGTCTCTCATCCCTCTATCTCTCTCAGGGAGATATCTGTACACTGACTGGTATCTCTCAGTCCCTCTCACTCTCAGGGAGATATCTGTACACTGACTGGTGTCTCTCAGTCCCTCTATCTCTCTCATGGTGATATCTGTACACTGACTGGTGTCTCTCAGTCCCTCTCTCTCTCAGGGAGATATCTGTACACTGACTGGTGTCTCTCAGTCCCTCTCTATCTCAGGGAGATATCTGTACACTGACTGGTGTGTCTCAGTCCCTCTCTGTCAGGGAGATATCTCTACACTGACTGGTGTCTCTTAGTCCCTCATCTCTCAGGGAGATATCTGTACACTGACTGGTGTCTCTCAGTCCCTCTCTCTCTCAGGGAGATATCTGTACACTGACTGGTGTCTCTCAGTCCCTCTCTCTCAGGGAGATACCTGTACACTGACTGGTGTCTCTCAGTCTCCTCTCTCTCATGGAGATATCTGTACACTGACTGGTGTTTCTCATTACCCTCTCTCTCTCAGGGAGATATCTGTACACTGACTGGTGTCTCTCAATCACCTCTCTCTCAGGGTGATATCTGTACACTGACTGGTGCCTATCAGTCACTCTCTCTAAGGGAGATATCTGTACACTGACTGGTGTTTCTCAGTAGCCTCTCTCTCTCAGGGAGATATCTGTACACTGACTCGTGTCTCTCAGTCCCTCTCTCCCTCTCAGGGAGATATCTGTACACTGACTGGTGCCTCTCAGTCCCTCTTTCTCATGGAGATATCTGTACACTGACTGGTGTCTCACAATCCCCTCTCTCTCAGGGAGATATCTGTACACTGACTGGTGTCTCTCAGTCCCTCTCTCTCTCACGGAGATATCTGTACACTGTTTGGTGTGTCTCAGTGTCTCTCTCTCAGGGAGATATCTGTACACTGACTGGTGTCTCTCAGTCCCTCTCTCTCTCAGTGAGATATCTGTACACTGACTGGTGTCTCTCAATCCCCTCTCTCTCAGGGTGATATCTGTACACTGACTGGTGCCTCTCAGTCACTCTCTCTCAGGGAGATATCTGTACACTGACTGGTGTTTCTCACTACCCTCTCTGTCTCAGGGAGATATCTGTACACTGACTCGGGTCTCTCAGTCCCTCTCTCTCTCTCAGGGAGATATCTGTACACTGACTGGTGCCTCTCAGTCCCTCTTTCTCATCGAGATATCTGTACACTGACTGGTGTCTCACAATCCCCTCTCTCTCAGGGAGATATCTGTACACTGACTGGTGTCTCTCAGTCCCTCTCTCTCTCACGGAGATATCTGTACACTGATTGGTGTGTCTCAGTCCCTCTCTCTCAGGGAGATATCTTTACTCTGACTGGTGTCTCTCAGACCCTCTCTCTCTCAGGGAGATATCTGTACACTGACTGGTGCCTCTCAGTCCCTCTTTCTCATCGAGATATCTGTACACTGACTGGTGTCTCACAATCCCCTCTCTCTCAGGGAGATATCTGTACACTGACTGCTGTCTCTCAGTCCCTCTCTCTCTCACGGAGATATCTGTACACTGATTGGTGTGTCTCAGTCCCTCTCTCTCAGGGAGATATCTTTACTCTGACTGGTGTCTCTCAGTCCCTCTCTCTCTCAGGGAGATATCTGTACACTGACTGGTGTCTCTCAGTCCCTCTCTCTCATGGAGGTATCTGTACACTGACTGATGTCTCTCAGTCCCTCTCTCTCAGGGAGATATCTGTACACTGACTGGTGTCTCTCTGTCCCTCTCTTTCAGGGAGATAACTGTACACTGACTGGTGTCTCTCAGTCCCCTCTCTCTCAGGGAGATATCTGTACACTGACTGGTGTCTCTCAGTCCCCTCTCTCTCAGGGAGATATCTGTACACTGACTGGTGTCTCTCAGTCCCCTCTCTCGCAGGGAGATATCTGTACACTGACTGGTGTTTCTCAGTCCCCTCTCTGTCAGGGAGATATCTGTACACTGACTGGTGTCTCTCAGTCCCTCTCTCTTTGGGAGATATCTGTACACTGACTGGTGTCTCTCAGTCCCTCTCTCTCTCAGGGAGATATCCGTACACTGACTGGTGTCTCTCAGTCCTCTCTCTCTCAGGGAGATATCTGTACACTGACTGGTGTCTCTCAGTCACCTCTCTCAGGGAGATATCTGTACACTGACTGGTGTCTCTCAGTCACTCCCTCTAAGGGAGATATCTGTACACTGACTGGTGTCTGTCAGTCCCCTCTCTCGCTCAGGGAGATATCTGTACAGTGACTGGTGTCTCTCAGTCCCTCTCTCTCAGGGAGATATCTGTACACTGACTGGTGTCTCTCTGTCCCTCTCTCTCAGGGAGAAATCTGTACACTGACTGGTGTCTCTCAGTCCCTCTCTCTCTCAGGGAGATATCTGTGCACTGACTGGTGTCTCTCAGTCCCTCATCTCTCGGGGAGATATCTGTACACTAATTGGTGTCTCTCAGTCCCTCTCACTCTCAGGGAGATATCTGTATACTGACTCGTGTCTCTCATCCCTCTATCTCTCTCAGGGAGATATCTATACACTGACTGGTTTCTCTCAATCCCTCTCACTCTCAGGGAGATATCTGTACACTGACTGGTGTCTCTCAGTCCCTCTATCTCTCTCAGGGTGCTTTCTGTACACTGACTGTTGTCTCTCATTCCCTCTCACTCTCAGGGAGTATCTGTACACTGACTGGTGTCTCTCAGTCCCCTCTCTCTCAGGGAGATATCTGTACCCTGACTGGTGTCTCTCAGTCCCCCTCTCTCTCAGAGAGATATCTGTACACTGACTGGTGTCTATCAGTCGCCTCTCTCTCAGGGAGATATCTGTACACTGACTGGTTTCTCTCAGTCCCCCTCTCTCTCAGGGAGATATCTGAAAACTGACTGGTGTCTCTCAGTCCCTCTCTCTCTCAGGGAGATATCTGTACACTGACTGGTGTCTCTCTGTCCCTCTCTCTCAGGGAGATATCTGTACACTGACTGGTGTCTCTCAGTCCCTCTCTCTCTCAGGGAGATATCTGTACACTGACTGGTGTCTCTCAGTCCCTCTCTCTAAGGCAGATATCTGTACACTGACTGGTGTCTCTCAGTAACTCTCTCTCAGGGAGATATCTGTACACTGACTGGTGTCTCTCAGTCTCTCTCTCTCAGGGAGATATCTGTACACTGACTGGTGTCTCTCAGTCCCTCTCTCTCTCAGGGAGATATCTGTACACTGACTGGTGTCTCTTAGTCCCTCATCTCTCAGGGAGATATCTGTACACTGACTGGTGTCTCTTGGTCCCTCATCTCTCAGGGAGATATCTGTACACTGATTCGTGTCTCTCAGTCCCTCTCACTCTCAGGGAGATATCTGTACACTGACTGGTGTCTCTCAGTCCCTCTATCTCTGTCAGGGTGATATCTGTACACTGACTGTTGTCTCTCATTCCCTCTCACTCTCAGGGAGTATCTGTATACTGACTGGTGTCTCCCATCCCTCTAACTCTCTCAGGGAGATATCTGTACAATGACTGGTGTCTCTCAGTCCTCTCTCTCTCAGGGAGATATCTGTACACTCACTGGTGTCTCTCAGTCCCCTCTCTCTCAGGGAGATATCTGTACACTCACTGGTGTCTATCAGTCCCCCTCTCTCTCAGGGAGATATCTGTACACTGACTGGTGTCTCTCAGTCCCTCTGTCTCAGGGAGATATCTGTACACTGACTGGTGTCTCTCAGTCCCTCTCTCTCAGGGAGATATCAGTACACAGACTGGTGTCCCTCAGTCCCTCTCTCTCTGGGAGATATCTGTACACTGACTGGTGTCTCTCTGTCCCTCTCTCTCTCAGGGAGATATCTGTACACTGACTGTTGTCTCTCAGTCCCCTCTCTCTCAGGGAGATATCTGTACACTGACCGGTGTCTCTCAGTCCCTCTGTCTCAGGGAGATATCTGTACACTGACTGGTGTCTCTCAGTCCCTCTCTCTCAGGGAGATATCTGTACACTGACTGGTGTCCCTCAGTCCCTCTCTCTTAGGGAGATATCTGTACACTGACTGGTGTCTCTCAGTCCCTCTCTCTCAGAGAGATATCTGTACACCGACTGGTGTCTCTCAGTCCCTCTCTCTCTGTGAGATATCTGTACTCTGACTGGTGTCTCTCAGTCCCTCTCTCTCAGGGAGATATCTGTACACTGACTGGTGTCTCTCAGTCCCTCTCTCTCAGAGAGATATCTGTACACTGACTGGTGTCTCTCAGTCCCTCTCTCTCAGGGAGATATCTGTACTCTGACTGGTGTCTCTCAGTCCCTCTCTCTCAGGGAGATATCTGTACACTGACTGGTGTCTCTCAGTCCCCTCTCTCTCAGGGAGATATCTGTACACTGACTGGTGTCTCTCAGTCCCCTCTCTCTCAGGGAGATATCTGTACACTGACTGGTGTTTCTCAGTCCCCTCTCTGTCAGGGAGATATCTGTACACTGACTGGTGTCTCTCAGTCCCTCTCTCTTTGGGAGATATCTGTACACTGACTGGTGTCTCTCAGTCCCTCTCTCTCTCAGGGAGATATCCGTACACTGTCTGGTGTCTCTCAGTCCTCTCTCTCTCAGGGAGATATCTGTACACTGACTGGTGTCTCTCAGTCACCTCTCTCAGGGAGATATCTGTACACTGACTGGTGTCTGTCATTCCCCTCTCTCGCTCAGGGAGATATCTGTACAGTGACTGGTGTCTCTCAGTCCCTCTCTCTCAGGGAGATATCTGTACACTGACTGGTGTCTCTCTGTCCCTCTCTCTCAGGGAGAAATCTGTACACTGACTGGTGTCTCTCAGTCCCTCTCTCTCTCAGGGAGATATCTGTGCACTGACTGGTGTCTCTCAGTCCCTCATCTCTGGGGGAGATATCTGTACACTAATTGGTGTCTCTCAGTCCCTCTCACTCTCAGGGAGATATCTGTATACTGATTGATGTCTCTCATCCCTCTATCTCTCTCAGGGAGATATCTGTACACTGACAGGTTTCTCTCAATCCCTCACACTCTCAGGGAGATATCTGTACACTGACTGGTGTCTCTCAGTCCCTCTATCTCTCTCAGGGTGATATCTGTACACTGACTGTTGTCTCTCATTCCCTCTCACTCTCATGGAGTATCTGTACACTGACTGGTGTCTCTCAGTCCCCTCTCTCTCAGGGAGATATCTGTACCCTGACTGGTGTCTCTCAGTCCCCCTCTCTCTCAGAGAGATATCTGTACACTGACTGGTGTCTCTCAGTCCCCTCTCTCTCAGGGAGATGTCTGTACACTGACTGGTGTCTCTCAGTCCCCCTCTCTCTCAGGGAGATATCTGTACACTGACTGGAGTCTCTCAGTCCCCCTCTCACTCAGGGAGATATCTGTACACTGACTGGTGTCTCTCAGTCCCTCTCTCTCTCAGGGAGATATCTGTACCCTGACTGGTGTCTCTCAGTCCCCCTCTCTCTCAGAGAGATATCTGTAAACTGACTGGTGTCTCTCAGTCCCCTCTCTCTCAGGGAGATATCTTTACACTGACTGGTGTCTCTCAGTCCCCCTCTCTCTCAGGGAGATATCTGTACACTGACTGGAGTCTCTCAGTCCCCCTCTCACTCAGGGAGATATCTGTACACTGACTGGTGTCTCTCAGTCCCCCTCTCACTCAGGGAGATATCTGTACACTGACTGGTGTCTCTCAGTCCCTCTCTCTCTCAGGGAGATATCTGTACACTGACTGGTGTCTCTCTGTCCCTCTCTCTCAGGGAGATATCTGTACACTGACTGGTGTCTCTCAGTCCCTCTCTCTCTCAGGGAGAGATCTGTACACTGACTGGTGTCTCTCAGTCCCTCTCTCTAAGGGAGATATCTGTACACTGACTGGTGTCTCTCAGTAACTCTCTCTCAGGGAGATATCTGTACACTGACTGGTGTCTCTCAGTCCCTCTCTCTCAGGGAGATATCTGTACACTGACTGGTGTCTCTCAGTCCCTCTCTCTCTCAGGGAGATATCTGTACACTGACTGGTGTTTCTCAGTCCCTCTCTCTCATGGAGATATCTGTACACTGACTGGTGTCTCTCAGTCCCTATCCCTCTGGGTAATATCTGTACACTGAATGGTGTCTCTCAGTCGCTCTCACTCTCAGGAAGATATCTGTATACTGACTGGTGTCTCTCATCCCTCTATCTCTCTCAGGGAGATATCTGTACACTGACTGGTATCTCTCAGTCCCTCTCACTCTCAGGGAGATATCTGTACACTGACTGGTGTCTCTCAGTCCCTCTATCTCTCTCATGGTGATATCTGTACACTGACTGGTGTCTCTCAGTCCCTCTCTCTCTCAGGGAGATATCTGTACACTGACTGGTGTCTCTCAGTCACCTCTCTCAGGGAGATATCTGTACACTGACTGGTGTCTGTCATTCCCCTCTCTCGCTCAGGGAGATATCTGTACAGTGACTGGTGTCTCTCAGTCCCTCTCTCTCAGGGAGATATCTGTACACTGACTGGTGTCTCTCTGTCCCTCTCTCTCAGGGAGAAATCTGTACACTGACTGGTGTCTCTCAGTCCCTCTCTCTCTCAGGGAGATATCTGTGCACTGACTGGTGTCTCTCAGTCCCTCATCTCTGGGGGAGATATCTGTACACTAATTGGTGTCTCTCAGTCCCTCTCACTCTCAGGGAGATATCTGTATACTGACTGATGTCTCTCATCCCTCTATCTCTCTCAGGGAGATATCTGTACACTGACTGGTTTCTCTCAATCCCTCACACTCTCAGGGAGATATCTGTACACTGACTGGTGTCTCTCAGTCCCTCTATCTCTCTCAGGGTGATATCTGTACACTGACTGTTGTCTCTCATTCCCTCTCACTCTCATGGAGTATCTGTACACTGACTGGTGTCTCTCAGTCCCCTCTCTCTCAGGGAGATATCTGTACCCTGACTGGTGTCTCTCAGTCCCCCTCTCTCTCAGAGAGATATCTGTACACTGACTGGTGTCTCTCAGTCCCCTCTCTCTCAGGGAGATGTCTGTACACTGACTGGTGTCTCTCAGTCCCCCTCTCTCTCAGGGAGATATCTGTACACTGACTGGAGTCTCTCAGTCCCCCTCTCACTCAGGGAGATATCTGTACACTGACTGGTGTCTCTCAGTCCCTCTCTCTCTCAGGGAGATATCTG
Organism: Isurus oxyrinchus; assembly: GCA_026770705.1. Classification (NCBI taxonomy): domain Eukaryota; kingdom Metazoa; phylum Chordata; class Chondrichthyes; order Lamniformes; family Lamnidae; genus Isurus; species Isurus oxyrinchus. The sequence continues at coordinate 173,114 of JANJGN010000707.1, read as the reverse complement.
TACCCTGACTGGTGTCTCTCAGTCCCCCTCTCTCTCAGAGAGATATCTGTACACTGACTGGTGTCTCTCAGTCCCCTCTCTCTCAGGGAGATATCTTTACACTGACTGGTGTCTCTCAGTCCCCCTCTCTCTCAGGGAGATATCTGTACACTGACTGGAGTCTCTCAGTCCCCCTCTCACTCAGGGAGATATCTGTACACTGACTGGTGTCTCTCAGTCCCCCTCTCACTCAGGGAGATATCTGTACACTGACTGGTGTCTCTCAGTCCCTCTCTCTCTCAGGGAGATATCTGTACACTGACTGGTGTCTCTCTGTCCCTCTCTCTCAGGGAGATATCTGTACACTGACTGGTGTCTCTCAGTCCCTCTCTCTCTCAGGGAGAGATCTGTACACTGACTGGTGTCTCTCAGTCCCTCTCTCTAGGGGAGATATCTGTACACTGACTGGTGTCTCTCAGTAACTCTCTCTCAGGGAGATATCTGTACACTGACTGGTGTCTCTCAGTCCCTCTCTCTCAGGGAGATATCTGTACACTGACTGGTGTCTCTCAGTCCCTCTCTCTCTCAGGGAGATATCTGTACACTGACTGGTGTTTCTCAGTCCCTCTCTCTCATGGAGATATCTGTACACTGACTGGTGTCTCTCAGTCCCTATCCCTCTGGGTAATATCTGTACACTGAATGGTGTCTCTCAGTCGCTCTCACTCTCAGGAAGATATCTGTATACTGACTGGTGTCTCTCATCCCTCTATCTCTCTCAGGGAGATATCTGTACACTGACTGGTATCTCTCAGTCCCTCTCACTCTCAGGGAGATATCTGTACACTGACTGGTGTCTCTCAGTCCCTCTATCTCTCTCATGGTGATATCTGTACACTGACTGGTGTCTCTCAGTCCCTCTCTCTCTCAGGGAGATATCTGTACACTGACTGGTGTCTCTCAGTCCCTCTCTATCTCAGGGAGATATCTGTACACTGACTGGTGTGTCTCAGTCCCTCTCTGTCAGGGAGATATCTCTACACTGACTGGTGTCTCTTAGTCCCTCATCTCTCAGGGAGATATCTGTACACTGACTGGTGTCTCTCAGTCCCTCTCTCTCTCAGGGAGATATCTGTACACTGACTGGTGTCTCTCAGTCCCTCTCTCTCAGGGAGATACCTGTACACTGACTGGTGTCTCTCAGTCTCCTCTCTCTCAGGGAGATATCTGTACACTGACTGGTGTTTCTCATTACCCTCTCTCTCTCAGGGAGATATCTGTACACTGACTGGTGTCTCTCAATCACCTCTCTCTCAGGGTGATATCTGTACACTGACTGGTGCCTCTCAGTCACTCTCTCTAAGGCAGATATCTGTACACTGACTGGTGTTTCTCAGTAACCTCTCTCTCTCAGGGAGATATCTGTACACTGACTCGTGTCTCTCAGTCCCTCTCTCCCTCTCAGGGAGATATCTGTACACTGACTGGTGCCTCTCAGTCCCTCTTTCTCATGGAGATATCTGTACACTGACTGGTGTCTCACAATCCCCTCTCTCTCAGGGAGATATCTGTACACTGACTGGTGTCTCTCAGTCCCTCTCTCTCTCACGGAGATATCTGTACACTGTTTGGTGTGTCTCAGTGTCTCTCTCTCAGGGAGATATCTGTACACTGACTGGTGTCTCTCAGTCCCTCTCTCTCTCAGTGAGATATCTGTACACTGACTGGTGTCTCTCAATCCCCTCTCTCTCAGGGTGATATCTGTACACTGACTGGTGCCTCTCAGTCACTCTCTCTCAGGGAGATATCTGTACACTGACTGGTGTTTCTCACTACCCTCTCTGTCTCAGGGAGATATCTGTACACTGACTCGGGTCTCTCAGTCCCTCTCTCTCTCTCAGGGAGATATCTGTACACTGACTGGTGCCTCTCAGTCCCTCTTTCTCATCGAGATATCTGTACACTGACGGGTGTCTCACAATCCCCTCTCTCTCAGGGAGATATCTGTACACTGACTGGTGTCTCTCAGTCCCTCTCTCTCTCACGGAGATATCTGTACACTGATTGGTGTGTCTCAGTCCCTCTCTCTCAGGGAGATATCTTTACTCTGACTGGTGTCTCTCAGACCCTCTCTCTCTCAGGGAGATATCTGTACACTGACTGGTGCCTCTCAGTCCCTCTTTCTCATCGAGATATCTGTACACTGACGGGTGTCTCACAATCCCCTCTCTCTCAGGGAGATATCTGTACACTGACTGGTGTCTCTCAGTCCCTCTCTCTCTCACGGAGATATCTGTACACTGATTGGTGTGTCTCAGTCCCTCTCTCTCAGGGAGATATCTTTACTCTGACTGGTGTCTCTCAGTCCCTCTCTCTCTCAGGGAGATATCTGTACACTGACTGGTGTCTCTCAGTCCCTCTCTCTCATGGAGGTATCTGTACACTGACTGATGTCTCTCAGTCCCTCTCTCTCAGGGAGATATCTGTACACTGACTGGTGTCTCTCTGTCCCTCTCTTTCAGGGAGATAACTGTACACTGACTGGTGTCTCTCAGTCCCCTCTCTCTCAGGGAGATATCTGTACACTGACTGGTGTCTCTCAGTCCCCTCTCTCTCAGGGAGATATCTGTACACTGACTGGTGTCTCTCAGTCCCCTCTCTCGCAGGGAGATATCTGTACACTGACTGGTGTTTCTCAGTCCCCTCTCTGTCAGGGAGATATCTGTACACTGACTGGTGTCTCTCAGTCCCTCTCTCTTTGGGAGATATCTGTACACTGACTGGTGTCTCTCAGTCCCTCTCTCTCTCAGGGAGATATCCGTACACTGACTGGTGTCTCTCAGTCCTCTCTCTCTCAGGGAGATATCTGTACACTGACTGGTGTCTCTCAGTCACCTCTCTCAGGGAGATATCTGTACACTGACTGGTGTCTCTCAGTCACTCCCTCTAAGGGAGATATCTGTACACTGACTGGTGTCTGTCAGTCCCCTCTCTCGCTCAGGGAGATATCTGTACAGTGACTGGTGTCTCTCAGTCCCTCTCTCTCAGGGAGATATCTGTACACTGACTGGTGTCTCTCTGTCCCTCTCTCTCAGGGAGAAATCTGTACACTGACTGGTGTCTCTCAGTCCCTCTCTCTCTCAGGGAGATATCTGTGCACTGACTGGTGTCTCTCAGTCCCTCATCTCTCGGGGAGATATCTGTACACTAATTGGTGTCTCTCAGTCCCTCTCACTCTCAGGGAGATATCTGTATACTGACTCGTGTCTCTCATCCCTCTATCTCTCTCAGGGAGATATCTATACACTGACTGGTTTCTCTCAATCCCTCTCACTCTCAGGGAGATATCTGTACACTGACTGGTGTCTCTCAGTCCCTCTATCTCTCTCAGGGTGCTTTCTGTACACTGACTGTTGTCTCTCATTCCCTCTCACTCTCAGGGAGTATCTGTACACTGACTGGTGTCTCTCAGTCCCCTCTCTCTCAGGGAGATATCTGTACCCTGACTGGTGTCTCTCAGTCCCCCTCTCTCTCAGAGAGATATCTGTACACTGACTGGTGTCTATCAGTCCCCTCTCTCTCAGGGAGATATCTGTACACTGACTGGTTTCTCTCAGTCCCCCTCTCTCTCAGGGAGATATCTGAACACTGACTGGTGTCTCTCAGTCCCTCTCTCTCTCAGGGAGATATCTGTACACTGACTGGTGTCTCTCTGTCCCTCTCTCTCAGGGAGATATCTGTACACTGACTGGTGTCTCTCAGTCCCTCTCTCTCTCAGGGAGATATCTGTACACTGACTGGTGTCTCTCAGTCCCTCTCTCTAAGGCAGATATCTGTACACTGACTGGTGTCTCTCAGTAACTCTCTCTCAGGGAGATATCTGTACACTGACTGGTGTCTCTCAGTCTCTCTCTCTCAGGGAGATATCTGTACACTGACTGGTGTCTCTCAGTCCCTCTCTCTCTCAGGGAGATATCTGTACACTGACTGGTGTCTCTTAGTCCCTCATCTCTCAGGGAGATATCTGTACACTGACTGGTGTCTCTTGGTCCCTCATCTCTCAGGGAGATATCTGTACACTGATTGGTGTCTCTCAGTCCCTCTCACTCTCAGGGAGATATCTGTATACTGATTGGCGTCTCTCATCCCTCTATCTCTCTCAGGGAGATATCTGTACACTGACTGTTATCTCTCAGTCCCTCTCACTCTCATGGAGATATCTGTACACTGACTGGTGTCTCTCAGTCCCTCTATCTCTGTCAGGGTGATATCTGTACACTGACTGTTGTCTCTCATTCCCTCTCACTCTCAGGGAGTATCTGTATACTGACTGGTGTCTCCCATCCCTCTAACTCTCTCAGGGAGATATCTGTACAATGACTGGTGTCTCTCAGTCCTCTCTCTCTCAGGGAGATATCTGTACACTCACTGGTGTCTCTCAGTCCCCTCTCTCTCAGGGAGATATCTGTACACTCACTGGTGTCTATCAGTCCCCCTCTCTCTCAGGGAGATATCTGTACACTGACTGGTGTCTCTCAGTCCCTCTGTCTCAGGGAGATATCTGTACACTGACTGGTGTCTCTCAGTCCCTCTCTCTCAGGGAGATATCAGTACACAGACTGGTGTCCCTCAGTCCCTCTCTCTCTGGGAGATATCTGTACACTGACTGGTGTCTCTCTGTCCCTCTCTCTCTCAGGGAGATATCTGTACACTGACTGTTGTCTCTCAGTCCCCTCTCTCTCAGGGAGATATCTGTACACTGACCGGTGTCTCTCAGTCCCTCTGTCTCAGGGAGATATCTGTACACTGACTGGTGTCTCTCAGTCCCTCTCTCTCAGGGAGATATCTGTACACTGACTGGTGTCCCTCAGTCCCTCTCTCTTAGGGAGATATCTGTACACTGACTGGTGTCTCTCAGTCCCTCTCTCTCAGAGAGATATCTGTACACCGACTGGTGTCTCTCAGTCCCTCTCTCTCTGTGAGATATCTGTACTCTGACTGGTGTCTCTCAGTCCCTCTCTCTCAGGGAGATATCTGTACACTGACTGGTGTCTCTCAGTCCCTCTCTCTCAGAGAGATATCTGTACACTGACTGGTGTCTCTCAGTCCCTCTCTCTCAGGGAGATATCTGTACTCTGACTGGTGTCTCTCAGTCCCTCTCTCTCAGGGAGATATCTGTACACTGACTGGTGTCTCTCAGTCCCCTCTCTCTCAGGGAGATATCTGTACACTGACTGGTGTCTCTCAGTCCCCTCTCTCTCAGGGAGATATCTGTACACTGACTGGTGTTTCTCAGTCCCCTCTCTGTCAGGGAGATATCTGTACACTGACTGGTGTCTCTCAGTCCCTCTCTCTTTGGGAGATATCTGTACACTGACTGGTGTCTCTCAGTCCCTCTCTCTCTCAGGGAGATATCCGTACACTGACTGGTGTCTCTCAGTCCTCTCTCTCTCAGGGAGATATCTGTACACTGACTGGTGTCTCTCAGTCACGTCTCTCAGGGAGATATCTGTACACTGACTGGTGTCTCTCAGTCACTCCCTCTAAGGGAGATATCTGTACACTGACTGGTGTCTGTCATTCCCCTCTCTCGCTCAGGGAGATATCTGTACAGTGACTGGTGTCTCTCAGTCCCTCTCTCTCAGGGAGATATCTGTACACTGACTGGTGTCTCTCTGTCCCTCTCTCTCAGGGAGAAATCTGTACACTGACTGGTGTCTCTCAGTCCCTCTCTCTCTCAGGGAGATATCTGTGCACTGACTGGTGTCTCTCAGTCCCTCATCTCTCGGGGAGATATCTGTACACTAATTGGTGTCTCTCAGTCCCTCTCACTCTCAGGGAGATATCTGTATACTGACTGATGTCTCTCATCCCTCTATCTCTCTCAGGGAGATATCTGTACACTGACTGGTTTCTCTCAATCCCTCTCACTCTCAGGGAGATATCTGTACACTGACTGGTGTCTCTCAGTCCCTCTATCTCTCTCAGGGTGATATCTGTACACTGACTGTTGTCTCTCATTCCCTCTCACTCTCAGGGAGTATCTGTACACTGACTGGTGTCTCTCAGTCCCCTCTCTCTCAGGGAGATATCTGTACCCTGACTGGTGTCTCTCAGTCCCCCTCTCTCTCAGAGAGATATCTGTACACTGACTGGTGTCTCTCAGTCCCCTCTCTCTCAGGGAGATATCTGTACACTGACTGGTGTCTCTCAGTCCCCCTCTCTCTCAGGGAGATATCTGTACACTGACTGGAGTCTCTCAGTCCCCCTCTCACTCAGGGAGATATCTGTACACTGACTGGTGTCTCTCAGTCCCTCTCTCTCTCAGGGAGATATCTGTACCCTGACTGGTGTCTCTCAGTCCCCCTCTCTCTCAGAGAGATATCTGTACACTGACTGGTGTCTCTCAGTCCCCTCTCTCTCAGGGAGATATCTGTACACTGACTGGTGTCTCTCAGTCCCCCTCTCTCTCAGGGAGATATCTGTACACTGACTGGAGTCTCTCAGTCCCCCTCTCACTCAGGGAGATATCTGTACACTGACTGGTGTCTCTCAGTCCCCCTCTCACTCAGGGAGATATCTGTACACTGACTGGTGTCTCTCAGTCCCTCTCTCTCTCAGGGAGATATCTGTACACTGACTGGTGTCTCTCTGTCCCTCTCTCTCAGGGAGATATCTGTACACTGACTGGTGTCTCTCAGTCCCTCTCTCTCTCAGGGAGAGATCTGTACACTGACTGGTGTCTCTCAGTCCCTCTCTCTAAGGCAGATATCTGTACACTGACTGGTGTCTCTCAGTAACTCTCTCTCAGGGAGATATCTGTACACTGACTGGTGTCTCTCAGTCTCTCTCTCTCAGGGAGATATCTGTACACTGACTGGTGTCTCTCAGTCCCTCTCTCTCAGAGAGATATCTGTACACTGACTGGTGTCTCTCAGTCCCTCTCTCAGGGAGATATCTGTACTCTGACTGGTGTCTCTCAGTCCCTCTCTCTCAGGGAGATATCTGTACACTGACTGGTGTCTCTCAGTCCCCTCTCTCTCAGGGAGATATCTGTACACTGACTGGTGTCTCTCAGTCCCCTCTCTCTCAGGGAGATATCTGTACACTGACTGGTGTTTCTCAGTCCCCTCTCTGTCAGGGAGATATCTGTACACTGACTGGTGTCTCTCAGTCCCTCTCTCTTTGGGAGATATCTGTACACTGACTGGTGTCTCTCAGTCCCTCTCTCTCTCAGGGAGATATCCGTACACTGACTGGTGTCTCTCAGTCCTCTCTCTCTCAGGGAGATATCTGTACACTGACTGGTGTCTCTCAGTCACCTCTCTCAGGGAGATATCTGTACACTGACTGGTGTCTCTCAGTCACTCCCTCTAAGGGAGATATCTGTACACTGACTGGTGTCTGTCAGTCCCCTCTCTCGCTCAGGGAGATATCTGTACAGTGACTGGTGTCTCTCAGTCCCTCTCTCTCAGGGAGATATCTGTACACTGACTGGTGTCTCTCTGTCCCTCTCTCTCAGGGAGAAATCTGTACACTGACTGGTGTCTCTCAGTCCCTCTCTCTCTCAGGGAGATATCTGTGCACTGACTGGTGTCTCTCAGTCCCTCATCTCTCGGGGAGATATCTGTACACTAATTGGTGTCTCTCAGTCCCTCTCACTCTCAGGGAGATATCTGTATACTGACTCGTGTCTCTCATCCCTCTATCTCTCTCAGGGAGATATCTATACACTGACTGGTTTCTCTCAATCCCTCTCACTCTCAGGGAGATATCTGTACACTGACTGGTGTCTCTCAGTCCATCTATCTCTCTCAGGGTGCTTTCTGTACACTGACTGTTGTCTCTCATTCCCTCTCACTCTCAGGGAGTATCTGTACACTGACTGGTGTCTCCCAGTCCCCTCTCTCTCAGGGAGATATCTGTACCCTGACTGGTGTCTCTCAGTCCCCCTCTCTCTCAGAGAGATATCTGTACACTGACTGGTGTCTATCAGTCCCCTCTCTCTCAGGGAGATATCTGTACACTGACTGGTGTCTATCAGTCCCCCTCTCTCTCAGGGAGATATCTGAACACTGACTGGTGTCTCTCAGTCCCTCTCTCTCTCAGGGAGATATCTGTACACTGACTGGTGTCTCTCTGTCCCTCTCTCTCAGGGAGATATCTGTACACTGACTGGTGTCTCTCAGTCCCTCTCTCTCTCAGGGAGATATCTGTACACTGACTGGTGTCTCTCAGTCCCTCTCTCTAAGGCAGATATCTGTACACTGACTGGTGTCTCTCAGTAACTCTCTCTCAGGGAGATATCTGTACACTGACTGGTGTCTCTCAGTCTCTCTCTCTCAGGGAGATATCTGTACACTGACTGGTGTCTCTTAGTCCCTCATCTCTCAGGGAGATATCTGTACACTGACTGGTGTCTCTTGGTCCCTCATCTCTCAGGGAGATATCTGTACACTGATTGGTGTCTCTCAGTCCCTCTCACTCTCAGGGAGATATCTGTATACTGACTGGCGTCTCTCATCCCTCTATCTCTCTCAGGGAGATATCTGTACACTGACTGTTATCTCTCAGTCCCTCTCACTCTCATGGAGATATCTGTACACTGACTGGTGTCTCTCAGTCCCTCTATCTCTGTCAGGGTGATATCTGTACACTGACTGTTGTCTCTCATTCCCTCTCACTCTCAGGGAGTATCTGTATACTGACTGGTGTCTCCCATCCCTCTAACTCTCTCAGGGAGATATCTGTACAATGACTGGTGTCTCTCAGTCCTCTCTCTCTCAGGGAGATATCTGTACACTCACTGGTGTCTCTCAGTCCCCTCTCTCTCAGGGAGATATCTGTACACTCACTGGTGTCTATCAGTCCCCCTCTCTCTCAGGGAGATATCTGTACACTGACTGGTGTCTCTCAGTCCCTCTGTCTCAGGGAGATATCTGTACACTGACTGGTGTCTCTCAGTCCCTCTCTCTCAGGGAGATATCAGTACACAGACTGGTGTCCCTCAGTCCCTCTCTCTCTGGGAGATATCTGTACACTGACTGGTGTCTCTCTGTCCCTCTCTCTCTCAGGGAGATATCTGTACACTGACTGTTGTCTCTCAGTCCCCTCTCTCTCAGGGAGATATCTGTACACTGACCGGTGTCTCTCAGTCCCTCTGTCTCAGGGAGATATCTGTACACTGACTGGTGTCTCTCAGTCCCTCTCTCTCAGGGAGATATCTGTACACTGACTGGTGTCCCTCAGTCCCTCTCTCTTAGGGAGATATCTGTACACTGACTGGTGTCTCTCAGTCCCTCTCTCTCAGAGAGATATCTGTACACCGACTGGTGTCTCTCAGTCCCTCTCTCTCTGTGAGATATCTGTACTCTGACTGGTGTCTCTCAGTCCCTCTCTCTCAGGGAGATATCTGTACACTGACTGGTGTCTCTCAGTCCCTCTCTCTCAGAGAGATATCTGTACACTGACTGGTGTCTCTCAGTCCCTCTCTCTCAGGGAGATATCTGTACTCTGACTGGTGTCTCTCAGTCCCTCTCTCTCAGGGAGATATCTGTACACTGACTGGTGTCTCTCAGTCCCCTCTCTCTCAGGGAGATATCTGTACACTGACTGGTGTCTCTCAGTCCCCTCTCTCTCAGGGAGATATCTGTACACTGACTGGTGTTTCTCAGTCCCCTCTCTGTCAGGGAGATATCTGTACACTGACTGGTGTCTCTCAGTCCCTCTCTCTTTGGGAGATATCTGTACACTGACTGGTGTCTCTCAGTCCCTCTCTCTCTCAGGGAGATATCCGTACACTGACTGGTGTCTCTCAGTCCTCTCTCTCTCAGGGAGATATCTGTACACTGACTGGTGTCTCTCAGTCACGTCTCTCAGGGAGATATCTGTACACTGACTGGTGTCTCTCAGTCACTCCCTCTAAGGGAGATATGTGTACACTGACTGGTGTCTGTCAGTCCCCTCTCTCGCTCAGGGAGATATCTGTACAGTGACTGGTGTCTCTCAGTCCCTCTCTCTCAGGGAGATATCTGTACACTGACTGGTGTCTCTCTGTCCCTCTCTCTCAGGGAGAAATCTGTACACTGACTGGTGTCTCTCAGTCCCTCTCTCTCTCAGGGAGATATCTGTGCACTGACTGGTGTCTCTCAGTCCCTCATCTCTCGGGGAGATATCTGTACACTAATTGGTGTCTCTCAGTCCCTCTCACTCTCAGGGAGATATCTGTATACTGACTGATGTCTCTCATCCCTCTATCTCTCTCAGGGAGATATCTGTACACTGACTGGTTTCTCTCAATCCCTCTCACTCTCAGGGAGATATCTGTACACTGACTGGTGTCTCTCAGTCCCTCTATCTCTCTCAGGGTGATATGTGTACACTGACTGTTGTCTCTCATTCCCTCTCACTCTCAGGGAGTATCTGTACACTGACTGGTGTCTCTCAGTCCCCTCTCTCTCAGGGAGATATCTGTACCCTGACTGGTGTCTCTCAGTCCCCCTCTCTCTCAGAGAGATATCTGTACACTGACTGGTGTCTCTCAGTCCCCTCTCTCTCAGGGAGATATCTGTACACTGACTGGTGTCTCTCAGTCCCCCTCTCTCTCAGGGAGATATCTGTACACTGACTGGAGTCTCTCAGTCCCCCTCTCACTCAGGGAGATATCTGTACACTGACTGGTGTCTCTCAGTCCCTCTCTCTCTCAGGGAGATATCTGTACACTGACTGGTGTCTCTCTGTCCCTCTCTCTCAGGGAGATATCTGTACACTGACTGGTGTCTCTCAGTCCCTCTCTCTCTCAGGGAGAGATCTGTACACTGACTGGTGTCTCTCAGTCCCTCTCTCTAAGGCAGATATCTGTACACTGACTGGTGTCTCTCAGTAACTCTCTCTCAGGGAGATATCTGTACACTGACTGGTGTCTCTCAGTCTCTCTCTCTCAGGGAGATATCTGTACGCTGACTGGTGTCTCTCAGTCTCTCTCTCTCAGGGAGATATCTGTACACTGACTGTTGTCTCTCAGTCCCCTCTCTCTCAGGGAGATATCTGTACACTGACCGGTGTCTGTCAGTCCCTCTGTCTCAGGGAGATATCTGTACACTGACTGGTGTCTCTCAGTCCCTCTCTCTCTGGGAGATATCTGTACACTGACTGGTGTCCCTCAGTCCCTCTCTCTTAGGGAGATATCTGTACACTGACTGGCGTCTATCAGTCCCCTCTCTCTCAGGGAGATATCTGTACACTGACTGGTGTCTCTCAGTCCCCCTCTCTCTCAGGGAGATATCTGAACACTGACTGGTGTCTCTCAGTCCCTCTCTCTCTCAGGGAGATATCTGTACACTGACTGGTGTCTCTCTGTCCCTCTCTCTCAGGGAGATATCTGTACACTGACTGGTGTCTCTCAGTCCCTCTCTCTCTCAGGGAGATATCTGTACACTGACTGGTGTCTCTCAGTCCCTCTCTCTAAGGCAGATATCTGTACACTGACTGGTGTCTCTCAGTAACTCTCTCTCAGGGAGATATCTGTACACTGACTGGTGTCTCTCAGTCTCTCTCTCTCAGGGAGATATCTGTACACTGACTGGTGTCTCTCAGTCCCTCTCTCTCTCAGGGAGATATCTGTACACTGACTGGTGTCTCTTAGTCCCTCATCTCTCAGGGAGATATCTGTACACTGACTGGTGTCTCTTGGTCTCTCATCTCTCAGGGAGATATCTGTACACTGATTGGTGTCTCTCAGTCCCTCTCACTCTCAGGGAGATATCTGTATACTGACTGGCGTCTCTCATCCCTCTATCTCTCTCAGGGAGATATCTGTACACTGACTGTTATCTCTCAGTCCCTCTCACTCTCATGGAGATATCTGTACACTGACTGGTGTCTCTCAGTCCCTCTATCTCTGTCAGGGTGATATCTGTACACTGACTGTTGTCTCTCATTCCCTCTCACTCTCAGGGAGTATCTGTATACTGACTGGTGTCTCCCATCCCTCTAACTCTCTCAGGGAGATATCTGTACAATGACTGGTGTCTTTCAGTCCTCTCTCTCTCAGGGAGATATCTGTACACTCACTGGTGTCTCTCAGTCCCCTCTCTCTCAGGGAGATATCTGTACACTCACTGGTGTCTATCAGTCCCCCTCTCTCTCAGGGAGATATCTGTACACTGACTGGTGTCTCTCAGTCCCTCTGTCTCAGGGAGATATCTGTACACTGACTGGTGTCTCTCAGTCCCTCTCTCTCAGGGAGATATCAGTACACAGACTGGTGTCCCTCAGTCCCTCTCTCTCTGGGAGATATCTGTACACTGACTGGTGTCTCTCTGTCCCTCTCTCTCTCAGGGAGATATCTGTACACTGACTGTTGTCTCTCAGTCCCCTCTCTCTCAGGGAGATATCTGTACACTGACCAGTGTCTCTCAGTCCCTCTGTCTCAGGGAGATATCTGTACACTGACTGGTGTCTCTCAGTCCCTCTCTCTCAGGGAGATATCTGTACACTGACTGGTGTCCCTCAGTCCCTCTCTCTTAGGGAGATATCTGTACACTGACTGGTGTCTCTCAGTCCCTCTCTCTCAGAGAGATATCTGTACACCGACTGGTGTCTCTCAGTCCCTCTCTCTCTGTGAGATATCTGTACTCTGACTGGTGTCTCTCAGTCCCTCTCTCTCAGGGAAATATCTGTACACTGACTGGTGTCTCTCAGTCCCTCTCTCTCAGAGAGATATCTGTACACTGACTGGTGTCTCTCAGTCCCTCTCTCTCAGGGAGATATCTGTACTCTGACTGGTGTCTCTCAGTCCCTCTCTGTCAGGGAGATATCTGTACACTGACTGGTGTCTCTCAGTCCCCTCTCTCTCAGGGAGATATCTGTACACTGACTGGTGTCTCTCAGTCCCCTTCTCTCAGGGAGATATCTGTACACTGACTGGTGTTTCTCAGTCCCCTCTCTGTCAGGGAGATATCTGTACACTGACTGGTGTCTCTCAGTCCCTCTCTCTTTGGGAGATATCTGTACACTGACTGGTGTCTCTCAGTCCCTCTCTCTCTCAGGGCGATATCCGTACACTGACTGGTGTCTCTCAGTCCTCTCTCTCTCAGGGAGATATCTGTACACTGACTGGTGTCTCTCAGTCACGTCTCTCAGGGAGATATCTGTACACTGACTGGTGTCTCTCAGTCACTCCCTCTAAGGGAGATATCTGTACACTGACTGGTGTCTGTCATTCCCCTCTCTCGCTCAGGGAGATATCTGTACAGTGACTGGTGTCTCTCAGTCCCTCTCTCTCAGGGAGATATCTGTACACTGACTGGTGTCTCTCTGTCCCTCTCTCTCAGGGAGAAATCTGTACACTGACTGGTGTCTCTCAGTCCCTCACTCTCTCAGGGAGATATCTGTGCACTGACTGGTATCTCTCAGTCCCTCATCTCTCGGGGAGATATCTGTACACTAATTGGTGTCTCTCAGTCCCTCTCAGTCTCAGGGAGATATCTGTATACTGACTGATGTCTCTCATCCCTCTATCTCTCTCAGGGAGATATCTGTACACTGACTGGTTTCTCTCAATCCCTCTCACTCTCAGGGAGATATCTGTACACTGACTGGTGTCTCTCAGTCCCTCTATCTCTCTCAGGGTGATATCTGTACACTGACTGTTGTCTCTCTTTCCCTCTCACTCTCAGGGAGTATCTGTACACTGACTGGTGTCTCTCAGTCCCCTCTCTCTCAGGGAGATATCTGTACCCTGACTGGTGTCTCTCAGTCCCCCTCTCTCTCAGAGAGATATCTGTACACTGACTGGTGTCTCTCAGTCCCCTCTCTCTCAGGGAGATATCTGTACACTGACTGGTGTCTCTCAGTCCCCCTCTCTCTCAGGGAGATATCTGTACACTGACTGGAGTCTCTCAGTCCCCCTCTCACTCAGGGAGATATCTGTACACTGACTGGTGTCTCTCAGTCCCTCTCTCTCTCAGGGAGATATCTGTACCCTGACTGGTGTCTCTCAGTCCCCCTCTCTCTCAGAGAGATATCTGTACACTGACTGGTGTCTCTCAGTCCCCTCTCTCTCAGGGAGATATCTGTACACTGACTGGTGTCTCTCAGTCCCCCTCTCTCTCAGGGAGATATCTGTACACTGACTGGAGTCTCTCAGTCCCCCTCTCACTCAGGGAGATATCTGTACACTGACTGGTGTCTCTCAGTCCCCCTCTCACTCAGGGAGATATCTGTACACTGACTGGTGTCTCTCAGTCCCTCTCTCTCTCAGGGAGATATCTGTACACTGACTGGTGTCTCTCTGTCCCTCTCTCTCAGGGAGATATCTGTACACTGACTGGTGTCTCTCAGTCCCTCTCTCTCTCAGGGAGAGATCTGTACACTGACTGGTGTCTCTCAGTCCCTCTCTCTAAGGCAGATATCTGTACACTGACTGGTGTCTCTCAGTAACTCTCTCTCAGGGAGATATCTGTACACTGACTGGTGTCTCTCAGTCTCTCTCTCTCAGGGAGATATCTGTACACTGACTGGTGTCTCTCAGTCCCTCTCTCTCAGAGAGATATCTGTACACTGACTGGTGTCTCTCAGTCCCTCTCTCAGGGAGATATCTGTACTCTGACTGGTGTCTCTCAGTCCCTCTCTCTCAGGGAGATATCTGTACACTGACTGGTGTTTCTCAGTCCCCTCTCTGTCAGGGAGATATCTGTACACTGACTGGTGTCTCTCAGTCCCTCTCTCTTTGGGAGATATCTGTACACTGACTGGTGTCTCTCAGTCCCTCTCTCTCTCAGGGAGATATCCGTACACTGACTGGTGTCTCTCAGTCCTCTCTCTCTCAGGGAGATATCTGTACACTGACTGGTGTCTCTCAGTCACCTCTCTCAGGGAGATATCTGTACACTGACTGGTGTCTCTCAGTCACTCCCTCTAAGGGAGATATCTGTACACTGACTGGTGTCTGTCAGTCCCCTCTCTCGCTCAGGGAGATATCTGTACAGTGACTGGTGTCTCTCAGTCCCTCTCTCTCAGGGAGATATCTGTACACTGACTGGTGTCTCTCTGTCCCTCTCTCTCAGGGAGAAATCTGTACACTGACTGGTGTCTCTCAGTCCCTCTCTCTCTCAGGGAGATATCTGTGCACTGACTGGTGTCTCTCAGTCCCTCATCTCTCGGGGAGATATCTGTACACTAATTGGTGTCTCTCAGTCCCTCTCACTCTCAGGGAGATATCTGTATACTGACTCGTGTCTCTCATCCCTCTATCTCTCTCAGGGAGATATCTATACACTGACTGGTTTCTCTCAATCCCTCTCACTCTCAGGGAGATATCTGTACACTGACTGGTGTCTCTCAGTCCCTCTATCTCTCTCAGGGTGCTTTCTGTACACTGACTGTTGTCTCTCATTCCCTCTCACTCTCAGGGAGTATCTGTACACTGACTGGTGTCTCCCAGTCCCCTCTCTCTCAGGGAGATATCTGTACCCTGACTGGTGTCTCTCAGTCCCCCTCTCTCTCAGAGAGATATCTGTACACTGACTGGTGTCTATCAGTCCCCTCTCTCTCAGGGAGATATCTGTACACTGACTGGTGTCTCTCAGTCCCCCTCTCTCTCAGGGAGATATCTGAACACTGACTGGTGTCTCTCAGTCCCTCTCTCTCTCAGGGAGATATCTGTACACTGACTGGTGTCTCTCTGTCCCTCTCTCTCAGGGAGATATCTGTACACTGACTGGTGTCTCTCAGTCCCTCTCTCTCTCAGGGAGATATCTGTACACTGACTGGTGTCTCTCAGTCCCTCTCTCTAAGGCAGATATCTGTACACTGACTGGTGTCTCTCAGTAACTCTCTCTCAGGGAGATATCTGTACACTGACTGGTGTCTCTCAGTCTCTCTCTCTCAGGGAGATATCTGTACACTGACTGGTGTCTCTTAGTCCCTCATCTCTCAGGGAGATATCTGTACACTGACTGGTGTCTCTTGGTCCCTCATCTCTCAGGGAGATATCTGTACACTGATTGGTGTCTCTCAGTCCCTCTCACTCTCAGGGAGATATCTGTATACTGACTGGCGTCTCTCATCCCTCTATCTCTCTCAGGGAGATATCTGTACACTGACTGTTATCTCTCAGTCCCTCTCACTCTCATGGAGATATCTGTACACTGACTGGTGTCTCTCAGTCCCTCTATCTCTGTCAGGGTGATATCTGTAC
Source organism: Isurus oxyrinchus (assembly GCA_026770705.1). NCBI lineage: Eukaryota > Metazoa > Chordata > Chondrichthyes > Lamniformes > Lamnidae > Isurus > Isurus oxyrinchus. Next base: position 156,934 of record JANJGN010000707.1, on the reverse strand, counting down.
ACTGACTGTTGTCTCTCATTCCCTCTCACTCTCAGGGAGTATCTGTATACTGACTGGTGTCTCCCATCCCTCTAACTCTCTCAGGGAGATATCTGTACAATGACTGGTGTCTCTCAGTCCTCTCTCTCTCAGGGAGATATCTGTACACTCACTGGTGTCTCTCAGTCCCCTCTCTCTCAGGGAGATATCTGTACACTCACTGGTGTCTATCAGTCCCCCTCTCTCTCAGGGAGATATCTGTACACTGACTGGTGTCTCTCAGTCCCTCTGTCTCAGGGAAATATCTGTACACTGACTGGTGTCTCTCAGTCCCTCTCTCTCAGGGAGATATCAGTACACAGACTGGTGTCCCTCAGTCCCTCTCTCTCTGGGAGATATCTGTACACTGACTGGTGTCTCTCTGTCCCTCTCTCTCTCAGGGAGATATCTGTACACTGACTGTTGTCTCTCAGTCCCCTCTCTCTCAGGGAGATATCTGTACACTGACCGGTGTCTCTCAGTCCCTCTGTCTCAGGGAGATATCTGTACACTGACTGGTGTCTCTCAGTCCCTCTCTCTCAGGGAGATATCTGTACACTGACTGGTGTCCCTCAGTCCCTCTCTCTTAGGGAGATATCTGTACACTGACTGGTGTCTCTCAGTCCCTCTCTCTCAGAGAGATATCTGTACACCGACTGGTGTCTCTCAGTCCCTCTCTCTCTGTGAGATATCTGTACTCTGACTGGTGTCTCTCAGTCCCTCTCTCTCAGGGAGATATCTGTACACTGACTGGTGTCTCTCAGTCCCTCTCTCTCAGAGAGATATCTGTACACTGACTGGTGTCTCTCAGTCCCTCTCTCTCAGGGAGATATCTGTACTCTGACTGGTGTCTCTCAGTCCCTCTCTCTCAGGGAGATATCTGTACACTGACTGGTGTCTCTCAGTCCCCTCTCTCTCAGGGAGATATCTGTACACTGACTGGTGTCTCTCAGTCCCCTCTCTCTCAGGGAGATATCTGTACACTGACTGGTGTTTCTCAGTCCCCTCTCTGTCAGGGAGATATCTGTACACTGACTGGTGTCTCTCAGTCCCTCTCTCTTTGGGAGATATCTGTACACTGACTGGTGTCTCTCAGTCCCTCTCTCTCTCAGGGAGATATCCGTACACTGACTGGTGTCTCTCAGTCCTCTCTCTCTCAGGGAGATATCTGTACACTGACTGGTGTCTCTCAGTCACGTCTCTCAGGGAGATATCTGTACACTGACTGGTGTCTCTCAGTCACTCCCTCTAAGGGAGATATGTGTACACTGACTGGTGTCTGTCAGTCCCCTCTCTCGCTCAGGGAGATATCTGTACAGTGACTGGTGTCTCTCAGTCCCTCTCTCTCAGGGAGATATCTGTACACTGACTGGTGTCTCTCTGTCCCTCTCTCTCAGGGAGAAATCTGTACACTGACTGGTGTCTCTCAGTCCCTCTCTCTCTCAGGGAGATATCTGTGCACTGACTGGTGTCTCTCAGTCCCTCATCTCTCGGGGAGATATCTGTACACTAATTGGTGTCTCTCAGTCCCTCTCACTCTCAGGGAGATATCTGTATACTGACTGATGTCTCTCATCCCTCTATCTCTCTCAGGGAGATATCTGTACACTGACTGGTTTCTCTCAATCCCTCTCACTCTCAGGGAGATATCTGTACACTGACTGGTGTCTCTCAGTCCCTCTATCTCTCTCAGGGTGATATGTGTACACTGACTGTTGTCTCTCATTCCCTCTCACTCTCAGGGAGTATCTGTACACTGACTGGTGTCTCTCAGTCCCCTCTCTCTCAGGGAGATATCTGTACCCTGACTGGTGTCTCTCAGTCCCCCTCTCTCTCAGAGAGATATCTGTACACTGACTGGTGTCTCTCAGTCCCCTCTCTCTCAGGGAGATATCTGTACACTGACTGGTGTCTCTCAGTCCCCCTCTCTCTCAGGGAGATATCTGTACACTGACTGGAGTCTCTCAGTCCCCCTCTCACTCAGGGAGATATCTGTACACTGACTGGTGTCTCTCAGTCCCTCTCTCTCTCAGGGAGATATCTGTACACTGACTGGTGTCTCTCTGTCCCTCTCTCTCAGGGAGATATCTGTACACTGACTGGTGTCTCTCAGTCCCTCTCTCTCTCAGGGAGAGATCTGTACACTGACTGGTGTCTCTCAGTCCCTCTCTCTAAGGCAGATATCTGTACACTGACTGGTGTCTCTCAGTAACTCTCTCTCAGGGAGATATCTGTACACTGACTGGTGTCTCTCAGTCTCTCTCTCTCAGGGAGATATCTGTACGCTGACTGGTGTCTCTCAGTCTCTCTCTCTCAGGGAGATATCTGTACACTGACTGTTGTCTCTCAGTCCCCTCTCTCTCAGGGAGATATCTGTACACTGACCGGTGTCTCTCAGTCCCTCTGTCTCAGGGAGATATCTGTACACTGACTGGTGTCTCTCAGTCCCTCTCTCTCTGGGAGATATCTGTACACTGACTGGTGTCCCTCAGTCCCTCTCTCTTAGCGAGATATCTGTACACTGACTGGTGTCTATCAGTCCCCTCTCTCTCAGGGAGATATCTGTACACTGACTGGTGTCTCTCAGTCCCCCTCTCTCTCAGGGAGATATCTGAACACTGACTGGTGTCTCTCAGTCCCTCTCTCTCTCAGGGAGATATCTGTACACTGACTGGTGTCTCTCTGTCCCTCTCTCTCAGGGAGATATCTGTACACTGACTGGTGTCTCTCAGTCCCTCTCTCTCTCAGGGAGATATCTGTACACTGACTGGTGTCTCTCAGTCCCTCTCTCTAAGGCAGATATCTGTACACTGACTGGTGTCTCTCAGTAACTCTCTCTCAGTGAGATATCTGTACACTGACTGGTGTCTCTCAGTCTCTCTCTCTCAGGGAGATATCTGTACACTGACTGGTGTCTCTCAGTCCCTCTCTCTCTCAGGGAGATATCTGTACACTGACTGGTGTCTCTTAGTCCCTCATCTCTCAGGGAGATATCTGTACACTGACTGGTGTCTCTTGGTCTCTCATCTCTCAGGGAGATATCTGTACACTGATTGGTGTCTCTCAGTCCCTCTCACTCTCAGGGAGATATCTGTATACTGACTGGCGTCTCTCATCCCTCTATCTCTCTCAGGGAGATATCTGTACACTGACTGTTATCTCTCAGTCCCTCTCACTCTCATGGAGATATCTGTACACTGACTGGTGTCTCTCAGTCCCTCTATCTCTGTCAGGGTGATATCTGTACACTGACTGTTGTCTCTCATTCCCTCTCACTCTCAGGGAGTATCTGTATACTGACTGGTGTCTCCCATCCCTCTAACTCTCTCAGGGAGATATCTGTACAATGACTGGTGTCTCTCAGTCCTCTCTCTCTCAGGGAGATATCTGTACACTCACTGGTGTCTCTCAGTCCCCTCTCTCTCAGGGAGATATCTGTACACTCACTGGTGTCTATCAGTCCCCCTCTCTCTCAGGGAGATATCTGTACACTGACTGGTGTCTCTCAGTCCCTCTGTCTCAGGGAGATATCTGTACACTGACTGGTGTCTCTCAGTCCCTCTCTCTCAGGGAGATATCAGTACACAGACTGGTGTCCCTCAGTCCCTCTCTCTCTGGGAGATATCTGTACACTGACTGGTGTCTCTCTGTCCCTCTCTCTCTCAGGGAGATATCTGTACACTGACTGTTGTCTCTCAGTCCCCTCTCTCTCAGGGAGATATCTGTACACTGACCAGTGTCTCTCAGTCCCTCTGTCTCAGGGAGATATCTGTACACTGACTGGTGTCTCTCAGTCCCTCTCTCTCAGGGAGATATCTGTACACTGACTGGTGTCCCTCAGTCCCTCTCTCTTAGGGAGATATCTGTACACTGACTGGTGTCTCTCAGTCCCTCTCTCTCAGAGAGATATCTGTACACCGACTGGTGTCTCTCAGTCCCTCTCTCTCTGTGAGATATCTGTACTCTGACTGGTGTCTCTCAGTCCCTCTCTCTCAGGGAAATATCTGTACACTGACTGGTGTCTCTCAGTCCCTCTCTCTCAGAGAGATATCTGTACACTGACTGGTGTCTCTCAGTCCCTCTCTCTCAGGGAGATATCTGTACTCTGACTGGTGTCTCTCAGTCCCTCTCTGTCAGCGAGATATCTGTACACTGACTGGTGTCTCTCAGTCCCCTCTCTCTCAGGGAGATATCTGTACACTGACTGGTGTCTCTCAGTCCCCTTCTCTCAGGGAGATATCTGTACACTGACTGGTGTTTCTCAGTCCCCTCTCTGTCAGGGAGATATCTGTACACTGACTGGTGTCTCTCAGTCCCTCTCTCTTTGGGAGATATCTGTACACTGACTGGTGTCTCTCAGTCCCTCTCTCTCTCAGGGAGATATCCGTACACTGACTGGTGTCTCTCAGTCCTCTCTCTCTCAGGGAGATATCTGTACACTGACTGGTGTCTCTCAGTCACGTCTCTCAGGGAGATATCTGTACACTGACTGGTGTCTCTCAGTCACTCCCTCTAAGGGAGATATCTGTACACTGACTGGTGTCTGTCAGTCCCCTCTCTCGCTCAGGGAGATATCTGTACAGTGACTGGTGTCTCTCAGTCCCTCTCTCTCAGGGAGATATCTGTACACTGACTGGTGTCTCTCTGTCCCTCTCTCTCAGGGAGAAATCTGTACACTGACTGGTGTCTCTCAGTCCCTCTCTCTCTCAGGGAGATATCTGTGCACTGACTGGTGTCTCTCAGTCCCTCATCTCTCGGGGAGATATCTGTACACTAATTGGTGTCTCTCAGTCCCTCTCACTCTCAGGGAGATATCTGTATACTGACTGATGTCTCTCATCCCTCTATCTCTCTCAGGGAGATATCTGTACACTGACTGGTTTCTCTCAATCCCTCTCACTCTCAGGGAGATATCTGTACACTGACTGGTGTCTCTCAGTCCCTCTATCTCTCTCAGGGTGATATCTGTACACTGACTGTTGTCTCTCATTCCCTCTCACTCTCAGGGAGTATCTGTACACTGACTGGTGTCTCTCAGTCCCCTCTCTCTCAGGGAGATATCTGTACCCTGACTGGTGTCTCTCAGTCCCCCTCTCTCTCAGAGAGATATCTGTACACTGACTGGTGTCTCTCATTCCCCTCTCTCTCAGGGAGATATCTGTACACTGACTGGTGTCTCTCAGTCCCCCTCTCTCTCAGGGAGATATCTGTACACTGACTGGAGTCTCTCAGTCCCCCTCTCACTCAGGGAGATATCTGTACACTGACTGGTGTCTCTCAGTCCCTCTCTCTCTCAGGGAGATATCTGTACACTGACTGGTGTCTCTCTGTCCCTCTCTCTCAGGGAGATATCTGTACACTGACTGGTGTCTCTCAGTCCCTCTCTCTCTCAGGGAGAGATCTGTACACTGACTGGTGTCTCTCAGTCCCTCTCTCTAAGGCAGATATCTGTACACTGACTGGTGTCTCTCAGTAACTCTCTCTCAGGGAGATATCTGTACACTGACTGGTGTCTCTCAGTCTCTCTCTCTCAGGGAGATATCTGTACACTGACTGGTGTCTCTCAGTCTCTCTCTCTCAGGGAGATATCTGTACACTGACTGTTGTCTCTCAGTCCCCTCTCTCTCAGGGAGATATCTGTACACTGACCGGTGTCTCTCAGTCCCTCGGTCTCAGGGAGATATCTGTACACTGACTGGTGTCTCTCAGTCCCTCTCTCTCTGGGAGATATCTGTACACTGACTGGTGTCCCTCAGTCCCTCTCTCTTAGGGAGATATCTGTACACTGACTGGTGTCTCTCAGTCCCTCTCTCTCTCAGGGAGATATCTGTACACTGACTGGTGTCTCTCAGTCCCCTCTCTCTCAGGGAGATATCTGTACACTGACTGGTGTCTCTCAGTCCCCTCTCTCTCAGGGAGATATCTGTACACTGACTGGTGTTTCTCAGTCCCCTCTCTGTCAGGGAGATATCTGTACACTGACTGGTGTCTCTCAGTCCCTCTCTCTTTGGGAGATATTTGTACACTGACTGGTGTCTCTCAGTCCCTCTCTCTCTCAGGGAGATATCCGTACACTGACTGGTGTCTCTCAGTCCTCTCTCTCTCAGGGAGATATCTGTACACTGACTGGTGTCTCTCAGTCACCTCTCTCAGGGAGATATCTGTACACTGACTGGTGTCTCTCAGTCACTCCCTCTAAGGGAGATATCTGTACACTGACTGGTGTCTGTCAGTCCCCTCTCTCGCTCAGGGAGATATCTGTACAGTGACTGGTGTCTCTCAGTCCCTCTCTCTCAGGGAGATATCTGTACACTGACTGGTGTCTCTCTGTCCCTCTCTCTCAGGGAGAAATCTGTACACTGACTGGTGTCTCTCAGTCCCTCTCTCTCTCAGGGAGATATCTGTACACTGACTGGTTTCTCTCAATCCCTCTCACTCTCAGGGAGATATCTGTACACTGACTGGTGTCTCTCAGTCCCTCTATCTCTCTCAGGGTGATATCTGTACACTGACTGTTGTCTCTCATTCCCTCTCACTCTCAGGGAGTATCTGTACACTGACTGGTGTCTCTCAGTCCCCTCACTCTCAGGGAGATATCTGTACCCTGACTGGTGTCTCTCAGTCCCCCTCTCTCTCAGAGAGATATCTGTACACTGACTGGTGTCTCTCAGTCCCCTCTCTCTCAGGGAGATATCTGTACACTGACTGGTGTCTCTCAGTCCCCCTCTCTCTCAGGGAGATATCTGTACACTGACTGGTGTCTCTCAGTCCCCCTCTCACTCAGGGAGATATCTGTACACTGACTGGTGTCTCTCAGTCCCTCTCTCTCTCAGGGAGATATCTGTACACTGACTGGTGTCTCTCTGTCCCTCTCTCTCAGGGAGATATCTGTACACTGACTGGTGTCTCTCAGTCCCTCTCTCTCTCAGGGAGATATCTGTACACTGACTGGTTTCTCTCAGTCCCTCTCTCTAAGGCAGATATCTGTACACTGACTGGTGTCTCTCAGTAACTCTCTCTCAGGGAGATATCTGTACACTGACTGGTGTCTCTCAATCTCTCTCTCTCAGGGAGATATCTGTACACTGACTGGTGTCTCTCAGTCCCTCTCTCTCTCAGGGAGATATCTGTACACTGACTGGTGTCTCTCAGTCCCCCTCTCTCTCAGGCAGATATCTGTACACTGACTGGTGTATCTCAGTCCCCTCTCTCTCTCAGGGAGATATCTGTACACTGACTGGTGTCTCTCAGAACCCTCTCTCTCAGGGAGATATCTGTACACTCACTGGTGTCTCTCAGTCCCTCTCCCTCAGGGAGATATCTGTACACTGACTGGTGTCTCTCAGTCCCTCTCACTCAGGGTGATATCTGTACACTGACTGGTGTCTCTCAGTCCCTCTCTCTCAGGGAGATATCTGTACACTGACTGGTGTCACTCAGTCCCTCTCTCTCAGGGAGATATCTGTACACTGACTGGTGTCTCTCAGTCCCTCTCTCTCAGGGAGATATCTGTACACTGACTGGAGTCTCTCAGTCCCCTCTCTCTCTCAGGGAGATATCTGTACACTGACTGGTGTCTCTCAGTCCCTCTCTCTCAGGGAGATATCTGTACACTGACTGGTGTCTCTCAGTCCCTCTCTCTCAGGGAGATATCTGTACACTGACTGGTGTATCTCAGTCCCTCTCTCTCAGGGAGATATCTGTACACTGACTTGTGTCTCTCAGTCTCCTCTCTCTCTCAGGGAGATATCTGTACACTGACTGGTGTCTCTCAGTCCCCTCTCTCTCAGGGAGATATCTGTACACTGACTGGTGTCTCTCAGTCTCCTCTCTCTCTCAGGGAGATATCTGTACACTGACTGGTGTCTCTCAGTCCCTCTCTCTCTCAGGGAGATATCTGTACACTGACTGGTGTCTCTCAGTCCCTCTCTCTCTCAGGGAGATATCTGTACACTGACTGGTGTCTCTCAGTCCCCTCTCTCTCTCAGGGAGATATCTGTACACTGACTGGTGCCTCTCAGTCTCTCTCTCTCAGGGAGATATCTGTACACTGACTGGTGTCTCTCAGTCCCCTCTCTCTCAGGGAGATATCTGTACACTGACTGGTGTCTCTCAGTCCCCTCTCTCTCAGGGAGATATCTGTACACTGACTGGTGTTTCTCAGTCCCCTCTCTGTCAGGGAGATATCTGTACACTGACTGGTGTCTCTCAGTCCCTCTCTCTTTGGGAGATATCTGTACACTGACTGGTGTCTCTCAGTCCCTCTCTCTCTCAGGGAGATATCCGTACACTGACTGGTGTCTCTCAGTCCTCTCTCTCAGGGAGATATCTGTACACTGACTGGTGTCTCTCAGTCACTCCCTTTAAGGGAGATATCTGTACACTGACTGGTGTCTGTCAGTCCCCTCTCTCGCTCAGGGAGATATCTGTACAGTGACTGGTGTCTCTCAGTCCCTCTCTCTCAGGGCGATATCTGTACACTGACTGGTGTCTCTCTGTCCCTCTCTCTCAGGGAGATATCTGTACACTGACTGGTGTCTCTCAGTCCCTCTCTCTCTCAGGGAGATATCTGTGCACTGACTGGTGTCTCTCAGTCCCTCATCTCTCGGGGAGATATCTGTACACTGATTGGTGTCTCTCAGTCCCTCTCACTCTCAGGGAGATATCTGTATACTGACTGTTGTCTCTCATCCCTCTATCTCTCTCAGGGAGATATCTGTACACTGACTGGTTTCTCTCTGTCCCTCTCACTCTCAGGGAGATATCTGTACACTGACTGGTGTCTCTCAGTCCCTCTATCTCTCTCAGGGTGATATCTCTACACTGACTGTTGTCTCTCATTCCCTCTCACTCTCAGGGAGTATCTGTACACTGACTGGTGTCTCTCAGTCCCCTCTCTCTCAGGGAGATATCTGTACCCTGACTGGTGTCTCTCAGTCCCCCTCTCTCTCAGTGAGATATCTGTACACTGACTGGTGTCTCTCAGTCCCCTCTCTCTCAGGGAGATATCTGTACACTGACTGGTGTCTCTCAGTCCCCCTCTCTCTCAGGGAGATATCTGTACACTGACTGGTGTCTCTCAGTCCCCCTCTCACTCAGGGAGATATCTGTACACTGACTGGTGTCTCTCAGTCCCTCTCTCTCTCAGGGAGATATCTGTACACTGACTGGTGTCTCTCTGTCCCTCTCTCTCAGGGAGATATCTGTACACTGACTGGTGTCTCTCAGTCCCTCTCTCTCTCAGGGAGATATCTGTACACTGACTGGTGTCTCTCAGTCCCTCTCTCTAAGGCAGATATCTGTACACTGACTGGTGTCTCTCAGTAACTCTCTCTCAGGGAGATATCTGTACACTGACTGGTGTCTCTCAGTCTCTCTCTCTCAGGGAGATATCTGTACACTGACTGGTGTCTCTCAGTCCCTCTCTCTCTCAGGGAGATATCTGTACACTGACTGGTGTCTCTCAGTCCCCCTCTCTCTCAGGGAGATATCTGTACACTGACTGGTGTATCTCAGTCCCCTCTCTCTCTCAGGGAGATATCTGTACACTGACTGGTGTCTCTCAGAACCCTCTCTCTCAGGGAGATATCTGTACACTCACTGGTGTCTCTCAGTCCCTCTCTCTCAGGGAGATATCTGTACACTGACTGGTGTCTCTCATTCCCTCTCACTCAGGGTGATATCTGTACACTGACTGGTGTCTCTCAGTCCCTCTCTCTCAGGGAGATATCTGTACACTGACTGGTGTCACTCAGTCCCTCTCTCTCAGGGAGATATCTGTACACTGACTGGTGTCTCTCAGTCCCTCTCTCTCACGGAGATTTCTGTACACTGACTGGTGTCTCTCAGTCCCTCTCTCTCTCAGGGAGATATCTGTACACTGACTGGTGTCTCTCAGTCCCCTCTCTCTCAGGGAGATATCTGTACACTGACTGGTGTCTCTCAGTCCCCTCTCTCTCTCAGGGAGATATCTGTACACTGACTGGTGTCTCTCAGTCCCTCTCTCTCAGGGAGATATCTGTACACTGACTGGTGTCTCTCAGTCCCTCTCTCTCAGGGAGATATCTGTACACTGACTGGTGTATCTCAGTCCCTCTCTCTCAGGGAGATATCTGTACATGACTGGTGTCTCTCAGTCTCCTCTCTCTCTCAGGGAGATATCTGTACACTGACTGGTCTCTCTCAGTCCCCTCTCTCTCAGGGAGATATCTGTACACTGACTGGTGTCTCTCAGTCTCTCTCTCTCTCAGGGAGATTTCTGTACACTGACTGGTGTCTCTCAGTCCCTCTCTCTCTCAGGGAGATATCTGTACACTGACTGGTGTCTCTCAGTCCCTCTCTCTCTCAGGGAGTTATCTGTACACTGACTGGTCTCTCTCAGTCCCCTCTCTCTCTCAGGGAGATATCTGTACACTGACTGGTGTCTCTCAGTCTCTCTCTCTCAGGGAGATATCTGTACACTGACTGGTGTCTCTCAGTCTCCTTTCTCTCTCAGGGAGATATCTGTACCATGACTGGTGTCTCTCAGTCCCCTCTCTCTCAGGGAGATATCTGTACACTGACTGGTGTCTCTCAGTCTCCTCTCTCTCTCAGGGAGATATCTGTACACTGACTGGTGTCTCTCAGTACCCTCTCACTCAGGGAGATATCTGTACACTGACTGGTGTATCTCAGTCCTTCTCTCTCAGGCAGATATCTGTACACTGACTGGTGTCTCTCAGTCCCTCTCTCTCTCAGGGAGATATCTGTACACTGACTGGTGTCTCTCAGTCCCCTCTCTCTCAGGGAGATATCTGTACACTGACTGGTGTCTCTCAGACCCCTCTCTCTCAGGGAGATACCTGTACACTGACTGGTGTCTCTCAGTCCCCTCTCTCTCAGGGAGATATCTGTACAGTGACTGGTGTCTCTCAGTCCCTCTCTCTCAGGGAGATATCTGTACACTGACTTGTGTCTCTCAGTCCCTCTCTCTCAGGGAGATATCTGTACACTGACTGGTGTCTCTCAGTCCCCTCTCTCTCTCAGGGAGATATCTGTACACTGACTGGTGTCTCTCAGTCCCTCTCTCTCAGGGAGATATCTGTACAGTGACTGGTGTCTCTCAGTCCCCTCTCTCTCAGGGAGATATCTGTACACTGACTGGTGTCTCTCAGTCCCTCTCTCTCTCATGAGATATCTGTACACAGACTGGTGTCTCTCAGTCCCCTCTCACTCAGGGAGATATCTGTACACTGAATGTTGTCTCTCAGTCCCCTCTCTCTCTCAGGGAGATATCTGTACACTGACTGGAGTCTCTCAGTCCCCTCTCTCTCTCAGGGAGATATCTGTACACTGACTGGTGTCTCTCAGTCCCTCTCTCTCTCTCAGGGAGATATCTGTACACTGACTGGTGTCTCTCAGTCCCTCTCTCTCAGGGAGATATCTGTACACTGACTGGTGTCTCTCAGTCCCTCTGTCTCAGGGAGATATCTGTACACTGACTGGTGTCTCTCAGTCACCTCTCTCTCTTTCTGTGCTGAGCACAATTCTGTAAGAGTTCACTTGCTTCCTGCCCACAATAATATCTTCCTGTTTCCTATCAGCATTGTCATTTCTTGCCGTCTCCTGTTCGACGCTGACACAGCACACAAGGCTATTCTGCCCATCTCCCCCCGTGCTGGCTCTCTGGTAGAGCTATCCAATCGATCCCAATCCCCTCTCCTGCTCTCCCTCCACCCCCCATCGCCCTGTGAATTTTCCCCCTTCCAGTGTATCTCCGATTCCCCCATTCTGAGTGTTCCTACTGAATCTGCTTCCACCGAGCTTTCAGGCAGCACCTTCCAGATCATAACAACGCGCTGGGTCCCACAAACCCTGTCCCCATCTCCGCACCCCACACACACACACACACACACACACACACACACACACTCACACACACACACACACACACACACACACACACACACACACACACACACACACACACACACACACACACACACACACACACACACACACACACACAACTCCCGCTCCAACTCTGGTTCTTATCCCTATCACCTTCTCTCAGCACTGACCCTCCAACAGTTTGGCACTCCCTCAGTACTGACCCTCCAACAGTGCGGCTCTCCCTCAGTACTGACCCTCCGACAGTGCGTCTCTCCCTCAGCACTGACCCTCCGACAGTGCGGCTCCCTCATCACTGGCCCTCCGACAGTGCGGCACTCCCTCCTTACTGACCCTCCGACACTGCGGCTCCCTCATCACTGACCCTCCAACACTGCGGCACTCCCTCAGCACTGACCCTCCGACACTGCGGCTCCCTCATCACTGACGCTCCGACAGTGCGTCTCTCCCTCAGACCTGACCCTCCGACACTGCGGCTCCCTCATCACTGGCCCTCCAACAGTGCGGCACTCCCTCCTTACTGACCCTCCGACACTGCGGCTCCCTCATCACTGACCCTCCAACAGTGCGGCACTCCCTCAGCACTGACCCTCCAATTGTGCGGCTCTCCCTCAGCACTGACCCTCCGACAGTGCGGCACTCCCTCCTTACTGACCCTCCGATATTGCGGTGCTCCCTCATCACTGACCCTCTGACAGTGTGCGCTCCCTCATCACTGACCCTCCAACAGTGCGGCACTCCCTCCTTACTGACCCTCCGACACTGCGGCTCCCTCATCACTGACCCTCCAACAGTGCGGCACTCCCTCAGCACTGACCCTCCAATTGTGCGGCTCTCCCTCAGCACTGACCCTCCGACAGTGCGGCACTCCCTCCTTACTGACCCTCCGATATTGCGGTGCTCCCTCATCACTGACCCTCTGACAGTGTGCGCTCCCTCATCACTGACCCTCCAACAGTGCGGCACTCCCTCCTTACTGACCCTCCGACACTGCGGCTCCCTCATCACTGACCCTCCAACAGTGCGGCACTCCCTCAGCACTGACCCTCCAATTGTGCGGCTCTCCCTCAGCACTGACCCTCCGACAGTGCGGCACTCCATCAGTACTGACCCTCCGACAGTGCGGCACTCCCTCAGTACTGACCCTCCAATTGTGCGGCTCTCCCTCATCACTGACCCTCCAACAGTGCGGCACTCCCTCCTTACTGACACTCCAACACTGCCGCTCCCTCATCACTGACCCTCCAACAGTGCGGCACTCCCTCAGTACTGACCTTCCGACAGTGCGGCTCTCGATCAGTACTGACCCTGCGACAGTGCAGCACTCCCTCAGTAGTGACCCTCCGACAGTGCGGCCCTCCCTCAGCACTGACCCTCCGACAGCGTGGCGCTCCCTCAGTACTGACCCTCCGACAGCGCGGCCCTCCCTCAGTACTGACCCTCCGACAGTGCGGCGCTCCCTCACCACTGACCCTCCGACAGTGCGGCTCTCCCTCAGCACTGACCCTCCGACAGTGCGGCCCTCCCTCAGCACTGATAACAATGTCTTGAATTACAGTGATTATGACACAGGTGTTAATGTTCAAACCCAAGGTCAGAATCAGAAGTGATGGATTTATGGACAAGAGGGTGTTTGATGTTGAGACACAAACTGATGCTGGGAACCTGCCGGAACCCAGGGTTGATGAGATTTTAAATTCGCTCTGTCTTCCTGTCGCATCAGCAGTTGGACACTCTCCAGATGTTTATCTGAGACTCAGAACGAAATGTCTTAAATTGCAACAGCTTTCAACACACTGCCTAATGTGGCAAATAACTGAAGCAGGTCGATAAGTCAAATGTTACACGCCCCAGGTTAAATGATGCAACAGAGCCAGTGTAAATGTCCATCTACACTGTCCCCATCAAACACACCCAGGACAGGTACAGCACGGGGTTAGATACAGAGTAAATCTCCCTCTACACCGTCCCCATCAAACACTCCCAGGACAGGTACAGCACGGGGTTAGATACAGAGTAAATCTCCCTCTACACTGTCCCCATCAAACACTCCCAGGACAGGTACAGCACGGGGTTAGATACAAAGTAAATCTCCCTCTACACTGTCCCCATCAAACACTCCCAGGACAGGTACAGCACGGGATTAGATACAGAGCAAATCTCCCGCTAAACTGTCCCCATCAAACACTCCCAGGACAGGTACAGCATGGGGTTAGATACAGAGTAAAGCTCCCTCTACACCGTCCCTATCAAACACTCCCAGGACAGGTACAGCACGGGGTTAGATACAGAGTAAATCTCCCTCTACACTGTCCCCATCAAACACTCCCAGGACAGGTACAGCACGGGATTAGATACAGAGCAAATCTCCCGCTAAACTGTCCCCATCAAACACTCCCAGGACAGGTACAGCATGGGGTTAGATACAGAGTAAAGCTCCCTCTACACAGTCCCCATCAAACAGACCCAGGACAGGTACAGCACGGGGTTAGATACAGAGTAATGCTCCCTCTACACTGTCCCCATCAAACACTCCCAGGACAGGTACAGCACGGGGTTAGATACAGAGTAAATCTACCTCTACACTGTCCCCATCAAACACTCCCAGGACAGGTACAGCATGGGGTTAGATACAGAGTAAATCTCCCTCTACACTGTCCCCATCAAACACTCCCAGGACAGGTACAGCACAGGGTTAGATACAGAGTAAATCTCCCGCTACACTGTCCCCATCAAACACTCCCAGGACAGGTACAGCACGGGGTTAGATACAGAGTAAAGCTCCCTCTACACTGTCCCCATCAAACAGTCCCAGGACAGGTACAGCACGGGGTTAGATACAGAGTAAAGCTCCCTCTGCACCGTCCCCATCAAACACTCCCAGGACAGGTACAGCACGGGGTTAGATACAGAGTAAATCTCCATCTACACTGTCCCCATCAAACACTCCCAGGACATGTACAGCACGGGGTTAGATACAGAGTAAATCTCCCTCTACACTGTCCCCATCAAACACTCCCAGGACAGGTACAGCACGGGGTTAGATACAGAGTAAAGCTCCCTCTACACTGTCCCCATCAAACACTCCCAGGACAGGTACATCACGGGGTTAGATACAGAGTAAAGCACCCTCTACACTGTCCCCAACAAACACTCCCAGGACAGGTACAGCACAGGGTTAGATACAGAGTAAATCTCCCTCTACACTGTTCCCATCAAACACTCCCAGGACAGGAACAGCACGGGGTTAGATACAGAGTAAAGCTCCCTCTACACTGTCCCCATCAAACACTCCCAGGACAGGTACAGCACAGGGTTAGATACAGAGTAAATCTCCCTCTACACTGTTCCCATCAAACACTCCCAGGACAGGTACAGCACGGGGTTAGATACAGAGTAAAGCTCCCTCTACACTGTCTCCATCAAACACTCCCAGGACAGGTACAGCACGGGGTTAGATACAGAGTAAAGCTCCCTCTACACTGTCCCCATCAAACACTCCCAGGACAGGTACAGCACAGGGTTAGATACAGAGTAAATCTCCCTCTACACTGTTCCCATCAAACACTCCCAGGACAGGTACAGCACGGGGTTAGATACAGAGTAAATCTCCATCTACACTGTCTCCATCAAACACTCCCAGGACAGGTACAGCACGGGGTTAGATACAGAGTAAAGCTCCCTCTACACTGTCCCCGTCAAACACTCCCAGGGCAGGTACAGCACGGGGTGAGATACAGAGTAAATCTCCATCTACACTGTCTCCATCAAACACTCCCAGGACAGGTACAGCAAGGGGTTAGATACAGAGTAAATCTCAATCTACAGTGTCCTCATCAAACACTCCCAGGACAGGTAGAGCACGGGGTTAGATACAGAGTAAAGCACCCTCTACACTGTCACCATCAAACACTCCCAGGACATGTACAGCACGGGGTTAGATACAGAGTGAATCTCCCACTACACTGTCCCCATCAAACACTCCCAGGACAGGTACAGCACGGGGTTAGATACAGAGTAAAGCTCCTCTACACTGTCCCCATCAAACACTCCCAGGACAGGTACATCACGGGGTTAGATACAGAGTAAAGCACCCTCTACACTGTCCCCATCAAACACTCCCAGGACAGGTACAGCACAGGGTTAGATACAGAGTAAATCTCCCTCTACACTGTTCCCATCAAACACTCCCAGGACAGGAACAGAACGGGGTTAGATACAGAGTAAAGCTCCCTCTACACTGTCCCCATCAAACACTCCCAGGACAGGTACAGCACAGGGTTAGATACAGAGTAAATCTCCCTCTACACTGTTCTCATCAAACACTCCCAGGACAGGTACAGCACGGGGTTAGATACAGAGTAAAGCTCCCTCTACACTGTCCCCATCAAACACTCCCAGGACAGGTACAGCACGGGGTTAGATACAGAGTAAATCTCCCTCTACACTGTCCCCATCAAACACTCCCAGGACAGGTACAGCACGGGGTTAGATATAGAGTAAATCTCCATCTACACTGTCCCCATCAAACACTCCCAGGACAGGTACAGCACGGGGTTAGATACAGAGTAAATCTCCATCTACACTGTCTCCATCAAACACTCCCAGGACAGGTACAGCACGGGGTTAGATACAGAGTAAAGCTCCCTCTACACTGTCACCATCAAACACTCCCAGGACAGGTACAGCACGGGGTTAGATACAGAGTAAATCTCCCTCTACACCGTCCCCATCAAACACTCCCAGGGCAGGTACAGCACGGGGTTAGATACAGAGTGAATCTCCCACTACACTGCCCCATCAAACACTCCCAGGACAGGTACAGCACGGGGTTAGATACAGAGTAAAGCTCCTCTACACTGTCCCCATCAAACACCTCCAGGACAGGTACAGCACGGGTTTAGATACAGAGTAAAGCTCCCTCTGCACTGTCCCCATCAAACACTCCCACGACAGGTACAGCACGGGGTTAGATGCAGAGTAAAGCTCCCTCTACACTGTCCCCATCAAACACTCCCAGGACAGGAGGTACAGCACTGGGTTAGATACAGAGTAAAGCTCCCTCTACACTGCCCCCATCAAACACTCACAGGACAGGTACAGCACGGGGTTAGATACAGAGTAAATCTCCCTCTACACTGTCCCCAACAAACACGCCCAGGACAGGTACAGTACGGGGTTAGATACAGAGTAAATCTCCGTCTACACTGTCCCCATCAAACACTCCCAGGTCAGGTACAGCACGGGGTTAGATACAGAGTAAATCTCCCTCTACACTGTCCCCATCAAACACTCCCAGGACAGGTACAGCACGGGGTTAGATACAGAATAAATCCCCCTCAACACTGTCAACATCAAACACTCCCAGGACAGGTACAGCACGGGGTTAGATACAGAGTAAAGTTCCCTCTGCACTGTCCCCATCAAACACTCCCAGGACAGGTACAGCACGGGGTTAGATACAGAGCAAATCTCCCTCTACACTGTCCCCATCAAACACTCCCAGGACAGGTACAGCATGGGGTTAGATACAGAGTAAATCTCCCTCTACACTGTCCCCATCAAACACTCCCAGGACAGGTACAACACGGGGTTAGAAACAGAGTAAAGCTCCATCTACACTGTCCCCATCAAACACTCCCAGGAAAGGTACAGCACGGGGTTAGATACAGAGTAAATCTCCCTCTACAATGTCCCCATCAAACACTCCCAGGACAGGTACAGCACGGGGTTAGATACAGAGTAAAGCTCCCTCTACACCCCCTTTCAAACATTCCCAGGACAGGAACAGCACGGGGTTAGATACAGAGTAAATCTCCCTCTACACCGTCCCCATCAAACATTCCCAGGACAGGTACAGCACGGGGTGAGATACAGAGTAAATCTCCCTCTGCACCGTCCCCATTAAACACTCCCAGGACAGGTAAGCCACGGGTTGAGATACAGAGTAAATCTCCCTCTACAGTGTCCCCTACAAACATTCCCAGGACAGGTACAGCATGGGGTTAGATACAGGTTAAGCTGCCTCTGCACTGTCTAGAAGATATGAGCACCACATTATTGCCTCTATAATTTACACCAACTGACCCCTGTCGGACACTGACCGCCCTGTTACGATATTATTGCTCAAGATTCACATGGAGCTGGTGTCGAAGAGGCCTCCACCTCAATTCCCAGGGGCTGTTTACACAATCTGCTTATCAGGTTCAAAGGGAGTAATTCACGTACCCCCCACAGCCCTGTATCAATCCCCAAGCTAATCCCACTGTCCCGCAATCCCCCCATAGCCCTGTATCAATCCCAAACTAATCCCACAGCCCTGCTCTCTCCCCATAGCCCTGTATCAATCCACAAACTAATCCAACTGTCCCACACTCTCCCCATAGCCCTGTATCAATCCCCAAACTAATCCCACTGCCCCGCTTTCCCCCATAGCACTGTATCAATCCCATAATAATCCCAACGCCTCGTTCTCTCCCCACAGCCCTGAATGAAACCCCAAACAAATCTCACTGCCCTGCTGCCTCAGACAGTAAGCGCGACCTAAGGTAGATATCTGTACACTGACTGGTGTCTCTCAGTCCACTCTCTCTCTCAGGGAGAGATCAGTACACTGACTGGTGTCTCTCAGTCCACTCTCTCTCTCAGGGAGAGATCAGAACACTGACCGGAGTCTGTTACTCCCCTCTCTCTCAGAGAGATATCTGTAAACTGACTAGTGTCTCTAAATACCCACACTTCAGGGAGATATCTGTACACTGACTGGTGTCTCTCAGTCCACTCTCTCTCTCAGGGAGAGATCAGTACACTGACCGGAGTCTGTTACTCCCCCCTCTCTCAGAGAGATATCTGTAAACTGACTAGTGTCTCTAAGTACCCACTCTTCAGGGAGATATCTGTACACTGACTGGTGTCTCTCAGTCCCCCTCTCTCACAGGGAGATATCTGTACACTGACTGGTGTCTCTCAGACCCCTCTCTCTCAGGGAGATATCTGTACACTCACTGGTGTCTCTCAGACCCTTCTCTCTCAGAAAGATATCTCTACACTGACTGGTGTCTCTCAGTCCCTTCCTCTCTCAGGGAGATATCTGTACACTGAATGGTGTCTGTCAGTCCCCTCTCTCTCAGAGAGATATCTGTACACTCACTGGTGTCTCTCAGTCCCTTTCTAACTCAGCGAGAGATCTGTACACTGACTGGAGAACTTGAGTCCCTCTCTCTCAGGAAGATATCTGTACACTGACTGGTGTCTCTCAGTCCCCTCTCTCTCAAGGAGATATCTGTACACTGACTGGTGTCTCTCAGTCCCCTCTCTCTGAGGGAGATATCTGTACACTGACTGGTGTCTCGCAGTCCCTTTCTCTCAGGGAGATATCTGTACACTGACTGGTGTCTCTCAGTCCCTTTCTCTCAGGGAGATATCTGTACACTGACTGGTGTCTCTCAGCCCCTTTCTCTCAGGGAGATATCTGTACACTGACTGGTGTCTCTCAGTCCCTCTCTCTCTCAGGGAGATATCTGTACACTGAGAGGTGTCTCTCAGTCCCTTTCTCTCAGGGAGATATCTGTACACTGACTGGTGTCTCTCAGTCCCTTTCTCTCAGGGAGATATCTGTACACTGACTGGTGTTTCTCAGTCCCCTCTCTCTCAGGGAGATATCTGTACAATGACAGGTGTCTCTCTGTACCATCTCTCCCTCAGGGAGCTTTCTGTACACTTACCGATGTCTCTCAGTCCCCTCTCTCTCTCAGGGAGATATCTGTACACTGACTGGTGACCCTCAGTACCCTCTGTCAGAGGGAGATATCTGTACACTGACTGGTGTCTCTCAGTCACCTCTGTCTCAGGGAGATATCTGCGCACTGAATGGTGTCTCTCAGTCCCCTCTCTCTCAGGAAGATAACTATACACTGACTGGTGTCTCTCAGTCCTCTGTCTCAGGGAGATATCTGTACACTGACTTTTGTCTCTCAGTGCCTGTCTCAGGGAGATATCTGTACACTGACTGGTGTCTCTCAGTACCCTCTCTCAGGGAGATATCTGTACACTGACTGGTGTCTCTCAGTCCCTCTCTCTCAGGGAGATGTCTGTACACTGACCGGTGTCTCTCAGTCCCTCTCTCTAGGGAAATATCTGTACACTGACTGGTGTCAATCAGTCCCTCTTTCTGAGGGAGATGTCTGTACACTAATTGTTGTATCTCAGTCCCCACTCTCTCATATAGATATCTGTACACTGACTGGTGTCTCTCAGTCCTCTCTCTCTGGGAGATGTCTGTATACCGATTGGTGTCTCTCAGTCCCTCTCTCTCAGGGAGATATCTGTGCACTGACTTGTGTCTCTCAAATCCCACTCTCAGGGAGATATCTGTACACTGACTGGTGTCTCTCAGTCCCCTCTCTCTCAGGGACATATCTGTACACTGACTGGTGTCTCTCAGTCCCCTCTCACTCATGGTGATATCTGTAATCTGAGTGGTGACCCTCAGTCCCTCTCTATGAGGGAGTTATCTGTACACTAACTGGTTTCTCTCAGTCCCTCTTTCTGAGGGAGATGTCTGTACACTAATTGTTGTATCTCAGTCCCCACTCTCTCATATAGATATCTGTGCACTGACTTGTGTCTCACAAATCCCACTCTCAGCGAGATATCTGTACACTGACTGGTGCCTCTCAGTCCCCAATCTCACAGAGAGATATCTGTGCACTGACTGATATCTCTCAGTCCCCAATCTCCCAGGGAGATACCTGTAAACTGACTGGTGTCTCTCATTCCCTCTCTCTCAGGGAGATATCTGTACACTGACTAGTGTCTCTCAGTCCCCTCTCTCTCAGATAGATATTTCTGCACTGACTGGTGTCTCTCAGTCCTTTCTCTCTCAGTGAGATATCTGTATACTGACTGGTGTCTCTCAGTCCCTCTCCCTCTCAGGGAGAATCCTGTACACTGACTGGTGTCCTAAGTCCCTCGCTCTCTCAGGGAGATATCTGAACACTGACTGGTGTCTCTCAGTCCCTCTCTCTCAGGGAGATATCTGTACACTGACTGGTGTCTCCCAATCCCCACTCTCTCTCAAGGAGATATCTGCACACTGACTGGTGTCTCTCAGTCCCTCTCTCTCAGGGAGATATCTGTACACTGACAGGTGACCCTCAGTCCCCTCTGTCAGAGGGAGACATCTGTACACTGACTGGTGTCTCTCAGTCCCCCTCTCTCAGGGAGATATCTGTAAACTGACTGGTATCTCTCAGACCCTCTCTCTCAGGGAGATTTCTGTATACTGACTGGTGTTTCTCTGTCCCTCTCTCTCAGGGAGATATCTGTACACTGACTGGTGCGTCTCAGTCCCCTCTCTCTCAGGGTGATAACTGTACACTGACTGGTGTCTCTCAGTACCTCTCTCTCAGGAAGATATCTGTACAATGACTGGTGTCTCTCAGTCTCTCTCTCTCTCAGGGAGATATCTGTACACTGACTGGTGTCTCTCAGTCCCCTCTCTCTCCGGCAGATATCCGTAAACTGACTGGTGTCTCTCCGTCCCTCTCTCTCAGTGAGATATCTCTACACTGACTGATGCCTCTCAGTCACTCTCTCTCTCAGGGAGATTCCAGAACACTGACTGGCGTCTCTCAGTCCCTCTCTCTCAGGGAGATATCTGTACACTGACTGGTGTCTCTCAGTCCCTCTCTCTCTCAGGGAGATATCTGTACACTGACCTGTGTCTCTCAGTCCCTCTCTCTCTCAGTGAGATATCTGTACACTGACTGGTGTCTCTCAGTCCCTCTCTCTCTCAGGGAGATATCTGTACACTGACTGGTGTCTCTCAGTCCCTCTCTCTCTCAGTGAGATATCTGTACACTGACTGGTGTCTCTCAGTCCCTCTCTCTCTCAGGGAGATATCTGTACACTGACTGGTGTCTCTCAGTCCCTCTCTCTCTCAGTGAGATATCTGTACACTGACTGGTGTCTCTCAGTCCCCTCTCTCTCTCAGGGAGATATCTGTACACTGACTGGTGTCTCTCATTCCCTCTCTCTCAGGGAGATATCTGTACACTGACTGGAGTCTCTCAGTCCCTCTCTCTCTCTCAGGGAGATATCTGTACACTGACTGGTGTCTCTTAGTCCCTTTCCCTCAGGGAGATAACTGTACACTGACTGTTTTCTCTGAATCCCCTATCTCTCAGGGAGATATCTTTACACTGAATGGTGTCTCTCAGTCCCCTCTCTCTCAGAGAGATATCTGTACACTCACTGGTGTCTCTCAGTCCCTTTCTAACTCAGCGAGAGATCTGTACACTGACTGGAGAACTTGAGTCCCTCTCTCTCAGGAAGATATCTGTACACTGACTGGTGTCTCTCAGTCCCCTCTCTCTCAAGGAGATATCTGTACACTGACTGGTGTCTCTCAGTCCCCTCTCTCTGAGGGAGATATCTGTACACTGACTGGTGTCTCGCAGTCCCTTTCTCTCAGGGAGATATCTGTACACTGACTGGTGTCTCTCAGTCCCTTTCTCTCAGGGAGATATCTGTACACTGACTGGTGTCTCTCAGCCCCTTTCTCTCAGGGAGATATCTGTACACTGACTGGTGTCTCTCAGTCCCTCTCTCTCTCAGGGAGATATCTGTACACTGAGTGGTGTCTCTCAGTCCCTTTCTCTCAGGGAGATATCTGTACACTGACTGGTGTCGCTCAGTCCCTTTCTCTCAGGGAGATATCTGTACACTGACTGGTGTTTCTCAGTCCCCTCTCTCTCAGGGAGATGTCTGTACAATGACAGGTGTCTCTCTGTACCATCTCTCTCTCTGGGAGTTATCTGTACACTGAATGGTGTGTCTTAGTCACCTCCCTCAGGGAGCTTTCTGTACACTTACCGATGTCTCTCAGACCCCTCTCTCTCTCAGGGAGATATCTGTACACTGACTGGTGACCCTCAGTACCCTCTGTCAGAGGGTGATATCTGTACACTGACTGGTGTCTCTCAGTCCCTCTCTCTCAGGAAGATAACTATACACTGACTGGTGTCTCTCAGTCCTCTGTCTCAGGGAGATATCTGTACACTGACTTTTGTCTCTCAGTCCCCAGTCTCAGGGAGATATCTGTACACTGACTGGTGTCTCTCAGTCCACTCTCTCAGGGAGAAATCTGTACACTGACTGGTGTCTCTCAGTCCATCTCTCTCTAATTGAGATATCTGTACACTGACCGGTGTCTCTCAGTCCCTCTCTCTAGGGAAATATCTGTACACTGACTGGTGTCAATCAGTCCCTCTTTCTGAGGGAGATGTCTGTACACTAACTGTTGTATCTCAGTCCCCACTCTCTCATAGAGATATCTGTACACTGACTGGTGTCTCTCAGTCCTCTCTCTCTGGGAGATGTCTGTATACCGATTGGTGTCTCTCAGACCCTCTCTCTCAGGGAGATATCTGTGCACTGACTTGTGTCTCTCAAATCCCACTCTCAGGGAGATATCTGTACACTGACTGGTGTCTCTCAGTCCCCTCTCTCTCAGGGACATATCTGTACACTGACTGGTGTCTCTCAGTCCCCTCTCACTCATGGTGATATCTGTAATCTGAGTGGTGACCCTCAGTCCCTCTCTATGAGGGAGTTATCTGTACACTAACTGGTTTCTCTCAGTCCCTCTGTCTCTCATGGAGATATCTGTACAATGACTGGTGTCTCTCAGTCCCACTCTCTCAGCGAGATATCTGTACACTGACTGGTGCCTCTCAGTCCCCAATCTCCCAGGGAGATACCTGTAAACTGACTGGTGTCTCTCATTCCCTCTCTCTCAGGGAGATATCTGTACACTGACTAGTGTCTCTCAGTCCCCTCTCTCTCAGATAGATATTTCTGCACTGACTGGTGTCTCTCAGTCCATTCTCTCTCAGTGAGATATCTGTATACTGATTGGTGTCTCTCAGTCCCTCTCCCTCTCAGGGAGAAATCTGTACACTGACTGGTGTCCTAAGTCCCTCGCTCTCTCAGGGAGATATCTGAACACTGACTGGTGTCTCTCAGTCCCTCTCTCTCAGGGAGATATCTGTACACTGACTGGTGTCTCCCAATCCCCTCTCTCTCTCAAGGAGATATCTGCACACTGACTGGTGTCTCTCAGTCCCTCTCTCTCAGGGAGATATCTGTACACTGACAGGTGACCCGCAGTCCCCTCTGTCAGAGGGAGACATCTGTACACTGACTGGTGTCTCTCAGTCCCCCTCTCTCAGGGAGATATCTGTAAACGGACTGGTATCTCTCAGACCCTCTCTCTCAGGGAGATTTCTGTACACTGACTGGTGTTTCTCTGTCCCTCTCTCTCAGGGAGATATCTGTACACTGACTGGTGCGTCTCAGTCCCCTCTCTCTCAGGGTGATAACTGTACACTGATTGGTGTCTCTCAGTACCTCTCTCTCAGGAAGATATCTGTACAATGACTGGCGTCTCTCAGTCTCTCTCTCTCTCAGGGAGATATCTGTACACTGACTGGTGTCTCTCAGTCCCCTCTCTCTCCTGCAGATATCCGTAAACTGACTGGTGTCTCTCCGTCCCTCTCTCTCAGGGAGATATCTGTACACTGACTGGTGACTCTCAGTCCCTCTCTCTCTCAGGGAGATATCTGTACACTGACTGGTGTCTCTCAGTCCCTCTCTCTCTCAGTGAGATATCTGTACACTGACTGGTGTCTCTCAGTCCCTCTCTCTCTCAGGGAGATATCTGTACACTGACTGGTGTCTCTCAGTCCCTCTCTCTCTCAGTGAGATATCTGTACACTGACTGGTGTCTCTCAGTCCCCTCTCTCTCTCAGGGTGATATCTGTACACTGACTGGTGTCTCTCAGTCCCCTCTCTCTCAGGGAGATATCTGTACACTGACAGGTGTCTCTCAGTCCCTCTCGCTCACAGTGAGATATCTGTACACTGACTGGTGTCTCTCAGTCCCCTCTCTCTCATGGAGATATCTTTACACTGAATGGTGTCTCTCAGTCCCCTCTCTCTGAGTGAGATATCTGTACACTGACTGGTGTCTCTCAGTCCCTCTCTGTCTCAGGGAGATATCTGTACACTGACTGGTGTCTCTCAGTCCCTCTCTCTCAGGGAGATATCTGTACACTGACTGGTGTCTCTCAGTCCCTCTCTCTCAGGGAGATATCTGTACACTGACTGGTGTCTCTCAGTCCCCTCTCTCTCAGGGAGATATCTGTATACTGACTGGTGTCTCTCAGTCCCCTCTCTCTCTCAGGGAGATATCTGTACAATGACTGGTTTCTCTTAGTCCCTTTCCCTCAGGGAGATATCTGTACACTGACTGGTGTCTCTCAGTCCCCTCTCTCTCTCAGGGAGATATCTGTACACTGACTGGTGTCTCTCAGTCCCCTATCTCTCTCAGGGAGATATCTGTATACTGACTGGTGTCTCTCAGTCCCCTCTCTCTCAGGGAGATATCTGTACACTGACTGGTGTCTCTCAGTCCCTCTCTCTCAGGGAGATATCTGTACACTGAGTGCTGTCTCTCAGTCCCCTCTCTCTCAGCGAGATATATGTACACAGACTGGTGTCTCTCAGTCCCTCTCTCTCAGGGAGATATCAGTACACTGACTGGTGTCTCTCAGTCCCTCTCTCTGAGGGAGATATCTTTACACTAACTGGTGTTTCTCAGTCGCTCTGCCTCTCAGGGAGATATCTGCACGTTGACTGGTGTCTCTCAGTCCCCTCTCTCTCATAGAACTATCTGTACACTGTTTGGTGTCTCCGTCCCGCTCTCTCAGTGAGATATCTCTACACTGACTCGTGTGTCTCAGTCCTCTGTGTCAGGGAGATATCTGTACACTGACTGCTGTCTCTCAGTCCCCTCTCTCTCTCAGGGAGATGTCTGTACACTGACTGGTGTCTCTCAGTCCCCTCTCTCTCTCAGGGAGATATCTGTACACTGACTGGTGTCTCTCAGACCCTCTCTCTCTCATTGAGATATCTGTACATTGACTGGTGTCTCTCAGTCCCCTCTCTGTCAGGCAGATATCTGTACACTGACTGGAGTCTCTCAGACCCCTGTCTCTCTCAGGGAGATATCTGTACACTGACTGGAGTCTCTCAGTCCCCTCTCTCTCTCAGGGAGATATCTGTACACTGACTGGTGTCTCTCAGACCACCTCTCTCTCATTGAGATATCTCTACATTGACTGGTGTCTCTCAGTCCCTCTGTCCTCTCAGGGAGATATCTGTAAACTGACTGGTGATTGCCAGTCCCCTCTCTCTCAGGGTGATATCTGTACACTGACTGGTGTCTCTCAGTCCCTCTCTCTCAGGGAGATATCTGTACACTGACAGGTGTCTCTCAGTCCCTCTCGCTCACAGTGAGATATCTCTACACTGACTGGTGTATCTCAATCCCCTCTCTCTCATGGAGATATCTTTACACTGACTGGTGTCTCTCAGTCCCCTCTCTCTCTCAGAGGGAGATATCTGTACACTGACCGGTGTCTCTCAGTCCCTCTCTCTAGGGAAATATCTGTACACTGACTGGTGTCAATCAGTCCCTCTTTCTGAGGGAGATGTCTGTACACTAACTGTTGTATCTCAGTCCCCACTCTCTCATAGAGATATCTGTACACTGACTGGTGTCTCTCAGTCCTCTCTCTCTGGGAGATGTCTGTATACCGATTGGTGTCTCTCAGACCCTCTCTCTCAGGGAGATATCTGTGCACTGACTTGTGTCTCTCAAATCCCACTCTCAGGGAGATATCTGTACACTGACTGGTGTCTCTCAGTCCCCTCTCTCTCAGGGACATATCTGTACACTGATTGGTGTCTCTCAGTCCCCTCTCACTCATGGTGATATCTGTAATCTGAGTGGTGACCCTCAGTCCCTCTCTATGAGGGAGTTATCTGTACACTAACTGGTTTCTCTCAGTCCCTCTGTCTCTCATGGAGATATCTGTACAATGACTGGTGTCTCTCAGTCCCACTCTCTCAGCGAGATATCTGTACACTGACTGGTGCCTCTCAGTCCCCAATCTCCCAGGGAGATACCTGTAAACTGACTGGTGTCTCTCATTCCCTCTCTCTCAGGGAGATATCTGTACACTGACTAGTGTCTCTCAGTCCCCTCTCTCTCAGAGAGATATTTCTGCACTGACTGGTGTCTCTCAGTCCATTATCTCTCAGTGAGATATCTGTATACTGACTGGTGTCTCTCAGTCCCTCTCCCTCTCAGGGAGAAATCTGTACACTGACTGGTGTCCTAAGTCCCTCGCTCTCTCAGGGAGATATCTGAACACTGACTGGTGTCTCTCAGTCCCTCTCTCTCAGGGAGATATCTGTACACTGACTGGTGTCTCCCAATCCCCTCTCTCTCTCAAGGAGATATCTGCACACTGACTGGTGTCTCTCAGTCCCTCTCTCTCAGGGAGATATCTGTACACTGACAGGTGACCCGCAGTCCCCTCTGTCAGAGGGAGACATCTGTACACTGACTGGTGTCTCTCAGTCCCCCTCTCTCAGGGAGATATCTGTAAACGGACTGGTATCTCTCAGACCCTCTCTCTCAGGGAGATTTCTGTACACTGACTGGTGTTTCTCTGTCCCTCTCTCTCAGGGAGATATCTGTACACTGACTGGTGCGTCTCAGTCCCCTCTCTCTCAGGGTGATAACTGTACACTGATTGGTGTCTCTCAGTACCTCTCTCTCAGGAAGATATCTGTACAATGACTGGCGTCTCTCAGTCTCTCTCTCTCTCAGGGAGATATCTGTACACTGACTGGTGTCTCTCAGTCCCCTCTCTCTCCTGCAGATATCCGTAAACTGACTGGTGTCTCTCCGTCCCTCTCTCTCAGGGAGATATCTGTACACTGACTGGTGACTCTCAGTCCCTCTCTCTCTCAGGGAGATATCTGTACACTGACTGGTGTCTCTCAGTCCCTCTCTCTCTCAGTGAGATATCTGTACACTGACTGGTGTCTCTAAGTCCCACTCTCTCTCAGGGAGATATCTGTACACTGACTGGTGTCTCTCAGTCCCTCTCTCTCTCAGTGAGATATCTGTACACTGACTGGTGTCTCTCAGTCCCTCTCTCTCTCAGGGAGATATCTGTACACTGACTGGTGTCTCTCAGTCCCTCTCTCTCTCAGTGAGATATCTGTACACTGACTGGTGTCTCTCAGTCCCCTCTCTCTCTCAGGGTGATATCTGTACACTGACTGGTGTCTCTCAGTCCCTCTCTCTCAGGGAGATATCTGTACACTGACAGGTGTCTCTCAGTCCCTCTCGCTCACAGTGAGATATCTGTACACTGACTGGTGTCTCTCAGTCCCCTCTCTCTCATGGAGATATCTTTACACTGAATGGTGTCTCTCAGTCCCCTCTCTCTGAGTGAGATATCTGTACACTGACTGGTGTCTCTCAGTCCCTCTCTGTCTCAGGGAGATATCTGTACACTGACTGGTGGTCTCTCAGTCCCTCTCTCTCAGGGAGATATCTGTACACTGACTGGTGTCTCTCAGTCCCTCTCTCTCAGGGGAGATATCTGTACACTGACTGGTGTCTCTCAGTCCCCTCTCTCTCAGGGAGATATCTGTATACTGACTGGTGTCTCTCAGTCCCCTCTCTCTCTCAGGGAGATATCTGTACAATGACTGGTTTCTCTTAGTCCCTTTCCCCTCAGGGAGATATCTGTACACTGAACTGGTGTCTCTCAGTCCCCTCTCTCTCTCAGGGAGATATCTGTACACTGACTGGTGTCTCTCAGTCCCCTATCTCTCTCAGGGAGATATCTGTACACTGACTGGTGTCCTCTCAGTCCCCTCTCTCTCAGGGAGATATCTGTACACTGACTGGTTGTCTCTCAGTCCCTCTCTCTCAGGGAGATATCTGTACACTGAGTGCTGTCTCTCAGTCCCCTCTCTCTCAGCGAGATATATGTACACAGACTGGTGTCTCTCAGTCCCTCTCTCTCAGGGAGATATCAGTACACTGACTTGTGTCTCTCAGTCCTCTCTCTGAGGGAGATATCTTTACACTAACTGGTGTGTTGTTTCTCAGTCGCTCTGCCTCTCAGGGAGATATCTGCACGTTGACTGGTGTCTCTCAGTCCCCTCTCTCTCATAGAACTATCTGTACACTGTTTGGTGTCTCCGTCCCGCTCTCTCAGTGAGATATCTCTACACTGACTCGTGTGTCCTCAGTCCTCTGTGTCAGGGAGATATCTGTACACTGACTGCTGTCTCTCAGTCCCCTCTCTCTCTCAGGGAGATGTCTGTACACTGACTGGTGTCTCTCAGTCCCCTCTCTCTCTCAGGGAGATATCTGTACACTGACTGGTGTCTCTCAGACCCTCTCTCTCTCATTGAGATATCTGTACATTGACTGGTGTCTCTCAGTCCCCTCTCTGTCAGGCAGATATCTGTACACTGACTGGAGTCTCTCAGACCCCTGTCTCTCTCAGGGAGATATCTGTACACTGACTGGAGTCTCTCAGTCCCCTCTCTCTCTCAGGGAGATATCTGTACACTGACTGGTGTCTCTCAGACCACCTCTCTCTCATTGAGATATCTCTACATTGACTGGTGTCTCTCAGTCCCTCTGTCTCTCAGGGAGATATCTGTAAACTGACTGGTGATTGCCAGTCCCCTCTCTCTCAGGGTGATATCTGTACACTGACTGGTGTCTCTCAGTCCCTCTCTCTCAGGGAGATATCTGTACACTGACAGGTGTCTCTCAGTCCCTCTCGCTCACAGTGAGATATCTCTACACTGACTGGTGTATCTCAATCCCCTCTCTCTCATGGAGATATCTTTACACTGACTGGTGTCTCTCAGTCCCCTCTCTCTCTCAGAGGGAGATATCTGTACACTAACTGGTGTCTCTCTGTCCCTCTCAGGGAGATATCTGTACACTGACTGGTGTCTCTCAGTCCCGTCTCTCTCAGGGAGGTATCTGTACACGAACTGGTGTCTCTCTGTCCCTCTCTCTGAGGGAGATATCTGTACACTAACTGGTGTTTCCCAGTCCCTCGGCCTCTCAGGGAGATATCTGCACGTTGACTGGTGTCTCTCAGTCCCCTCTCTCTCAGGGAGATATCTGTACACTGACTGGTGTCTCTCAGTCCCTCTCTCTCAGAGGGAGATATCTGTACACTAACTGGTGTCTCTCAGTCCTCTCTCTCAGGGAGATATCTGTACATTGGCTGGTGTCTCTCAGACCCTCTCTCTCTCCTTGAGATATCTGTACATTGAATGGTGTCGCTCAGTCCCTCTGTCTCTCAGGGAGATATCTGTAAACTGACTGGTCACTGTCAGACCCCTCTCTCTCAGGGAGATATATGTACACTGACTGGTGTCTCATAGTCCCCTTTCCCTCAGGGAGATATCTGAACACTGACTGGTGTCTCTCAGTCCCTGTCTCTCAGGCAGATATCTGTACACTGACTGGTGTCTCTCAATCCCCTCTCTCTCAGGGAGATATCTGTACACAGACTGCTGTCTCTCATTATCCTCTCTCTCAGCGACATATCTGTACACTGACATGTGTTCTCTCTCAGGGTGATATCTGTACACTGACTGGTGTCTCTCAGTCCCTCTCTCTGAGGGAGATATCTGTACACTGACTGGTGTCTCTCAGTCTCTCTCTCTCTCAGGGAGATATCTGTACACTGAGTGGTGTCTCTCAGTCCCTTTCTCTCAGGGAGATATCTGTACACTGACTGGTGTCTCTCAGTCCCTTTCTCTCAGGGAGATATCTGTACACTGACTGGTGTCTCTCTGTACCATCTCTCTCTCAGGGAGTTATCTGTACACTGATTGGTGTGTCTTAGTCACCTCCCTCAGGGAGATATCTGTACACTTACCGATGTCTCTCAGTCCCCTCTCTCTCTCAGGGAGATATCTGTACACTGACTGTTGACCCTCAGTACCCTCTGTCAGAGGGAGATATCTGTACACTGACTGGTGTCTCTCAGTCACCTCTGTCTCAGGGAGATATCTGCGCACTGAATGGTGTCTCTCAATCCGCTATCTCTCATGGAGATATCTGTACACCGACTGGTGTCTCTCAGTCCCTCTCTCTCAGGAAGATAACTATACACTGACTGGTGTCTCTCAGTCCTCTGTCTCAGGGAGATATCTGTACACTGACTTTTGTCTCTCAGTCCCCTGTCTCAGGGAGATATCTGTACACTGACTGGTGTCTCTCAGTCCCCTCTCTCAGGTAGAAATCTGTACACTGACTGGTGTCTCTCAGTCCATCTCTCTCTCATTGAGATATCTGTACACTGACCGGTGTCTCTCAGTCCCTCTCTCTAGGGAAATATCTGTACACTGACTGGTGATTGCCAGTCCCCTCTCTCTCAGGGTGATATCTGTACACTGACTGGTGTCTCTCAGTCCCTCTTTCTGAGGGAGATGTCTGTACACTAACTGTTGTATCTCAGTCCCCACTCTCTCATAGAGATATCTGTACACTGACTGGTGTCTCTCAGTCCTCTCTCTCTGGGAGATGTCTGTATAGCGATTGGTGTCTCTCAGTCCCTCTCTCTCAGGGAGATATCTGTGCACTGACTTGTGTCTCTCAAATCCCACTCTCAGGGAGATATCTGTACACTGACTGGTGTCTCTCAGTCCCCTCTCTCTCAGGGACATATCTGTACACTGATTGGTGTCTCTCAGTCCCCTCTCACTCATGGTGATATCTGTAATCTGAGTGGTGACCCTCAGTCCCTCTCTATGAGGGAGTTATCTGTACCCTTACTGGTTTCTCTCAGTCCCTCTGTCTCTCATGGAGATATCTGTACAATGACTGGTGTCTCTCAGTCCCACTCTCTCAGCGAGATATCTGTACACTGACTGGTGCCTCTCAGTCCCCAATCTCACAGAGAGATATCTGTACACTGACTGATATCTCTCAGTCCCCACTCTCTCAGGGAGATACCTGTAAACTGACTGGTGTCTCTCATTCCCTCTCTCTCAGGGAGATATCTGTACTCTGACTAGTGTCTCTCAGTCCCCTCTCTCTCAGATAGATATTTCTGCACTGACTGGTGTCTCTCAGTCCTTACTCTCTCAGTGAGATATCTGTATACTGACTGGTGTCTCTCAGTCCCTCTCCCTCTCAGGGAGAAATCTGTACACTGACTGGTGTCCTAAGTCCCTCACTCTCTCAGGGAGATATCTGAACACTGACTGGTGTCTCTCAGTCCCTCTCTCTCAGGGAGATATCTGTACACTGACTGGTGTCCTAAGTCCCTCACTCTCTCAGGGAGATATCTGAACACTGACTGGTGTCTCTCAGTCCCTCTCTCTCAGGGAGATATCTGTACACTGACTGGTGTCTCCCAATCCCCTCTCTCTCTCAGGGAGATATCTGCACACTGACTGGTGTCTCTCAGTCCCTCTCTCTCAGGGAGATATCTGTACACTGACTGGTGTCTCCCAATCCCCTCTCTCTCTCAGGGAGATATCTGTACACTGACAGGTGACCCTCAGTCCCCTCTGTCAGAGGGAGATATCTGTACACTGACTGGTGTCTCTCAGTCCCCCACTCTCACGGAGATATCTGAAAACTGACTGGTATCTCTCAGACCCTCTCTCTCAGGGAGATTTCTGTACACTGACTGGTGTTTCTCTGTCCCTCTCTCTCAGGGAGATATCTGTACACTGACTGGTGCGTCTCAGTCCCCTCTCTCTCAGGGTGATAACTGTACACTGACTGGTGTCTCTCAGTACCTCTCTCTCAGGAAGATATCTGTACAATGACTGGTGTGTCTCAGTCCCATCTCTCTCCGGCAGATATCCGTAAACTGACTGGTGTCTCTCAGTCCCTCTCTCTCAGGGAGATTCCTGAACACTGACTGGCGTCTCTCAGTCCCTCTCTCTCAGGGAGATATCTGTACACTGACTGGTGTCTCTCAGTCCCCTCTCTCTCAGGGAGATATCTGTAAACTGACTGGTGTCTCTCAGTCCCGTCTCTCTCTCAGGGAGATATCTGTACACTGACTGGTGTCTCTCAGTCCCTCTCTCTCTCTCTCAGGGAGATATCTGTACAGTGACTGGTGTCTCTCAGTCCCCTCTCTCTCTCAGGGAGATATCTGTACACTGACTGGTGTCTCTCAGTCCCCTCTCTCTCTCAGGGAAATATCTGTACACTGACTGGTGTCTCTCAGTCCCCTCTCTCTCTCAGGGAGATATCTGTACACTGACTGGTGTCTCTCATTCCCTCTCTCTCAGGGAGTTATCTGTACACTGACTGGAGTCTCTCAGTCCCTCTCTCTCTCTCAGGGAGATATCTGTACACTGACTGGTGTCTCTTAGTCCCTTTCCCTCAGTGAGATATCTCTACACTGACTGGTTTCTCTCAATCCCCTCTCTCTCAGGGAGATATCTGTAAACTGACTGGTGTCTCTCAGTACCCTCTCTCTCAGCGAGATATATGTACACGACTGGTGTCTCTCAATCCCTCTCTCTCAGGGAGATATCTGTACACTGACTTGTGTCTCTCAATCCCTCTCTCTCAGAGATATATCTGTACGATGACTGGTGTCTCTCAGTCCCTCTCTCTCAGGGAGATATCTGTACAATGACTGGTGTCTCTTATTCCCTTTCCCTCAGGGAGATATCTGTGCACTGACTGGTGTCTCTCAGTCCCTCTCTCTCTCAGGGAGATATCTGTACACTGACTGGTGTCTCTCAGTCACGTCTCTCTCAGGGAGATATCTGTACACTGACTGGTGTCTCTCAATCCGCCATCTCTCATGGAGATATCTGTACACTGACTGGTGTCTCCCAGAACTTCTCTCTCAGGGAGATATCTGTACACTGACTGGTGTCTCTCAGTCCCTCTCTCTGAGGGAGTTATCTGTACACTAACTGCTGTTTCTCAGTCCCTCTGCCTCTCAGGGAGATATCTGCACGTTGACTGGTGTCTCTCAGTTCCCTCTCTCTCAGGGAGATATCTGTACACTGACTGGTGTCTCTCAGTCCCTCTCTCTGAGCGAGATATCTGTACACTGAATGGTGTCTCTCAGTCACTCTCTGTCTCAGGGAGATATCTGTACACTGACTGGTGTCTCTCAGTCCCTCTCTCTCAGGGAGATATCTGTACACTGACTGGTGTCTCTCAGTCCCTCTCTCTCAGGGAGATATCTGTACACTGACTGGTGTCTCTCAGTCCCCTCTCTCTCAGGGAGATATCTGTATACGGACTGGTGTCTCTCAGTCCCCTCTCTCTCTCAGGGATATATCTGTACAATGACTGGTTTCTCTTAGTCCCTTTACCTCAGGGAGATATCTGTACACTGACTGGTGTCTCTCAGTCCCCTCTCTCTCTCAGGGAGATATCTGTACACTGACTGGTGTCTCTCAGTCCCCTCTCTCTCTCAGGGAGATATCTGTACACTGACTGGTGTCTCTCAGACCACCTCTCTCTCATTGAGATATCTCTACATTGACTGGTGTCTCTCAGTCCCTCTGTCTCTCAGGGAGATATCTGTAAACTGACTGGTGATTGCCAGTCCCCTCTCTCTCAGGGTGATATCTGTACACTGACTGGTGTCTCTCAGTCCCTCTCTCTCAGGGAGATATCTGTACACTGACAGGTGTCTCTCAGTCCCTCTCGCTCACAGTGAGATATCTCTACACTGACTGGTGTATCTCAATCCCCTCTCTCTCATGGAGATATCTTTACACTGACTGGTGTCTCTCAGTCCCCTCTCTCTCTCAGAGGGAGATATCTGTACACTGACCGGTGTCTCTCAGTCCCTCTCTCTAGGGAAATATCTGTACACTGACTGGTGTCAATCAGTCCCTCTTTCTGAGGGAGATGTCTGTACACTAACTGTTGTATCTCAGTCCCCACTCTCTCATAGAGATATCTGTACACTGACTGGTGTCTCTCAGTCCTCTCTCTCTGGGAGATGTCTGTATACCGATTGGTGTCTCTCAGACCCTCTCTCTCAGGGAGATATCTGTGCACTGACTTGTGTCTCTCAAATCCCACTCTCAGGGAGATATCTGTACACTGACTGGTGTCTCTCAGTCCCCTCTCTCTCAGGGACATATCTGTACACTGACTGGTGTCTCTCAGTCCCCTCTCACTCATGGTGATATCTGTAATCTGAGTGGTGACCCTCAGTCCCTCTCTATGAGGGAGTTATCTGTACACTAACTGGTTTCTCTCAGTCCCTCTGTCTCTCATGGAGATATCTGTACAATGACTGGTGTCTCTCAGTCCCACTCTCTCAGCGAGATATCTGTACACTGACTGGTGCCTCTCAGTCCCCAATCTCCCAGGGAGATACCTGTAAACTGACTGGTGTCTCTCATTCCCTCTCTCTCAGGGAGATATCTGTACACTGACTAGTGTCTCTCAGTCCCCTCTCTCTCAGATAGATATTTCTGCACTGACTGGTGTCTCTCAGTCCATTCTCTCTCAGTGAGATATCTGTATACTGACTGGTGTCTCTCAGTCCCTCTCCCTCTCAGGGAGAAATCTGTACACTGACTGGTGTCTCTCAGTCCCTCTCTCTCAGGGAGATATCTGTACACTGACTGGTGTCTCCCAATCCCCTCTCTCTCTCAAGGAGATATCTGCACACTGACTGGTGTCTCTCAGTCCCTCTCTCTCAGGGAGATATCTGTACACTGACAGGTGACCCGCAGTCCCCTCTGTCAGAGGGAGACATCTGTACACTGACTGGTGTCTCTCAGTCCCCCTCTCTCAGGGAGATATCTGTAAACGGACTGGTATCTCTCAGACCCTCTCTCTCAGGGAGATTTCTGTACACTGACTGGTGTTTCTCTGTCCCTCTCTCTCAGGGAGATATCTGTACACTGACTGGTGCGTCTCAGTCCCCTCTCTCTCAGGGTGATAACTGTACACTGATTGGTGTCTCTCAGTACCTCTCTCTCAGGAAGATATCTGTACAATGACTGGCGTCTCTCAGTCTCTCTCTCTCTCAGGGAGATATCTGTACACTGACTGGTGTCTCTCAGTCCCCTCTCTCTCCTGCAGATATCCGTAAACTGACTGGTGTCTCTCCGTCCCTCTCTCTCAGGGAGATATCTGTACACTGACTGGTGACTCTCAGTCCCTCTCTCTCTCAGGGAGATATCTGTACACTGACTGGTGTCTCTCAGTCCCTCTCTCTCTCAGTGAGATATCTGTACACTGACTGGTGTCTCTAAGTCCCACTCTCTCTCAGGGAGATATCTGTACACTGACTGGTGTCTCTCAGTCCCTCTCTCTCTCAGTGAGATATCTGTACACTGACTGGTGTCTCTCAGTCCCTCTCTCTCTCAGGGAGATATCTGTACACTGACTGGTGTCTCTCAGTCCCTCTCTCTCTCAGTGAGATATCTGTACACTGACTGGTGTCTCTCAGTCCCCTCTCTCTCTCAGGGTGATATCTGTACACTGACTGGTGTCTCTCAGTCCCTCTCTCTCAGGGAGATATCTGTACACTGACAGGTGTCTCTCAGTCCCTCTCGCTCACAGTGAGATATCTGTACACTGACTGGTGTCTCTCAGTCCCCTCTCTCTCATGGAGATATCTTTACACTGAATGGTGTCTCTCAGTCCCTCTCTCTGAGTGAGATATCTGTACACTGACTGGTGTCTCTCAGTCCCTCTCTGTCTCAGGGAGATATCTGTACACTGACTGGTGTCTCTCAGTCCCTCTCTCTCAGGGAGATATCTGTACACTGACTGGTGTCTCTCAGTCCCTCTCTCTCAGGGAGATATCTGTACACTGACTGGTGTCTCTCTGTCCCCTCTCTCTCAGGGAGATATCTGTATACTGACTGGTGTCTCTCAGTCCCCTCTCTCTCTCAGGGAGATATCTGTACAATGACTGGTTTCTCTTAGTCCCTTTCCCTCAGGGAGATATCTGTACACTGACTGGTGTCTCTCAGTCCCCTCTCTCTCTCAGGGAGATATCTGTACACTGACTGGTGTCTCTCAGTCCCCTATCTCTCTCAGGGAGATATCTGTACACTGACTGGTGTCTCTCAGTCCCCTCTCTCTCAGGGAGATATCTGTACACTGACTGGTGTCTCTCAGTCCCTCTCTCTCAGGGAGATATCTGTACACTGAGTGCTGTCTCTCAGTCCCCTCTCTCTCAGCGAGATATATGTACACAGACTGGTGTCTCTCAGTCCCTCTCTCTCAGGGAGATATCAGTACACTGACTGGTGTCTCTCAGTCCCTCTCTCTGAGGGAGATATCTTTACACTAACTGGTGTTTCTCAGTCGCTCTGCCTCTCAGGGAGATATCTGCACGTTGACTGGTGTCTCTCAGTCCCCTCTCTCTCATAGAACTATCTGTACACTGTTTGGTGTCTCCGTCCCGCTCTCTCAGTGAGATATCTCTACACTGACTCGTGTGTCTCAGTCCTCTGTGTCAGGGAGATATCTGTACACTGACTGCTGTCTCTCAGTCCCCTCTCTCTCTCAGGGAGATGTCTGTACACTGACTGGTGTCTCTCAGTCCCCTCTCTCTCTCAGGGAGATATCTGTACACTGACTGGTGTCTCTCAGACCCTCTCTCTCTCATTGAGATATCTGTACATTGACTGGTGTCTCTCAGTCCCCTCTCTGTCAGGCAGATATCTGTACACTGACTGGAGTCTCTCAGACCCCTGTCTCTCTCAGGGAGATATCTGTACACTGACTGGAGTCTCTCAGTCCCCTCTCTCTCTCAGGGAGATATCTGTACACTGACTGGTGTCTCTCAGACCACCTCTCTCTCATTGAGATATCTCTACATTGACTGGTGTCTCTCAGTCCCTCTGTCTCTCAGGGAGATATCTGTAAACTGACTGGTGATTGCCAGTCCCCTCTCTCTCAGGGTGATATCTGTACACTGACTGGTGTCTCTCAGTCCCTCTCTCTCAGGGAGATATCTGTACACTGACAGGTGTCTCTCAGTCCCTCTCGCTCACAGTGAGATATCTCTACACTGACTGGTGTATCTCAATCCCCTCTCTCTCATGGAGATATCTTTACACTGACTGGTGTCTCTCAGTCCCCTCTCTCTCTCAGAGGGAGATATCTGTACACTAACTGGTGTCTCTCTGTCCCTCTCAGGGAGATATCTGTACACTGACTGGTGTCTCTCAGTCCCGTCTCTCTCAGGGAGGTATCTGTACACGAACTGGTGTCTCTCTGTCCCTCTCTCTGAGGGAGATATCTGTACACTAACTGGTGTTTCCCAGTCCCTCGGCCTCTCAGGGAGATATCTGCACGTTGACTGGTGTCTCTCAGTCCCCTCTCTCTCAGGGAGATATCTGTACACTGACTGGTGTCTCTCAGTCCCTCTCTCTCAGAGGGAGATATCTGTACACTAACTGGTGTCTCTCAGTCCTCTCTCTCAGGGAGATATCTGTACATTGGCTGGTGTCTCTCAGACCCTCTCTCTCTCCTTGAGATATCTGTACATTGAATGGTGTCGCTCAGTCCCTCTGTCTCTCAGGGAGATATCTGTAAACTGACTGGTCACTGTCAGACCCCTCTCTCTCAGGGAGATATATGTACACTGACTGGTGTCTCATAGTCCCTTTCCCTCAGGGAGATATCTGTACACTGACTGGTGTCTCTCAGTCCCTGTCTCTCAGGCAGATATCTGTACACTGACTGGTGTCTCTCAATCCCCTCTCTCTCAGGGAGATATCTGTACACAGACTGCTGTCTCTCATTATCCTCTCTCTCAGCGACATATCTGTACACTGACATGTGTCTCTCAGACCTTCTCTCTCAGGGTGATATCTGTACACTGACTGGTGTCTCTCAGTCCCTCTCTCTGAGGGAGATATCTGTACACTGACTGGTGTCTCTCAGTCTCTCTCTCTCTCAGGGAGATATCTGTACACTGAGTGGTGTCTCTCAATCCGCTATCTCTCATGGAGATATCTGTACACCGACTGGTGTCTCTCAGTCCCTCTCTCTCAGGAAGATAACTATACACTGACTGGTGTCTCTCAGTCCTCTGTCTCAGAGAGATATCTGTACACTGACTTTTGTCTCTCAGTCCCCTGTCTCAGGGAGATATCTGTACACTGACTGGTGTCTCTCAGTCCCCTCTCTCAGGGAGAAATCTGTACACTGACTGGTGTCTCTCAGTCCATCTCTCTCTCATTGA
Organism: Isurus oxyrinchus; assembly: GCA_026770705.1. NCBI lineage: Eukaryota > Metazoa > Chordata > Chondrichthyes > Lamniformes > Lamnidae > Isurus > Isurus oxyrinchus. The sequence continues at coordinate 117,902 of JANJGN010000707.1, read as the reverse complement.
GATATCTGTACACTGACCGGTGTCTCTCAGTCCCTCTCTCTAGGGAAATATCTGTACACTGACTGGTGATTGCCAGTCCCCTCTCTCTCAGGGTGATATCTGTACACTGACTGGTGTCTCTCAGTCCCTCTTTCTGAGGGAGATGTCTGTACACTAACTGTTGTATCTCAGTCCCCACTCTCTCATAGAGATATCTGTACACTGACTGGTGTCTCTCAGTCCTCTCTCTCTGGGAGATGTCTGTATACCGATTGGTGTCTCTCAGTCCCTCACTCTCAGGGAGATATCTGTGCACTGACTTGTGTCTCTCAAATCCCACTCTCAGGGAGATATCTGTACACTGACTGGTGTCTCTCAGTCCCCTCTCTCTCAGGGACATATCTGTACAGTGATTGGTGTCTCTCAGTCCCCTCTCACTCATGGTGATATCTGTAATCTGAGTGGTGACCCTCAGTCCCTCTCTATGAGGGAGTTATCTGTACCCTTACTGGTTTCTCTCAGTCCCTCTGTCTCTCATGGAGATATCTGTACAATGACTGGTGTCTCTCAGTCCCACTCTCTCAGCGAGATATCTGTACACTGACTGGTGCCTCTCAGTCCCCAATCTCACAGAGAGATATCTGTACACTGACTGATATCTCTCAGTCCCCACTCTCTCAGGGAGATACCTGTAAACTGACTGGTGTCTCTCATTCCCTCTCTCTCAGGGAGATATCTGTACACTGACTAGTGTCTCTCAGTCCCCTCTCTCTCAGATAGATATTTCTGCACTGACTGGTGTCTCTCAGTCCTTACTCTCTCAGTGAGATATCTGTATACTGACTGGTGTCTCTCAGTCCCTCTCCCTCTCAGGGAGAAATCTGTACACTGACTGGTGTCCTAAGTCCCTCACTCTCTCAGGGAGATATCTGAACACTGACTGGTGTCTCTCAGTCCCTCTCTCTCAGGGAGATATCTGTACACTGACTGGTGTCCTAAGTCCCTCACTCTCTCAGGGAGATATCTGAACACTGACTGGTGTCTCTCAGTCCCTCTCTCTCAGGGAGATATCTGTACACTGACTGGTGTCTCCCAATCCCCTCTCTCTCTCAGGGAGATATCTGCACACTGACTGGTGTCTCTCAGTCCCTCTCTCTCAGGGAGATATCTGTACACTGACTGGTGTCTCCCAATCCCCTCTCTCTCTCAGGGAGATATCTGTACACTGACAGGTGACCCTCAGTCCCCTCTGTCAGAGGGAGATATCTGTACACTGACTGGTGTCTCTCAGTCCCCCACTCTCACGGAGATATCTGTAAACTGACTGGTATCTCTCAGACCCTCTCTCTCAGGGAGATTTCTGTACACTGACTGGTGTTTCTCTGTCCCTCTCTCTCAGGGAGATATCTGTACACTGACTGGTGCGTCTCAGTCCCCTCTCTCTCAGGGTGATAACTGTACACTGACTGGTGTCTCTCAGTACCTCTCTCTCAGGAAGATATCTGTACAATGACTGGTGTGTCTCAGTCCCATCTCTCTCCGGCAGATATCCGTAAACTGACTGGTGTCTCTCAGTCCCTCTCTCTCAGGGAGATTCCTGAACACTGACTGGCGTCTCTCAGTCCCTCTCTCTCAGGGAGATATCTGTACACTGACTGGTGTCTCTCAGTCCCCTCTCTCTCAGGGAGATATCTGTACACTGACTGGTGTCTCTCAGTCCCGTCTCTCTCTCAGGGAGATATCTGTACACTGACTGGTGTCTCTCAGTCCCTCTCTCTCTCTCTCAGGGAGATATCTGTACAGTGACTGGTGTCTCTCAGTCCCCTCTCTCTCTCAGGGAGATATCTGTACACTGACTGGTGTCTCTCAGTCCCCTCTCTCTCTCAGGGAAATATCTGTACACTGACTGGTGTCTCTCAGTCCCCTCTCTCTCTCAGGGAGATATCTGTACACTGACTGGTGTCTCTCATTCCCTCTCTCTCAGGGAGTTATCTGTACACTGACTGGAGTCTCTCAGTCCCTCTCTCTCTCTCAGGGAGATATCTGTACACTGACTGGTGTCTCTTAGTCCCTTTCCCTCAGTGAGATATCTCTACACTGACTGGTTTCTCTCAATCCCCTCTCTCTCAGGGAGATATCTGTAAACTGACTGGTGTCTCTCAGTACCCTCTCTCTCAGCGAGATATATGTACACGACTGGTGTCTCTCAATCCCTCTCTCTCAGGGAGATATCTGTACACTGACTTGTGTCTCTCAATCCCTCTCTCTCAGGGATATATCTGTACGATGACTGGTGTCTCTCAGTCCCTCTCTCTCAGGGAGATATCTGTACAATGACTGGTGTCTCTTATTCCCTTTCCCTCAGGGAGATATCTGTGCACTGACTGGTGTCTCTCAGTCCCTCTCTCTCTCAGGGAGATATCTGTACACTGACTGGTGTCTCTCAGTCACGTCTCTCTCAGGGAGATATCTGTACACTGACTGGTGTCTCTCAATCCGCCATCTCTCATGGAGATATCTGTACACTGACTGGTGTCTCCCAGAACTTCTCTCTCAGGGAGATATCTGTACACTGACTGGTGTCTCTCAGTCCCTCTCTCTGAGGGAGTTATCTGTACACTAACTGCTGTTTCTCAGTCCCTCTGACTCTCAGGGAGATATCTGCACGTTGACTGGTGTCTCTCAGTTCCCTCTCTCTCAGGGAGATATCTGTACACTGACTGGTGTCTCTCAGTCCCTCTCTCTGAGCGAGATATCTGTACACTGAATGGTGTCTCTCAGTCACTCTCTGTCTCAGGGAGATATCTGTACACTGACTGGTGTCTCTCAGTCCCTCTCTCTCAGGGAGATATCTGTACACTGACTGGTGTCTCTCAGTCCCTCTCTCTCAGGGAGATATCTGTACACTGACTGGTGTCTCTCAGTCCCCTCTCTCTCAGGGAGATATCTGTATACGGACTGGTGTCTCTCAGTCCCCTCTCTCTCTCAGGGATATATCTGTACAATGACTGGTTTCTCTTAGTCCCTTTACCTCAGGAAGATATCTGTACACTGACTGGTGTCTCTCAGTCCCCTCTCTCTCTCAGGGAGATATCTGTACACTGACTGGTGTCTCTCAGTCCCCTCTCTCTCTCAGGGAGATATCTGTACACTGACTGGTGTCTCTCATTCCCCTCTCTCTCTCAGGGAGATATCTGTACACTGACTGGTGTCTCCCAGAACTTCTCTCTCAGGGAGATATCTGTACACTGACTGGTGTCTCTCAGTCCCTCTCTCTGTGGGAGTTATCTGTACACTAACTGCTGTTTCTCAGTCCCTCTGCCTCTCAGGGAGATATCTGCACGTTGACTGGTGTCTCTCAGTTCCCTCTCTCTCAGGGAGATATCTGTACACTGACTGGTGTCTCTCAGTCCCTCTCTCTGAGCGAGATATCTGTACACTGAATGGTGTCTCTCAGTCACTCTCTGTCTCAGGGAGATATCTGTACACTGACTGGTGTCTCTCAGTCCCTCTCTCTCAGGGAGATATCTGTACACTGACTGGTGTCTCTCAGTCCCTCTCTCTCAGGGAGATATCTGTACACTGACTGGTGTCTCTCAGTCCCCTCTCTCTCAGGGAGATATCTGTATACGGACTGGTGTCTCTCAGTCCCCTCTCTCTCTCAGGGATATATCTGTACAATGACTGGTTTCTCTTAGTCCCTTTACCTCAGGGAGATATCTGTACACTGACTGGTGTCTCTCAGTCCCCTCTCTCTCTCAGGGAGATATCTGTACACTGACTGGTGTCTCTCAGTCCCCTCTCTCTCTCAGGGAGATATCTGTACACTGACTGGTGTCTCTCATTCCCCTCTCTCTCTCAGGGAGATATCTGTACACTGACTGGTGTCTCTCAGTCCCTCTCTCTGAGGGAGATATCTGTACACTAACTGGTGTTTCTCAGTCGCTCTGCCTCTCAGGGAGATATCTGCACGTTGACTGGTGTCTCTCAGTCCCCTCTCTCTCATCGAAATATCTGTACACTGTTTGGTGTCTCTGTCCCGCTCTCTCAGTGAGATATCTCTACACTGACACGTGTGTCTCAGTCCTCTGTCTCAGAGAGATATCTGTACACTGACTGCTGTCTCTCAGTGCCCTCTCTCTCTCAGGGAGGTGTCTGTACACTGACTGGTGTCTCTCAGTCCCTCTCTCTCTCAGGGAGATATCTGTACACTGACTGGTGTCTCTCAGTACCCTCTGTCTCTCAGGGAGATATCTGTACACTAACTGGTGTCTCTCAGGCCCTCTCTCTCTCATTGAGATATCTGTACACTGACTGGTGTCTCTCAGTCCCCTCTCTCTCAGGGAGATATCTGTACACTGACTGGTGTCTCTCAGTCCCCTCTCTCTCAGGGAGATATCTGTACACTGACTGGTGTCTCTCAGTCCACTCTCTCTCAGGAAGATATCTGTACACTGACTGGTGTCTCTCAGTCCTCAGTCTCACAGGGAGATGTCTGTACACTGACTGGTGTCTCTCAGAACCTCTCTCTCTCATTGAGATATCTGTACATTGACTGGTGTCTCTCTGTCCCTCTGTCTCTCAGGGAGATATCTGTAAACTGACTGGTGACTGCCTGTCCCCTCTCTCTCAGGGTGATATCTGTACACTGACTGGTGTCTCTCAGTCCCACTCTCTCAGGGAGATATCTGTACACTGACAGGTGTCTCTCAGTCCCTCTCGCTCACAGTGAGATATCTGTACACTGACTGGTGTCTCTCAGTCCCTCTCTCTCAGGGAGATATCTGTACACTGACTGGTGTCTCTCAGTCCCTCTCTCTCATGGAGATATCTTTACACTGACTGGTGTCTCTCAGTCCCTCTCTCTGAGCGAGATATCTGTACACTGACTGGTGTCTCTCAGTCCCTCTCTGTCTCAGGGAGATATCTGTACACTGACTGGTGTCTCTCAGTCCCTCTCTCTCAGGGAGATATCTGTACACTGACTGGTGTCTCTCAGTCCCTCTCTCTCTCAGGGATATATCTGTACAATGACTGGTTTCTCTTAGTCCCTTTCCCTCAGGGAGATATCTGTACACTGACTGGTGTCTCTCAGTCCCCTCTCTCTCTCAGGGAGATACCTGTACACTGACTGGTGTCTCTCAGTCCCCTCTCTCTCTCAGGGAGATATCTGTACACTGACTGGTGTCTCTCAGTCCCCTCTCTCTCTCAGGGAGATATCTGTACACTGACTGGTGTCTCTCAGTCCCTCTCTCTCAGGGAGATATCTGTACACTGACTGGTGTCTCTCAGTCCCCTCTCTCTCAGGGAGATATCTGTACACAGACTGGTGTCTCTCAGTCCCTTTCTCTCTCAGGGAGATATCTGTACACTGACTGGTGTCTCTCAGTCCCTCTCTCTCTCAGGGAGATATCTGTACACTGACTGGTGTCTCTCAGTCCCCTCTCTCTCAGGGAGATATCTGTACACAGACTGGTGTCTCTCAGTCCCCTCTCTCTCAGGGAGATATCTGTACACTGAGTGGTGTCTCTCAGTCCCCTCTCTCTCAGGGAGATATCTGTACACTGACTGGTGTCTCTCAGTCCCTCTCTCTCAGAGGGAGATATCTGTACACTAACTGGTGTCTCTCAGTCCTCTCTCTCAGGGAGATATCTGTACATTGGCTGGTGTCTCTCAGACCCTCTCTCTCTCCTTGAGATATCTGTACATTGAATGGTGTCGCTCAGTCCCTCTGTCTCTCAGGGAGATATCTGTAAACTGACTGGTCACTGTCAGACCCCTCTCTCTCAGGGAGATATATGTACACTGACTGGTGTCTCATAGTCCCTTTCCCTCAGGGAGATATCTGTACACTGACTGGTGTCTCTCAGTCCCTGTCTCTCAGGCAGATATCTGTACACTGACTGGTGTCTCTCAATCCCCTCTCTCTCAGGGAGATATCTGTACACAGACTGCTGTCTCTCATTATCCTCTCTCTCAGCGACATATCTGTACACTGACATGTGTCTCTCAGACCTTCTCTCTCAGGGTGATATCTGTACACTGACTGGTGTCTCTCAGTCCCTCTCTCTGAGGGAGATATCTGTACACTGACTGGTGTCTCTCAGTCTCTCTCTCTCTCAGGGAGATATCTGTACACTGAGTGGTGTCTCTCAGTCCCTTTCTCTCAGGGAGATATCTGTACACTGACTGGTGTCTCTCAGTCCCTTTCTCTCAGGGAGATATCTGTACACTGACTGGTGTCTCTCTGTACCATCTCTCTCTCAGGGAGTTATCTGTACACTGAATGGTGTGTCTTAGTCACCTCCCTCAGGGAGATATCTGTACACTTACCGATGTCTCTCAGTCCCCTCTCTCTCTCAGGGAGATATCTGTACACTGACTGGTGACCCTCAGTACCCTCTGTCAGAGGGAGATATCTGTACACTGACTGGTGTCTCTCAGTCACCTCTGTCTCAGGGAGATATCTGTACACAGACTGCTGTCTCTCATTATCCTCTCTCTCAGCGACATATCTGTACACTGACATGTGTCTCTCAGACCTTCTCTCTCAGGGTGATATCTGTACACTGACTGGTGTCTCTCAGTCCCTCTCTCTGAGGGAGATATCTGTACACTGACTGGTGTCTCTCAGTCTCTCTCTCTCTCAGGGAGATATCTGTACACTGAGTGGTGTCTCTCAATCCGCTATCTCTCATGGAGATATCTGTACACCGACTGGTGTCTCTCAGTCCCTCTCTCTCAGGAAGATAACTATACACTGACTGGTGTCTCTCAGTCCTCTGTCTCAGAGAGATATCTGTACACTGACTTTTGTCTCTCAGTCCCCTGTCTCAGGGAGATATCTGTACACTGACTGGTGTCTCTCAGTCCCCTCTCTCAGGGAGAAATCTGTACACTGACTGGTGTCTCTCAGTCCATCTCTCTCTCATTGAGATATCTGTACACTGACCGGTGTCTCTCAGTCCCTCTCTCTAGGGAAATATCTGTACACTGACTGGTGATTGCCAGTCCCCTCTCTCTCAGGGTGATATCTGTACACTGACTGGTGTCTCTCAGTCCCTCTTTCTGAGGGAGATGTCTGTACACTAACTGTTGTATCTCAGTCCCCACTCTCTCATAGAGATATCTGTACACTGACTGGTGTCTCTCAGTCCTCTCTCTCTGGGAGATGTCTGTATACCGATTGGTGTCTCTCAGTCCCTCACTCTCAGGGAGATATCTGTGCACTGACTTGTGTCTCTCAAATCCCACTCTCAGGGAGATATCTGTACACTGACTGGTGTCTCTCAGTCCCCTCTCTCTCAGGGACATATCTGTACAGTGATTGGTGTCTCTCAGTCCCCTCTCACTCATGGTGATATCTGTAATCTGAGTGGTGACCCTCAGTCCCTCTCTATGAGGGAGTTATCTGTACCCTTACTGGTTTCTCTCAGTCCCTCTGTCTCTCATGGAGATATCTGTACAATGACTGGTGTCTCTCAGTCCCACTCTCTCAGCGAGATATCTGTACACTGACTGGTGCCTCTCAGTCCCCAATCTCACAGAGAGATATCTGTACACTGACTGATATCTCTCAGTCCCCACTCTCTCAGGGAGATACCTGTAAACTGACTGGTGTCTCTCATTCCCTCTCTCTCAGGGAGATATCTGTACACTGACTAGTGTCTCTCAGTCCCCTCTCTCTCAGATAGATATTTCTGCACTGACTGGTGTCTCTCAGTCCTTACTCTCTCAGTGAGATATCTGTATACTGACTGGTGTCTCTCAGTCCCTCTCCCTCTCAGGGAGAAATCTGTACACTGACTGGTGTCCTAAGTCCCTCACTCTCTCAGGGAGATATCTGAACACTGACTGGTGTCTCTCAGTCCCTCTCTCTCAGGGAGATATCTGTACACTGACTGGTGTCCTAAGTCCCTCACTCTCTCAGGGAGATATCTGAACACTGACTGGTGTCTCTCAGTCCCTCTCTCTCAGGGAGATATCTGTACACTGACTGGTGTCTCCCAATCCCCTCTCTCTCTCAGGGAGATATCTGCACACTGACTGGTGTCTCTCAGTCCCTCTCTCTCAGGGAGATATCTGTACACTGACTGGTGTCTCCCAATCCCCTCTCTCTCTCAGGGAGATATCTGTACACTGACAGGTGACCCTCAGTCCCCTCTGTCAGAGGGAGATATCTGTACACTGACTGGTGTCTCTCAGTCCCCCACTCTCACGGAGATATCTGTAAACTGACTGGTATCTCTCAGACCCTCTCTCTCAGGGAGATTTCTGTACACTGACTGGTGTTTCTCTGTCCCTCTCTCTCAGGGAGATATCTGTACACTGACTGGTGCGTCTCAGTCCCCTCTCTCTCAGGGTGATAACTGTACACTGACTGGTGTCTCTCAGTACCTCTCTCTCAGGAAGATATCTGTACAATGACTGGTGTGTCTCAGTCCCATCTCTCTCCGGCAGATATCCGTAAACTGACTGGTGTCTCTCAGTCCCTCTCTCTCAGGGAGATTCCTGAACACTGACTGGCGTCTCTCAGTCCCTCTCTCTCAGGGAGATATCTGTACACTGACTGGTGTCTCTCAGTCCCCTCTCTCTCAGGGAGATATCTGTACACTGACTGGTGTCTCTCAGTCCCGTCTCTCTCTCAGGGAGATATCTGTACACTGACTGGTGTCTCTCAGTCCCTCTCTCTCTCTCTCAGGGAGATATCTGTACAGTGACTGGTGTCTCTCAGTCCCCTCTCTCTCTCAGGGAGATATCTGTACACTGACTGGTGTCTCTCAGTCCCCTCTCTCTCTCAGGGAAATATCTGTACACTGACTGGTGTCTCTCAGTCCCCTCTCTCTCTCAGGGAGATATCTGTACACTGACTGGTGTCTCTCATTCCCTCTCTCTCAGGGAGTTATCTGTACACTGACTGGAGTCTCTCAGTCCCTCTCTCTCTCTCAGGGAGATATCTGTACACTGACTGGTGTCTCTTAGTCCCTTTCCCTCAGTGAGATATCTCTACACTGACTGGTTTCTCTCAATCCCCTCTCTCTCAGGGAGATATCTGTAAACTGACTGGTGTCTCTCAGTACCCTCTCTCTCAGCGAGATATATGTACACGACTGGTGTCTCTCAATCCCTCTCTCTCAGGGAGATATCTGTACACTGACTTGTGTCTCTCAATCCCTCTCTCTCAGGGATATATCTGTACGATGACTGGTGTCTCTCAGTCCCTCTCTCTCAGGGAGATATCTGTACAATGACTGGTGTCTCTTATTCCCTTTCCCTCAGGGAGATATCTGTGCACTGACTGGTGTCTCTCAGTCCCTCTCTCTCTCAGGGAGATATCTGTACACTGACTGGTGTCTCTCAGTCACGTCTCTCTCAGGGAGATATCTGTACACTGACTGGTGTCTCTCAATCCGCCATCTCTCATGGAGATATCTGTACACTGACTGGTGTCTCCCAGAACTTCTCTCTCAGGGAGATATCTGTACACTGACTGGTGTCTCTCAGTCCCTCTCTCTGAGGGAGTTATCTGTACACTAACTGCTGTTTCTCAGTCCCTCTGACTCTCAGGGAGATATCTGCACGTTGACTGGTGTCTCTCAGTTCCCTCTCTCTCAGGGAGATATCTGTACACTGACTGGTGTCTCTCAGTCCCTCTCTCTGAGCGAGATATCTGTACACTGAATGGTGTCTCTCAGTCACTCTCTGTCTCAGGGAGATATCTGTACACTGACTGGTGTCTCTCAGTCCCTCTCTCTCAGGGAGATATCTGTACACTGACTGGTGTCTCTCAGTCCCTCTCTCTCAGGGAGATATCTGTACACTGACTGGTGTCTCTCAGTCCCCTCTCTCTCAGGGAGATATCTGTATACGGACTGGTGTCTCTCAGTCCCCTCTCTCTCTCAGGGATATATCTGTACAATGACTGGTTTCTCTTAGTCCCTTTACCTCAGGAAGATATCTGTACACTGACTGGTGTCTCTCAGTCCCCTCTCTCTCTCAGGGAGATATCTGTACACTGACTGGTGTCTCTCAGTCCCCTCTCTCTCTCAGGGAGATATCTGTACACTGACTGGTGTCTCTCATTCCCCTCTCTCTCTCAGGGAGATATCTGTACACTGACTGGTGTCTCCCAGAACTTCTCTCTCAGGGAGATATCTGTACACTGACTGGTGTCTCTCAGTCCCTCTCTCTGTGGGAGTTATCTGTACACTAACTGCTGTTTCTCAGTCCCTCTGCCTCTCAGGGAGATATCTGCACGTTGACTGGTGTCTCTCAGTTCCCTCTCTCTCAGGGAGATATCTGTACACTGACTGGTGTCTCTCAGTCCCTCTCTCTGAGCGAGATATCTGTACACTGAATGGTGTCTCTCAGTCACTCTCTGTCTCAGGGAGATATCTGTACACTGACTGGTGTCTCTCAGTCCCTCTCTCTCAGGGAGATATCTGTACACTGACTGGTGTCTCTCAGTCCCTCTCTCTCAGGGAGATATCTGTACACTGACTGGTGTCTCTCAGTCCCCTCTCTCTCAGGGAGATATCTGTATACGGACTGGTGTCTCTCAGTCCCCTCTCTCTCTCAGGGATATATCTGTACAATGACTGGTTTCTCTTAGTCCCTTTACCTCAGGGAGATATCTGTACACTGACTGGTGTCTCTCAGTCCCCTCTCTCTCTCAGGGAGATATCTGTACACTGACTGGTGTCTCTCAGTCCCCTCTCTCTCTCAGGGAGATATCTGTACACTGACTGGTGTCTCTCATTCCCCTCTCTCTCTCAGGGAGATATCTGTACACTGACTGGTGTCTCTCAGTCCCTCTCTCTGAGGGAGATATCTGTACACTAACTGGTGTTTCTCAGTCGCTCTGCCTCTCAGGGAGATATCTGCACGTTGACTGGTGTCTCTCAGTCCCCTCTCTCTCATCGAAATATCTGTACACTGTTTGGTGTCTCTGTCCCGCTCTCTCAGTGAGATATCTCTACACTGACACGTGTGTCTCAGTCCTCTGTCTCAGAGAGATATCTGTACACTGACTGCTGTCTCTCAGTGCCCTCTCTCTCTCAGGGAGGTGTCTGTACACTGACTGGTGTCTCTCAGTCCCTCTCTCTCTCAGGGAGATATCTGTACACTGACTGGTGTCTCTCAGTACCCTCTGTCTCTCAGGGAGATATCTGTACACTGACTGGTGTCTCTCAGGCCCTCTCTCTCTCATTGAGATATCTGTACACTGACTGGTGTCTCTCAGTCCCCTCTCTCTCAGGGAGATATCTGTACACTGACTGGTGTCTCTCAGTCCCCTCTCTCTCAGGGAGATATCTGTACACTGACTGGTGTCTCTCAGTCCACTCTCTCTCAGGAAGATATCTGTACACTGACTGGTGTCTCTCAGTCCTCAGTCTCACAGGGAGATGTCTGTACACTGACTGGTGTCTCTCAGAACCTCTCTCTCTCATTGAGATATCTGTACATTGACTGGTGTCTCTCTGTCCCTCTGTCTCTCAGGGAGATATCTGTAAACTGACTGGTGACTGCCTGTCCCCTCTCTCTCAGGGTGATATCTGTACACTGAATGGTGTCTCTCAGTCCCACTCTCTCAGGGAGATATCTGTACACTGACTGGTGTCTCTCAGTCCCTCTCTCTCAGGGAGATATCTGTACACTGACTGGTGTCTCTCAGTCCCTCTCTCTCATGGAGATATCTTTACACTGACTGGTGTCTCTCAGTCCCTCTCTCTGAGCGAGATATCTGTACACTGACTGGTGTCTCTCAGTCCCTCTCTGTCTCAGGGAGATATCTGTACACTGACTGGTGTCTCTCAGTCCCTCTCTCTCAGGGAGATATCTGTACACTGACTGGTGTCTCTCAGTCCCTCTCTCTCTCAGGGATATATCTGTACAATGACTGGTTTCTCTTAGTCCCTTTCCCTCAGGGAGATATCTGTACACTGACTGGTGTCTCTCAGTCCCCTCTCTCTCTCAGGGAGATACCTGTACACTGACTGGTGTCTCTCAGTCCCCTCTCTCTCTCAGGGAGATATCTGTACACTGACTGGTGTCTCTCAGTCCCCTCTCTCTCTCAGGGAGATATCTGTACACTGACTGGTGTCTCTCAGTCCCCTCTCTCTCAGGGAGATATCTGTACACTGACTGGTGTCTCTCAGGCCCTCTCTCTCTCATTGAGATATCTGTACACTGACTGGTGTCTCTCAGTCCCCTCTCTCTCAGGGAGATATCTGTACACTGACTGGTGTCTCTCAGTCCCCTCTCTCTCAGGGAGATATCTGTACACTGACTGGTGTCTCTCAGTCCACTCTCTCTCAGGAAGATATCTGTACACTGACTGGTGTCTCTCAGTCCTCACTCTCACAGGGAGATGTCTGTACACTGACTGGTGTCTCTCAGACCCTCTCTCTCTCATTGAGATATCTGTACATTGACTGGTGTCTCTCTGTCCCTCTGTCTCTCAGGGAGATATCTGTAAACTGACTGGTGACTGCCAGTCCCCTCTCTCTCAGGGTGATATCTGTACACTGACTGGTGTCTATCAGTCCCTCTCTCTCAGGGAGATATCTGTACACTGACAGGTGCCTCTGTCCCTCTCGCTCACAGTGAGATATCTGTACACTGACTGGTGTCTCTCAGTCCCCTCTCTCTCATGGAGATATCTTTACACTGACTGGTGTCTCTCAGTCCCTCTCTCTGAGCGAGATATCTGTACACTGACTGGTGTCTCTCAGTCCCTCTCTGTCTCAGGGAGATATCTGTACACTGACTGGTGTCTCTCAGTCCCTCTCTCTCAGGGTGATATCTGTACACTGACTGGTGTCTCTCAGTCCCTCTCTCTCAGGGAGATATTTTTACACTGACTGGTGTCTCTCAGTCCCCTCTCTCTCAGCGAGATATCTGTATACTGACTGGTGTCTCTCAGTCCCCTCTTTCTCTCAGGGATATATCTGTACAATGACTGGTTTCTCTTAGTCCCTTTCCCTCAGGGAGATATCTGTACACTGTCTGGTGTCTCTCAGTCCCCTCTCTCTCTCAGGGAGATATCTGTACACTGACTGGTGTCTCTCAGTCCCTCTCTCTCAGGGAGATATCTGTACACTGAGTGGTGTCTCTCAGTCCCCTCTCTCTCAGGGAGCTATCTGTACACAAACTGGTGTCTCTCAGTCCCTCTCTCTCTCAGGGAGATATCTGTACACTGACTGGTGTCTCTCAGACCTTCCCTCTCAGGGAGATATCTGTATTCTGTCTGGTGTCTCTCAGTCCCGTCTCTCTCAGGGAGATATCTGTACACTGACTGGTGTCTCTCAGTCCCTCTCTCTGAGGGAGACATCTGTACACTAACTGGTGTTTCTCTGTCGCTCTGCCTCTCAGGGAGATATCTGCACGTTGACTGGTGTCTCTCAGTCCCCTCTCTCTCATCGAAATATCTGAACACTGTTTGGTGTCTCTGTCCCGCTCTCTCAGTGAGATATCTCTACACTGACTCGTGTGTCTCAGTCCTCTGTCTCAGAAAGATATCTGTACACTGACTGCTGACTCTCAGTGCCCTCTCTCTCTCAGGGAGGTGTCTGTACACTGACTGGTGTCTCTCAGTCCCTCTCTCTCTCAGGGAGATATCTGTACACTGACTGGTGTCTCTCAGTACCCTCTCTCTCTCAGGGAGATATCTGTACACTGACTGGTGTCTCTCAGGCCCTCTCTCTCTCATTGAGATATCTGTACATTGACTGGTGTCTCTTAGTCCCTCTGTCTCTCAGGGAGATATCTGTAAACTGACTGGTGACTGTCAGTCCCCTCTCTCTCAGGGAGATATCTGTACACTGACTGGTGTCTCTCAGTCCCCTCTCTCTCAGGAAGATATCTGTACACTGACTGGTGTCTCTCAGTCCACTCTCTCTCTCAGGAAGATATCTGTACACTGACTGGTGTCTCTCAGTCCTCACTCTCACAGGGAGATATCTGTACACTGACTGGTGTCTCTCAGTCCCTCTCTCTCTCAGGGAGATATCTGCACACTGACTGGTGTCTCTCAGTCCCCTCTCTCTCAGGGAGATATCTGTACACTGACTGGTGTCTCTCAGTCCCTCTCTCTCTCAGGGAGATATCTGTCCACTGACGGGTGTCTCTTAGTCCCTTTCCCTCAGGGAGATATCTGTACACTGACTGGTGTCTCTCTGTCCCCCTCTCTCTCAGGGCGATATCTGTACACTGACTGGTGCCTCTCAATCCGCTATCTCTATTGGAGATATCTGTACACTGACTGGTGTCTCTCAGTCCTCTGTCTCAGGGAGATATCTGTACACTGACTGGTGTCTTTCAGTCCCTCTCTCTCTCAGGGAGATATCCGTCCACTGACTGGTGACTCTCAGTCCCCTCTCTCTCAGGGAGATATCTGTACACTGACTGCTGACTCTCAGTGCCCTCTCTCTCTCAGGGAGGTGTCTGTACACTGACTGGTGTCTCTCAGTCCCTCTCTCTCTCAGGGAGATATCTGTACACTGACTGGTGTCTCTCAGTACCCTCTCTCTCTCAGGGAGATATCTGTACACTGACTGGTGTCTCTCAGGCCCTCTCTCTCTCATTGAGATATCTGTACATTGACTGGTGTCTCTTAGTCCCTCTGTCTCTCAGGGAGATATCTGTAAACTGACTTGTGACTGTCAGTCCCCTCTCTCTCAGGGAGATATCTGTACACTGACTGGTGTCTCTCAGTCCCCTCTCTCTCAGGAAGATATCTGTACACTGACTGGTGTCTCTCAGTCCACTCTCTCTCTCAGGAAGATATCTGTACACTGACTGGTGTCTCTCAGTCCTCACTCTCACAGGGAGATATCTGTACACTGACTGGTGTCTCTCAGTCCCTCTCTCTCTCAGGGAGATATCTGCACACTGACTGGTGTCTCTCAGTCCCCTCTCTCTCAGGGAGATATCTGTACACTGACTGGTGTCTCTCAGTCCCTCTCTCTCTCAGGGAGATATCTGTCCACTGACGGGTGTCTCTTAGTCCCTTTCCCTCAGGGAGATATCTGTACACTGACTGGTGTCTCTCTGTCCCCCTCTCTCTCAGGGCGATATCTGTACACTGACTGGTGCCTCTCAATCCGCTATCTCTATTGGAGATATCTGTACACTGACTGGTGTCTCTCAGTCCTCTGTCTCAGGGAGATATCTGTACACTGACTGGTGTCTTTCAGTCCCTCTCTCTCTCAGGGAGATATCCGTCCACTGACTGGTGACTCTCAGTCCCCTCTCTCTCAGGGAGATATCTGAACACTGACTGGTGTATCTCAGTCCCTCTCTCTCAGGGAGATATCTGTACACTGACTGGTGTCTCTCAGTCCCTCTCTCTCTCAGGGAGATATCTGCACACTGACTGGTGTCTCTCAGTCCCTCTCTCTCAGGGAGATATCTGTACACTAACTGGTGTCTCTCAGTCCCCTCTCTCTCTCAGGGAGATATCTGTACACTGACTGGTGTCTCTCAGTCTCCTCTTTCTCAGGGAGATATCTGTACACTGACTGGAGTCTCTCAGTCCCCTCTCTCTCAGGGAGATATATGTACACTGACTGGTGTCTCTCAGTCCCTCTCTCTCAGGGAGATATATGTACACTGACTGGTGTCTCTCAGTCCCTCTCTCTCAGGGAGATATCTGTACACAGACTGGTGTCTCTCAGTCCCGCTCTCTGTCAGGGAGATGTCTGTATACTGACTGGTGTCTCTCAGTCCCTCTCTCTCAGGAAGATATCTGTGCACTGACTTGTGTCTCTCAGTCCCCTCTCTCACGAAGATATCTGTTCACTGACTGGAGTTTCTCAGTCCCCACTCTCTCAGGGAGATATCTGTACACTGACTGGTGTCCCTTCCTCTCTCAGGGAGATATAAGTACACTGACTGTTACCTCTCAGTCCCTCTCTCTCAGTGAGATATCTGTAGGCTGACTGATGTCTCTCAGTCCCTCTCTCTCTCAGGGAGATATCTGTACACTGTTTGGTGTCTCTGTCCCGCTCTCTCAGTGAGATATCTCTACACTGACTCGTGTGTCTCAGTCCTCTGTGTCAGGGAGATATCTGTACACTGACTGCTGTCTCTGAGTCCCCTCTGTCTCTCAGGGAGATGTCTGTACACTGACTGGTGTCTCTCAGTCCCCTCTCTCTCTCAGGGAGATATCTGTACACTGACTGGTGTCTCTCAGACCCTCTCTCTCTCATTGAGATATCTGTACTTTGACTGGTGTCTCTCATTCCCCTCTCTGTGAGGGAGCTATCTGTACACTGACTGGTGTCTCTCAGACACCTGTCTCTCTCAGGGAGATATCTGTACACTGACTGGTGTCTCTAGGTCCGCCCTCTCTCTCAGGGAGATATCTGTACACTGACTGGTGTCTCTCAGACCCTCTCTCTCTCATTGAGATATCTGTACATTGACTGGTGTCTCTCAGTCCCCTCTCTGTCAGGGAGATATCTGTACACTGACTGGTGTCTCTCAGACCCCTGTCTCTCTCAGGGAGATATCTGTACACTGACTGGTGTCTCTCAGTACCCCCTCTCTCTCAGGGAGATATCTGTACACTGACTGGTGTCTCTCAGACCCTCTCTCTCTCATTGAGATATCTGTACACTGACTGGTGTATCTCAATCCCCTCTCTCTCATGGAGATATCTTTACACTGACTGGTGTCTCTCAGTCCCCTCTCTCTCTCAGAGGGAGATATCTGTACACTAACTCGTGTCTCTCTGTCCCTCTCAGGGAGATATCTGTACTCTGACTGGTGTCTCTCAGTCCAGTCTCTCTCAGGGAGGTATCTGTACACGAACTGGTGTCTCTCTGTCCCTCTCTCTGAGGGAGATATCTGTACACTAACTGGTGTTTCCCAGTCCCTCGGCCTCTCAGGGAGATATCTGCACGTTGACTGGTGTCTCTCAGTCCCCTCTCTCTCAGGGAGATATCTGTACACTGACTGGTGTCTCACAGTCCCTCTCTCTCAGAGGGAGATATCTGTACACTAACTGGTGTCTCTCAGTCCTCTCTCTCAGGGAGATATCTGTACATTGGCTGGTGTCTCTCAGACCCTGTCTCTCTCCTTGAGATATCTGTACATTGAATGGTGTCTCTCAGTCCCTCTGTCTCTCAGGGAGATATCTGTAATCTGACTGGTCACTGTCAGTCCCCTCTCTCTCAGGGAGATATATGTACACTGACTGGTGTCTCTTAGTCCCTTTCCCTCAGGGAGATATGTGTACACTGACTGTTTTCTCTCAATCCCCTCTCTCTCAGGGAGATATCTGTACACTGACTGGTGTCTCTCAGACCTTCTCTCTCAGGCAGATATCTGTATTCTGACTCGTGTCTCTCAGTCCCGTCTCTCTCAGGGAGATATCTGTACACTGACTGGTGTCTCTCAGTCCCTCTCTCTGAGGGAGATATCTGAAAACTAACTGGTGTTTCTCAGTCGCTCTGCCTCTCAGGGAGATATCTGCACGTTGACTGGTGTCTCTCAGTCCCCTCTCTCTCATCGAAATATCTGTACACTGTTAGGTGTCTCTGTCCCGCTCTCTCAGTGAGATATCTCTACACTGACTCGTGTGTCTCAGTCCTCTGTCTCAGAGAGATATCTGTACACTGACTGCTGTCTCTCAGTGCCCTCTCTCTCTCAGGGAGATGTCTGTACACTGACTGGTGTCTCTCAGTACCCTCTCTCTCTCAGGGAGATTTCTGTACACTGACTGGTGTCTCTCAGGCCGCTCTCTCTCATTGAGATATCTGTACATTGACTGGAGTCTCTCAGTCCCTCTGTCTCTCAGGGAGATATCTGTAAACTGACTGGTGACTGTCAGTCCCCTCTCTCTCAGGGAGAAATATGTACACTGACTGGTGTCTCTCAGTCCACTCTCTCTCTCAGGAAGATATCTGTAAACTGACTGGTGTCTCTCAGTCCCCTCTCTGTCAGGGAGATATCTGTACACTGACTGGTGTCTCTCAGTCCCTCTCCCTCAGGGAGATATCTGTACTCTGATTGGTGTCTCTCAGTCCCTCTCTCTCTCAGGGAGATATCTGTACACTGACGGGTGTCTCTTAGTCCCTTTCCCTCAGGGAGATATCTGTACACTGACTGGTTTCTCTCAATCGCCTCTCTCTCAGGGAGATATCTGTAAAGTGACTGGTGTCTCTCAGACCCCTCTCACTCAGGGAGATATCAGTACACTGAATGGTGTCTCTCAGTCACCTCTCCCTCAGGGAGATATCTGTACACTGACTGGTGCCTCTCAATCCGCTATCTCTATTGGAGATATCTGTACACTGACTGGTGTCTCTCAGTCCCTCTCTCTCAGGGAGATATATGTAAACTGACTGGTGTCTCTCAGTCCCCTCTCTCTCTCAGGGAGATATCTGTACACTGACTGGTGTCTCTCAGTCCCTCTCTCTCTCATTGAGATATCTGTACTCTGACTGGTGTTTCTCAGTCCCTCTCGCTCACAGCTAGATATCTGAACACTGACTGGTGTCTCTCAGTCCCTCTCTCTCAGGGAGATATCTGTACACTGACTGGTGTCTCTCAGTCCCTCTCTCTCTCAGGGAGATATCTGCACACTGACTGGTGTCTCTCAGTCCCTCTCTCTCAGGGAGATATCTGTACACTGACTGGTGTCTCTCAGTCCCCTCTCTCTCACGGAGATATATGTACACTGGCTTGTGTCTCTCAGTCCCCTCTCCCTCTCAGGGAGATATCTGTACACTGACTGGTGTCTCTCAGTCCCCTCTCTGTCAGGGAGATGTCTGTATACTGACTGGTGTGTCTCAGTCCCTCTCTCTCAGGAAGATATCTGTGCACTGACTTGTGTCTCTCAGTCCCCTCTCTCATGGAGATATCTGTACACTGACTGGTGTCTCTCAGTCCCCACTCTCTCAGGGAGATATCTGTGCACTGACTGGTGTCTCTCTGCCCCCTCTCTCTCTCTTAGCGAGATATCTGTACAC
This sequence comes from Isurus oxyrinchus, assembly GCA_026770705.1. Lineage (NCBI taxonomy): Eukaryota > Metazoa > Chordata > Chondrichthyes > Lamniformes > Lamnidae > Isurus > Isurus oxyrinchus. Next base: position 98,946 of record JANJGN010000707.1, on the reverse strand, counting down.
TGACTGGTGTCTCTCTGTCCCTCTCTCTCTCAGGGAGATATCTGTACACTGACTGGTGTCTCTCAGTCCCCTCTCTCTCACGGAGATATCAGTACACTGACTGGTGTCTCTCTGTCCCCTCTCTCTCTTAGCGAGATATCTGTACACTGACTGGTGTCTCTCTGTCCCGCTCTCTCAGGGAGATATCTGTACACTGACTGGTGTCTCTCAGTCACCTCTCTCTCAGGGAGATATCTGTACACTGACTGGTGTCTCTCTGTCCCTCTCTCTCAGGGAGATATCTGTACACTGACTGGTGTCTCTCAGTCCCTCTCTCTCTCAGGGAGATATCTGTACACTGACTGGTGTCTCTCAGTCGCTCTCTCTCTCAGGGAGATATCTGTACACTGACTGGTGTCTCTCAGTCCCTCTCTCTCTCAGGGAGATATCTGAACACTGACTGGTGTCTCTCAGTCGCTCTCTCTCTCAGGGCGATATCTGCACGTTGACTGGTGTCTCTCAGTCCCCTCTCTCTCATCGAAATATCTGTACACTGTTAGGTGTCTCTGTCCCGCTCTCTCAGTGAGATATCTCTACACTGACTCGTGTGTCTCAGTGCTCTGTCTCAGGGAGATATCTGTACACTGACTGGTGTCTCTCAGTCCCTCTCTCTCTCAGGGAGATGTCTGTACACTGACTGGTGTCTCTCAGTACCCTCTCTCTCTCAGGGAGATATCTGTACACTGACTGGTGTCTCTCAGGCCCGCTCTCTCTCATTGAGATATCTGTACACTGACTGGTGTCTCTCAGTCCCTCTGTCTCTCAGGGAGATATCAGTAAACTGACTGGTGACTGTCAGTCCCCTCTCTCTCAGGGAGAAATATGTACACTGAATGGTGTCTCTCACTCCACTCTCTCTCTCAGGAAGATATCTGTAAACTGACTGGTGTCTCTCAGTCCCCTCTCTGTCAGGGAGATATCTGTACACTGACTGGTTTCTCTCAATCGCCTCTCTCTCAGGGAGATAACTGTAAAGTGACAGGTGTCTCTCAGACCCCTCTCTCTCACGGAGATATCTGTACACTGAATGGTGTCTCTCAGTCACCTCTCCCTCAGGGAGATATCTGTACACTGACTGGTGCCTCTCAATCCGCTATCTCTATTGGAGATATCTGTACACTGACTGGTGTCTCTCAGTCCTCTGTCTCAGGGAGATATATGTAAACTGACTGGTGTCTCTCAGTCCCCTCTCTCTCTCAGGGAGATATCTGTACACTGACTGGTGTCTCTCAGTCCCTCTCTCTCTCATTGAGATATCTGTACACTGACTGGTGTTTCTCAGTCCCTCTCGCTCACAGCTAGATATCTGTACACTGACTGGTTTCTCTCAGTCCCTCTCTCTCAGGGAGATATCTGTACACTGACTGGTGTCTCTCAGTCCCTCTCTCTCTCAGGGAGATATCTGCACACTGACTGGTGTCTCTCAGTCCCTCTCTCTCAGGGAGATATCTGTACTACTGACTGGTGTCTCTCAGTCCCCTCTCTGTCAGGGAGATGTCTGTATACTGACTGGTGTGTCTCAGTCCCTCTCTCTCTGGAAGATATCTGTGCACTGACTTGTGTCTCTCAGTCCCCTCTCTCATGGAGATATCTGTACACTGACTGGTGTCTCTCAGTCCCCACTCTCACAGGGAGATATCTGTGCACTGACTGGTTTCTCTCTGCCCCCTCTCTCTCTTAGCGAGATATCTGTACACTGACTGGTGTCTCTCTGTCCCTCTCTCTCTCAGGGAGATATCTGTACACTGACTGGTGTCTCTCAGTCCCTCTCTCTCAGGGAGATATCTGTACACTGACCTGTGTCTCTCAGTCCCCTCTCTCTCAGGGAGATATCAGTACACTGACTGGTGTCTCTCTGTCCCCTCTCTCTCTTAGCGAGATATCTGTACACTGACTGGTGTCTCTCTGTCCCTCTCTCTCAGGGAGATATCTGTACACTGACTGGTGTCTCTCAGTCACCTCTCTCTCAGGGAGATATCTGTACACTGACTGGTGTCTCTCTGTCCCTCTCTCTCAGGGAGATATCTGTAAACTGACTGGTGTCTCTCAGTCCCTCTCTCTCTCAGGGAGATATCTGTACACTGACTGGTGTCTCTCAGTCGCTCTTTCTCTCAGGGAGATATCTGTACACTGACTGGTGTCTCTCAGTCCCTCTCTCTCTCAGAGAGATATCTGAACACTGAATGGTGTCTCTCAGTCGCTCTCTCTCTCAGGGAGATATCTGCACGTTGACTGGTGTCTCGCAGTCCCGTCTCTCTCATCGAAATATCTGTACACTGTTAGGTGTCTCTGTCCCGCTCTCTCAGTGAGATATCTCTACACTGACTCGTGTGTCTCAGTCCTCTGTCTCAGAGAGATATCTGTACACTGACTGCTGTCTCTCAGTGCCCTCTCTCTCTCAGGGAGATGTCTGTACACTGACTGGTGTCTCTCAGTACCCTCTCTCTCTCAGGGAGATATCTGTACACTGACTGGTGTCTCTCAGGCCCGCTCTCTCTCATTGAGATATCTGTACATTGACTGGTGTCTCTCAGTCCCTCTGTCTCTCAGGGAGATATCTGTAAACTGACTGGTGACTGACAGTCCCCTCTCTCTCAGGGAGAAATATGTACACTGACTGGTGTCTCTCAGTCCACTCTCTCTCTCAGGAAGATATCTGTAAACTGACTGGTGTCTCTCAGTCCCCTCTCTGTCAGGGAGATATCTGTACACTGAATGGTGTCTCTCAGTCACCTCTCCCTCAGGGAGATATCTGTACACTGACTGGTGCCTCTCAATCCGCTATCTCTATTGGAGATATCTGTACACTGACTGGTGTCTCTCAGTCCCTCTCTCTCAGGGAGATATATGTAAACTGACTGGTGTCTCTCAGTCCCCTCTCTCTCTCAGGGAGATATCTGTACACTGACTGGTGTCTCTCAGTCCCTCTCTCTCTCATTGAGATATCTGTAATCTGACTGGTGTTTCTCAGTCCCTCTCGCTCACAGCTAGATATCTGAACACTGACTGGTGTCTCTCAGTCCCTCTCTCTCTCAGGGAGATATCTGCACACTGACTGGTGTCTCTCAGTCCCTCTCTCTCAGGGAGATATCTGTACACTGACTGGTGTCTCTCAGTCCCCTCTCTCTCAGGGAGATATATGTACACTGGCTTGAGTCTCTGTCCCCTCTCCCTCTCAGGGAGATATCTGTGCACTGACTGATGTCTCTCAGTCCCCACTCTCTCAAGGAGATATCTGTGCACTGACTGGTGTCTCTCTGCCCCCTCTCTCTCTTAGCGAGATATCAGTACACTGACTGGAGTCTCTCTGTCCCTCTCTCTCTCAGGGAGATATCTGTACACTGACTCGTGTCTCTCAGTCCCCTCTCTCTCAGGGACATATCACTACACTGACTGGTGTCTCTCTGTCCCCTCTCTCTCTTAGCGAGATATCTGTACACTGACTGGTGTCTCTCTGTCCCTCTCTCTCAGGGAGATATCTGTACACTGACTGGTGTCTCTCAGTCCCTCTCTCTCTCAGGGAGATATCTGTACACTGACTGGTGTCTCTCTGTCCCTCTCTCTCAGGGAGATATCTGTACACTGACTGGTGTCTCTCAGTCCCTCTCTCTCTCAGGGAGATATCTGTACACTGACTGGTGTCTCTCAGTCGCTCTCTCTCTCAGGGAGATATCTGTACACTGACTGGTGTCTCTCAGTCCCCTCTCTGTCAGGGAGATGTCTGTATACTGACTGGTGTGTCTCAGTCCCTCTCTCTCTGGAAGATATCTGTGCACTGACTTGTGTCTCTCAGTCCCCTCTCTCATGGAGATATCTGTACACTGACTGGTGTCTCTCAGTCCCCACTCTCACAGGGAGATATCTGTGCACTGACTGGTGTCTCTCTGCCCCCTCTCTCTCTTAGCGAGATATCTGTACACTGACTGGTGTCTCTCTGTCCCTCTCTCTCTCAGGGAGATATCTGTACACTGACTGGTGTCTCTCAGTCCCTCTCTCTCAGGGAGATATCTGTACACTGACTGGTGTCTCTCAGTCCCCTCTCTCTCAGGGAGATATCAGTACACTGACTAGTGTCTCTCTGTCCCCTCTCTCTCTTAGCGAGTTATCTGTACACTGACTGGTGTCTCTCTGTCCCTCTCTCTCAGGGAGATATCTGTACACTGACTGGTGTCTCTCAGTCACCTCTCTCTCAGGGAGATATCTGTACACTGACTGGTGTCTCTCTGTCCCTCTCTCTCAGGGAGATATCTGTAAACTGACTGGTGTCTCTCAGTCCCTCTCTCTCTCAGGGAGATATCTGTACACTGACTGGTGTCTCTCAGTCGCTCTTTCTCTCAGGGAGATATCTGTACACTGACTGGTGTCTCTCAGTCCCTCTCTCTCTCAGGGAGATATCTGAACACTGAATGGTGTCTCTCAGTCGCTCTCTCTCTCAGGGAGATATCTGCACGTTGACTGGTGTCTCGCAGTCCCCTCTCTCTCATCGAAATATCTGTACACTGTTAGGTGTCTCTGTCCCGCTCTCTTAGTGAGATATCTCTACACTGACTCGTGTGTCTCAGTCCTCTGTCTCAGAGAGATATCTGTACACTGACTGCTGTCTCTCAGTGCCCTCTCTCTCTCAGGGAGATGTCTGTACACTGACTGGTGTCTCTCAGTACCCTCTCTCTCTCAGGGAGATATCTGTACACTGACTGGTGTCTCTCAGGCCCGCTCTCTCTCATTGAGATATCTGTACATTGACTGGTGTCTCTCAGTCCCTCTGTCTCTCAGGGAGATATCTGTAAACTGACTGGTGACTGACAGTCCCCTCTCTCTCAGGGAGAAATATGTACACTGACTGGTGTCTCTCAGTCCACTCTCTCTCTCAGGAAGATATCTGTAAACTGACTGGTGTCTCTCAGTCCCCTCTCTGTCAGGGAGATATCTGTACACTGAATGGTGTCTCTCAGTCACCTCTCCCTCAGGGAGATATCTGTACACTGACTGGTGCCTCTCAATCCGCTATCTCTATTGGAGATATCTGTACACTGACTGGTGTCTCTCAGTCCCTCTCTCTCAGGGAGATATATGTAAACTGACTGGTGTCTCTCAGTCCCCTCTCTCTCCCTGGGAGATATCTGTACACTGACTGGTGTCTCTCAGTCCCTCTCTCTCTCATTGAGATATCTGTAATCTGACTGGTGTTTCTCAGTCCCTCTCGCTCACAGCTAGATATCTGAACACTGACTGGTGTCTCTCAGTCCCTCTCTCTCAGGGAGATATCAGTACACTGACTGGTGTCTATCAGTCCCTCTCTCTCTCAGGGAGATATCTGCACACTGACTGGTGTCTCTCAGTCCCTCTCTCTCAGGGAGATATCTGTACACTGACTGGTGTCTCTCAGTCTCCTCTCTCTCAGGGAGATATATGTACACTGGCTTGTGTCTCTCAGTCCCCTCTCCCTCTCAGGGAGATATCTGTACACTGACTGGTGTCTCTCAGTCCCCTCTCTGTCAGGGAGATGTCTGTATACTGACTGGTGTGTCTCAGTCCCTCTCTCTCAGGAAGATATCTGTGCACTGACTTGTGTCTCTCAGTCCCCTCTCTCATGGAGATATCTGTACACTGACTGTTGTCTCTCAGTCCCCACTCTCTCAGGGAGATATCTGTGCACTGACTGGTGTCTCTCTGCCCCCTCTCTCTCTTAGCGTGATATCTGTACACTGACTGGTGTCTCTCTGTCCCTCTCTCTCTCAGGGAGATATCTGTACACTGACTGGTGTCTCTCAGTCCCTCTCTCTCAGGGAGATATCTGTACACTGACTGGTGTCTCTCAGTCCCTCTCTCTCTCAGGGAGATATCTGTACACTGACTGGTGTCTCTCAGTCGCTCTCTCTCTCAGGGAGATATCTGTACACTGACTTCTGTCTCTCAGTCCCTCTCTCTCTCAGGGAGATATCTGAACACTGACTGGTGTCTCTCAGTCGCTCTCTCTCTCAGGGCGATATCTGCACGTTGACTGGTGTCTCTCAGTCCCCTCTCTCTCATCGAAATATCTGTACACTGTTAGGTGTCTCTGTCCCGCTCTCTCAGTGACATATCTCTACACTGACTCGTGTGTCTCAGTCCTCTGTCTCAGGGAGATATCTGTACACTGACTGGTGTCTCTCAGTCCCTCTCTCTCTCAGGGAGATGTCTGTACACTGACTGGTGTCTCTCAGTACCCTCTCTCTCTCAGGGAGATATCTGTACACTGACTGGTGTCTCTCAGGCCCGCTCTCTCTCATTGAGATATCTGTACATTGACTGGTGTCTCTCAGTCCCTCTGTCTCTCAGGGAGATATCAGTAAACTGACTGGTGACTGTCAGTCCCCTCTCTCTCAGGGAGAAATATGTACACTGACTGGTGTCTCTCAGTCCACTCTCTCTCTCAGGAAGATATCTGTAAACTGACTGGTGTCTCTCAGTCCCCTCTCTGTCAGGGAGATATCTGTACACTGACTGGTTTCTCTCAATCGCCTCTCTCTCAGGGAGATATCTGTAAAGTGACAGGTGTCTCTCAGACCCCTCTCTCTCACGGAGATATCTGTACACTGAATGGTGTCTCTCAGTCACCTCTCCCTCAGGGAGATATCTGTACACTGACTGGGGCCTCTCAATCCGCTATCTCTATTGGAGATATCTGTACACTGACTGGTGTCTCTCAGTCCTCTGTCTCAGGGAGATATATGTAAACTGACTGGTGTCTCTCAGTCCCCTCTCTCTCTCAGGGAGATATCTGTACACTGACTGGTGTCTCTCAGTCCGTCTCTCTCTCATTGAGATATCTGTACACTGACTGGTGTTGCTCAGTCCCTCTCGCTCACAGCTGGATATCTGTACACTGACTGGTTTCTCTCAGTCCCTCTCTCTCAGGGAGATATCTGTACACTGACTGGTGTCTCTCAGTCCCTCTCTCTCTCAGGGAGATATCTGCACACTGACTGGTGTCTCTCAGTCCCTCTCTCTCAGGGAGATATCTGTACACTGACTGGTGTCTCTCAGTCCCCTCTCTCTCAGGGAGATATATGTACACTGGCTTGTGTCTCTCAGTCCCCTCTCCCTCTCAGGGAGATATCTGTACACTGACTGGTGTCTCTCAGTCCCCTCTCTGTCAGGGAGATGTCTGTATACTGACTGGTGTGTCTCAGTCCCTCTCTCTCAGGAAGATATCTGTGCACTGACTTGTGTCTCTCAGTCCCCTCTCTCACGGAGATATCTGTACACTGACTGATGTCTCTCAGTCCCCACTCTCTCAAGGAGATATCTGTGCACTGACTGGTGTCTCTCTGCCCCCTCTCTCTCTTAGCGAGATATCAGTACACTGACTGGAGTCTCTCTGTCCCTCTCTCTCTCAGGGAGATATCTGTACACTGACTCGTGTCTCTCAGTCCCTCTCTCTCAGGGAGATATCTGTACACTGACTGGTGTCTCTCAGTCCCCTCTCTCTCAGGGAGATATCACTACACTGACTGGTGTCTCTCTGTCCCCTCTCTCTCTTAGCGAGATATCTGTACACTGACTGGTGTCTCTCTGTCCCTCTCTCTCAGGGAGATATCTGTACACTGATTGGTGTCTCTCAGTCCCTCTCTCTCTCAGGGAGATATCTGTACACTGACTGGTGTCTCTCTGTCCCTCTCTCTCAGGGAGATATCTGTACACTGACTGGTGTCTCTCAGTCCCTCTCTCTCTCAGGGAGATATCTGTACACTGACTGGTGTCTCTCAGTCGCTCTCTCTCTCAGGGAGATATCTGTACACTGACTGGTGTCTCTCAGTCCCCTCTCTGTCAGGGAGATGTCTGTATACTGACTGGTGTGTCTCAGTCCCTCTCTCTCAGGAAGATATCTGTGCACTGACTTGTATCTCTCAGTCCCCTCTCTCATGGAGATATCTGTACACTGACTGGTGTCTCTCAGTCCCCACTCTCACAGGGAGATATCTGTGCACTGACTGGTGTCTCTCAGTCCCTCTCTCTCTCAGGGAGATATCTGCACACTGACTGGTGTCTCTCAGTCCCTCTCTCTCAGGGAGATATCTGTACACTGACTGGTGTCTCTCAGTCCCCTCTCTCTCAGGGAGATATATGTACACTGGCTTGTGTCTCTCAGTCCCCTCTCCCTCTCAGGGAGATATCTGTACACTGACTGGTGTCTCTCAGTCCCCTGTCTGTCAGGGAGATGTCTGTATACTGACTGGTGTGTCTCAGTCCCTCTCTCTCAGGAAGATATCTGTGCACTGACTTGTGTCTCTCAGTCCCCTCTCTCATGGAGATATCTGTACACTGACTGTTGTCTCTCAGTCCCCACTCTCTCAGGGAGATATCTGTGCACTGACTGGTGTCTCTCTGCCCCCTCTCTCTCTTAGCGTGATATCTGTACACTGACTGGTGTCTCTCTGTCCCTCTCTCTCTCAGGGAGATATCTGTACACTGACTGGTGTCTCTCAGTCCCTCTCTCTCAGGGAGATATCTGTACACTGACTGGTGTCTCTCAGTCTCCTCTCTCTCAGGGAGATATATGTACACTGGCTTGTGTCTCTCAGTCCCCTCTCCCTCTCAGGGAGATATCTGTACACTGACTGGTGTCTCTCAGTCCCCTCTCTGTCAGGGAGATGTCTGTATACTGACTGGTGTGTCTCAGTCCCTCTCTCTCAGGAAGATATCTGTGCACTGACTTGTGTCTCTCAGTCCCCTCTCTCATGGAGATATCTGTACACTGACTGTTGTCTCTCAGTCCCCACTCTCTCAGGGAGATATCTGTGCACTGACTGGTGTCTCTCTGCCCCCTCTCTCTCTTAGCGTGATATCTGTACACTGACTGGTGTCTCTCTGTCCCTCTCTCTCTCAGGGAGATATCTGTACACTGACTGGTGTCTCTCAGTCCCTCTCTCTCAGGGAGATATCTGTACACTGACTGGTGTCTCTCAGTCCCTCTCTCTCTCAGGGAGATATCTGTACACTGACTGGTGTCTCTCAGTCGCTCTCTCTCTCAGGGAGATATCTGTACACTGACTTCTGTCTCTCAGTCCCTCTCTCTCTCAGGGAGATATCTGAACACTGACTGGTGTCTCTCAGTCGCTCTCTCTCTCAGGGCGATATCTGCACGTTGACTGGTGTCTCTCAGTCCCCTCTCTCTCATCGAAATATCTGTACACTGTTAGGTGTCTCTGTCCCGCTCTCTCAGTGACATATCTCTACACTGACTCGTGTGTCTCAGTCCTCTGTCTCAGGGAGATATCTGTACACTGACTGGTGTCTCTCAGTCCCTCTCTCTCTCAGGGAGATGTCTGTACACTGACTGGTGTCTCTCAGTACCCTCTCTCTCTCAGGGAGATATCTGTACACTGACTGGTGTCTCTCAGGCCCGCTCTCTCTCATTGAGATATCTGTACATTGACTGGTGTCTCTCAGTCCCTCTGTCTCTCAGGGAGATATCAGTAAACTGACTGGTGACTGTCAGTCCCCTCTCTCTCAGGGAGAAATATGTACACTGACTGGTGTCTCTCAGTCCACTCTCTCTCTCAGGAAGATATCTGTAAACTGACTGGTGTCTCTCAGTCCCCTCTCTGTCAGGGAGATATCTGTACACTGACTGGTTTCTCTCAATCGCCTCTCTCTCAGGGAGATATCTGTAAAGTGACAGGTGTCTCTCAGACCCCTCTCTCTCACGGAGATATCTGTACACTGAATGGTGTCTCTCAGTCACCTCTCCCTCAGGGAGATATCTGTACACTGACTGGGGCCTCTCAATCCGCTATCTCTATTGGAGATATCTGTACACTGACTGGTGTCTCTCAGTCCTCTGTCTCAGGGAGATATATGTAAACTGACTGGTGTCTCTCAGTCCCCTCTCTCTCTCAGGGAGATATCTGTACACTGACTGGTGTCTCTCAGTCCGTCTCTCTCTCATTGAGATATCTGTACACTGACTGGTGTTGCTCAGTCCCTCTCGCTCACAGCTGGATATCTGTACACTGACTGGTTTCTCTCAGTCCCTCTCTCTCAGGGAGATATCTGTACACTGACTGGTGTCTCTCAGTCCCTCTCTCTCTCAGGGAGATATCTGCACACTGACTGGTGTCTCTCAGTCCCTCTCTCTCAGGGAGATATCTGTACACTGACTGGTGTCTCTCAGTCCCCTCTCTCTCAGGGAGATATATGTACACTGGCTTGTGTCTCTCAGTCCCCTCTCCCTCTCAGGGAGATATCTGTACACTGACTGGTGTCTCTCAGTCCCCTCTCTGTCAGGGAGATGTCTGTATACTGACTGGTGTGTCTCAGTCCCTCTCTCTCAGGAAGATATCTGTGCACTGACTTGTGTCTCTCAGTCCCCTCTCTCACGGAGATATCTGTACACTGACTGATGTCTCTCAGTCCCCACTCTCTCAAGGAGATATCTGTGCACTGACTGGTGTCTCTCTGCCCCCTCTCTCTCTTAGCGAGATATCAGTACACTGACTGGAGTCTCTCTGTCCCTCTCTCTCTCAGGGAGATATCTGTACACTGACTCGTGTCTCTCAGTCCCTCTCTCTCAGGGAGATATCTGTACACTGACTGGTGTCTCTCAGTCCCCTCTCTCTCAGGGAGATATCACTACACTGACTGGTGTCTCTCTGTCCCCTCTCTCTCTTAGCGAGATATCTGTACACTGACTGGTGTCTCTCTGTCCCTCTCTCTCAGGGAGATATCTGTACACTGATTGGTGTCTCTCAGTCCCTCTCTCTCTCAGGGAGATATCTGTACACTGACTGGTGTCTCTCTGTCCCTCTCTCTCAGGGAGATATCTGTACACTGACTGGTGTCTCTCAGTCCCTCTCTCTCTCAGGGAGATATCTGTACACTGACTGGTGTCTCTCAGTCGCTCTCTCTCTCAGGGAGATATCTGTACACTGACTGGTGTCTCTCAGTCCCCTCTCTGTCAGGGAGATGTCTGTATACTGACTGGTGTGTCTCAGTCCCTCTCTCTCAGGAAGATATCTGTGCACTGACTTGTATCTCTCAGTCCCCTCTCTCATGGAGATATCTGTACACTGACTGGTGTCTCTCAGTCCCCACTCTCACAGGGAGATATCTGTGCACTGACTGGTGTCTCTCAGTCCCTCTCTCTCTCAGGGAGATATCTGCACACTGACTGGTGTCTCTCAGTCCCTCTCTCTCAGGGAGATATCTGTACACTGACTGGTGTCTCTCAGTCCCCTCTCTCTCAGGGAGATATATGTACACTGGCTTGTGTCTCTCAGTCCCCTCTCCCTCTCAGGGAGATATCTGTACACTGACTGGTGTCTCTCAGTCCCCTGTCTGTCAGGGAGATGTCTGTATACTGACTGGTGTGTCTCAGTCCCTCTCTCTCAGGAAGATATCTGTGCACTGACTTGTGTCTCTCAGTCCCCTCTCTCATGGAGATATCTGTACACTGACTGTTGTCTCTCAGTCCCCACTCTCTCAGGGAGATATCTGTGCACTGACTGGTGTCTCTCTGCCCCCTCTCTCTCTTAGCGTGATATCTGTACACTGACTGGTGTCTCTCTGTCCCTCTCTCTCTCAGGGAGATATCTGTACACTGACTGGTGTCTCTCAGTCCCTCTCTCTCAGGGAGATATCTGTACACTGACTGGTGTCTCTCAGTCCCTCTCTCTCTCAGGGAGATATCTGTACACTGACTGGTGTCTCTCAGTCGCTCTCTCTCTCAGGGAGATATCTGTACACTGACTTCTGTCTCTCAGTCCCTCTCTCTCTCAGGGAGATATCTGAACACTGACTGGTCTCTCTCAGTCGCTCTCTCTCTCAGGGCGATATCTGCACGTTGACTGGTGTCTCTCAGTCCCCTCTCTCTCATCGAAATATCTGTACACTGTTAGGTGTCTCTGTCCCGCTCTCTCAGTGAGATATCTCTACACTGACTCGTGTGTCTCAGTCCTCTGTCTCAGGGAGATATCTGTACACTGACTGGTGTCTCTCAGTCCCTCTCTCTCTCAGGGAGATGTCTGTACACTGACTGGTGTCTCTCAGTACCCTCTCTCTCTCAGGGAGATATCTGTACACTGACTGGTGTCTCTCAGGCCCGCTCTCTCTCATTGAGATATCTGTACATTGACTGGTGTCTCTCAGTCCCTCTGTCTCTCAGGGAGATATCAGTAAACTGACTGGTGACTGTCAGTCCCCTCTCTCTCAGGGAGAAATATGTACACTGACTGGTGTCTCTCAGTCCACTCTCTCTCTCAGGAAGATATCTGTAAACTGACTGGTGTCTCTCAGTCCCCTCTCTGTCAGGGAGATATCTGTACACTGACTGGTTTCTCTCAATCGCCTCTCTCTCAGGGAGATATCTGTAAAGTGACAGGTGTCTCTCAGACCCCTCTCTCTCACGGAGATATCTGTACACTGAATGGTGTTTCTCAGTCACCTCTCCCTCAGGGAGATATCTGTACACTGACTGGGGCCTCTCAATCCGCTATCTCTATTGGAGATATCTGTACACTGACTGGTGTCTCTCAGTCCTCTGTCTCAGGGAGATATATGTAAACTGACTGGTGTCTCTCAGTCCCCTCTCTCTCTCAGGGAGATATCTGTACACTGACTGGTGTCTCTCAGTCCGTCTCTCTCTCATTGAGATATCTGTACACTGACTGGTGTTGCTCAGTCCCTCTCGCTCACAGCTAGATATCTGTACACTGACTGGTTTCTCTCAGTCCCTCTCTCTCTCAGGGAGATATCTGCACACTGACTGGTGTCTCTCAGTCCCTCTCTCTCAGGGAGATATCTGTACACTGACTGGTGTCTCTCAGTCCCCTCTCTCTCAGGGAGATATATGTACACTGGCTTGTGTCTCTCAGTCCCCTCTCCCTCTCAGGGAGTTATCTGTACACTGACTGGTGTCTCTCAGTCCCCTCTCTGTCAGGGAGATGTCTGTATACTGACTGGTGTGTCTCAGTCCCTCTCTCTCAGGAAGATATCTGTGCACTGAATTGTGTCTCTCAGTCCCCTCTCTCACGGAGATATCTGTACACTGACTGATGTCTCTCAGTCCCCACTCTCTCAAGGAGATATCTGTGCACTGACTGGTGTCTCTCTGCCCCCTCTCTCTCTTAGCGAGATATCAGTACACTGACTGGAGTCTCTCTGTCCCTCTCTCTCTCAGGGAGATATCTGTACACTGACTCGTGTCTCTCAGTCCCTCTCTCTCAGGGAGATATCTGTACACTGACTGGTGTCTCTCAGTCCCCTCTCTCTCAGGGACATATCACTACACTGACTGGTGTCTCTCTGTCCCCTCTCTCTCTTAGCGAGATATCTGTACACTGACTGGTGTCTCTCTGTCCCTCTCTCTCAGGGAGATATCTGTACACTGACTGGTGTCTCTCAGTCCCTCTCTCTCTCAGGGAGATATCTGTACACTGACTGGTGTCTCTCTGTCCCTCTCTCTCAGGGAGATATCTGTACACTGACTGGTGTCTCTCAGTCCCTCTCTCTCTCAGGGAGATATCTGTACACTGACTGGTGTCTCTCAGTCCCCTCTCTCACGGAGATATCTGTACACTGACTGGTGTCTCTCAATCCCTCTCTCTCTCAGGGAGATATCTGTACACTGACTGGTGTCTCTCAGTCGCTCTCTCTCTCAGGGAGATATCTGTACACTGACTGGTGTCTCTCAGTCCCCTCTCTGTCAGGGAGATGTCTGTATACTGACTGGTGTGTCTCAGTCCCTCTCTCTCAGGAAGATATCTGTGCACTGACTTGTATCTCTCAGTCCCCTCTCTCATGGAGATATCTGTACACTGACTGGTGTCTCTCAGTCCCCACTCTCACAGGGAGATATCTGTGCACTGACTGGTGTCTCTCTGCCCCCTCTCTCTCTTAGCGAGATATCTGTACACTGACTGGTGTCTCTCTGTCCCTCTCTCTCTCAGGGAGATATCTGTACACTGACTGGTGTCTCTCAGTCCCTCTCTCTCAGGGAGATATCTGTACACTGACTGGTGTCTCTCAGTCCCCTCTCTCTCATTGAGATATCTGTACACTGACTGGTGTCTCTCTGTCCCCTCTCTCTCTTAGCGAGATATCTGTACACTGACTGGTGTCTCTCTGTCCCTCTCTCTCAGGGAGATATCTGTACACTGACTGGTGTCTCTCAGTCACCTCTCTCTCAGGGAGATATCTGTACACTGACTGGTGTCTCTCTGTCCCTCTCTCTCAGGGAGATATCTGTAAACTGACTGGTGTCTCTCAGTCCCTCTCTCTCTCAGGGAGATATCTGTACACTGACTGGTGTCTCTCAGTCGCTCTTTCTCTCAGGGAGATATCTGTACACTGACTGGTGTCTCTCAGTCCCTCTCTCTCTCAGGGAGATATCTGAACACTGAATGGTGTCTCTCAGTCGCTCTCTCTCTCAGGGAGATATCTGCACGTTGACTGGTGTCTCGCAGTCCCCTCTCTCTCATCGAAATATCTGTACACTGTTAGGTGTCTCTTTCCCGCTCTCTCAGTGAGATATCTCTACACTGACTCGTGTGTCTCAGTCCTCTGTCTCAGAGAGATATCTGTACACTGACTGCTGTCTCTCAGTGCCCTCTCTCTCTCAGGGAGATGTCTGTACACTGACTGGTGTCTCTCAGTACCCTCTCTCTCTCAGGGAGATATCTGTACACTGACTGGTGTCTCTCAGGCCCGCTCTCTCTCATTGAGATATCTGTACATTGACTGGTGTCCCTCAGTCCCTCTGTCTCTCAGGGAGATATCTGTAAACTGACTGGTGACTGACAGTCCCCTCTCTCTCAGGGAGAAATATGTACACTGACTGGTGTCTCTCAGTCCACTCTCTCTCTCAGGAAGATATCTGTAAACTGACTGGTGTCTCTCAGTCCCCTCTCTGTCAGGGAGATATCTGTACACTGACTGGTGTCTCTCAGTCCCTCTCTCTCAGGGAGATATCTGTACTCTGATTGGTGTCTCTCAGTCCCTCTCTCTCTCAGGGAGATATCTGTACACTGACGGGTGTCTCTTAGTCCCTTTCCCTCAGGGAGATATCTGTACACTGACTGGTTTCTCTCAATCGCCTCTCTCTCAAGGAGATATCTGTAAAGTGACAGGTGTCTCTCAGACCCCTCTCTCTCAGGGAGATATCTGTACACTGACTGGTGTCTCTCAGTCCCCTCTCTCTCAGGGAGATATCTGTACACTGACTGGTGTCTCTCAGTCCCTCTCTCTCTCATTGAGATATCTGTACACTGACTGGTGTTTCTCAGTCCCTCTCGCTCACAGCTAGATATCTGTACACTTACTGGTGTCTCTCAGTTCCTCTCTCTCAGGGAGATATCTGTGCACTGACTGGTGTCTCTCTGTCCCTCTCTCTCTCAGGGTGATATCTGCACACTGACTGGTGTCTCTCAGTCCCTCTCTCTCAGGGAGATATCTGTACACTGACTGGTGTCTCTCAGTCCCCTCTCTCTCAGGGAGATATATGTACACTGGCTTGTGTCTCTCAGTCCCCTCTCCATCTCAGGGAGATATCTGTACACTGACTGGTGTCTCTCAGTCCCCTCTCTGTCAGGGAGATGTCTGTATACTGACTGGTGTGTCTCAGTCCCTCTCTCTCAGGAAGATATCTGTGCACTGACTTGTGTCTCTCAGTCACCTCTCTCACGGAGATATCTGTACACTGACTGATGTCTCTCAGTCCCCACTCTCTCAGGGAGATATCTGTGCACTGACTGGTGTCTCTCTGCCCCCTCTCTCTCTTAGCGAGATATCAGTACACTGACTGGTGTCTCTCTGTCCCTCTCTCTCTCAGGGAGATATCTGTACACTGACTGGTGTCTCTCAGTCCCTCTCTCTCAGGGAGATATCTGTACACTGACTGGTGTCTCTCAGTCCCCTCTCTCTCAGGGAGATATCAGTACACTGACTGGTGTCTCTCTGTCCCCTCTCTCTCTTAGCGAGATATCTGTACACTGACTGGTGTCTCTCTGTCCCTCTCTCTCAGGGAGATATCTGTACACTGACTGGTGTCTGTCAGTCCCTCTCTCTCTCAGGGAGATATCTGTACACTGACTGGTGTCTCTCTGTCCCTCTCTCTCAGGGAGATATCTGTACACTGACTGGTGTCTCTCAGTCCCTCTCTCTCTCAGGGAGATATCTGCACACTGACTGGTGTCTCTCAGTCGCTCTCTCTCTCAGGGAGATATCTGTACACTGACTGGTGTCTCTCAATCCCTCTCTCTCTCAGGGAGATATCTGAACACTGACTGGTGTCTCTCAGTCGCTCTCTCTCTCAGGGAGATATCTGTACACTGACTGGTGTCTCTCAGTCCCCTCTCTCTCAGGGAGATATCTGTACACTGACTGGTGTCTCTCAGTCCCTCTCTCTCTCAGGGAGATATCTGTACACTGACTGGTGTCCCTTCCTCTCTCAGGGAGATATAAGTACACTGACTGGTATCTCTCAGTCCCTCTCTCTCAGTGAGATATCTGTAGGCTGACTGGTGTCTCTCAGTCCCTCTCTCTCAGGGAGATATCTGTACACTGATTGGTATCTCTCAGTCCCTCTCTCTCAGGGAGATATCTGTACACTGACTGGTGTCTCTCAGTCCCCACTCTGTCAGGGAGATATCTGCACACTGACTGGTTCTCTCTGTCCCCTCTCTCTCAGCGAGATATCTGTACACTGACTCGTGTTTCTCAGTCCCCTCTCTCTCAGCCAGATATTTCGGCACTGACTGGTGTCTCTGAGACCCTCTCGCTCACAGTGAGATATCTGTACACTGACTGGTGTCTCTAAATCCCCTCTGTGTCATGGAGATATCTGTAAACTGACTGGTGTCTCTTTGACCCTCTCTCTCAGGGAAATATCTGTACACTGATTGAAATCTCTCAGTCCCTCTCTCTCAGTGAGATAGCTGTATGCTGACTGGTGTCTCTCAGTCCCTCTCTCTCTCAGGGAGATATCTGTACACTGACTTGTGTCTCTCAGTCCCTCTCTCTCAGGGAGATATCTGTACACTGACTGGTGTCACTCAGTCCCTCTCTCTCTAAGGGAGATATCTGTACACTGACTTGTGTCTCTCAGTCCCTCTCTCTCATGGAGATATCTGTACACTGACTGCTGTTTCTCTTCCCTCTCTCTCATGCAGATATCTGTACACTGACTGGTGTTTCTCTGAACCACTCTCTCTCAGGGAGATATCTGTACCCTGACTGTTGTCTCTCAGTCCCTCTCTCTCTCTCAGGGAGATATCTGTACACTGACTGGTGTCTCTTACTCCCTTTCCCTCAGGGAGATATCTGTACACTGACTGTTTTCTCTCAATCCCCTATCTCTCAGGGAGATATCTGTACACTGACTGGTGTCTCTCAGTATCCTCTCTCTCAGCGAGATATCTGTACACTGACTGGTGTCTCTCAGTCCCTCTGTCTCTCAGGGATATATCTGTACACTGACTGCTGTTTCTCTACCCTCTCTCTCATGCCGATATCTGTACACTGACTGGTGTTTCTCTGAACCCCTCTCTCTCAGGGAGATATCTGTACCCTGACCGCTGTCTCTCAGTCCCTCTCTCTCTCTCAGGGAGATATCTGTACACTGACTGGTGTCTCTTAGTCCCTTTCCCTCAGTGAGATATCTGTACACAGACTGGTGTCTCTCAGTTTCCTCTCTTTCAGCGAGATATCTGCACACTGACTGGTGTCTCTCAGTCCCTCTGTCTCTCAGGGATATATCTGTACACTGACTGGTGTCTCTCAGTCCCTCTCTCTCTCAGGGAGATATCTGTACACTGTTTGGTGTCTCTCAGTCACCTCTCTCTCATGGAGATATCTTTACAATGACTGGTGTCTCTCAGACCTTCTCTCTCAGGGAGATATCTGTATACTGACTGGTGTATGTCAGTCCCGTCTCTCTGAGGGAGATATCTGTACACTAACTGGTGTTTCTCAGTCGCTCTGCCTCTCAGGGAGATATCTGCACGTTGACTGGTGTCTCTCAGTCCCTCTCTCTCACATTGAGATATCTGTACACAGACTGGTGTCTCTCAGTACCCTCTCTCTCAGCGACATATCTGTACAATTATTGGTGTCTCTCTGTCACCTCCCTTAGGGAGATATCTGTACACGGACCGATGTCTCTCAGTCACTCTCTCTCAGGAAGATATCTGTGCACTGACTTTTGCCTCTCAGTCCTCTCACTCAGGGAGATATCTGTACACTGACTGGTGTCTCTCAGTCCCACTCTCTCTCAGGGAGATATCTGTACACTGACTGGTGTCACTCAGTCCCTCTCTCTCTCAGGGAGATATCTGTACACTGACTGGTGTCTCTTAGTCCCTTTCCCTCAGGGAGATATCTGTACACTGCCTGGATTCTCTCAATCCCCTCTCTCTCAGGGAGATATCTGTACACTGACTGGTGTCTCTCAGACCCTCTCTCTCAGGGAGATATCTGTACACTGAATGGTGTCTCTCAATCAACTCTCCCTCAGGGAGATAACTGTAGACTGACTGGTGTCTCTCCATCCGCTATCTCTATTGGAGATATCTGTACACAGACTGGTGTCTCTCAGTCCCCTCTCTCTCAGGGAGATATCTGCACACTGACTGGTGTCTCTCAGTCCCCTCTCTCTCAGGGAGATATCTGCACATTGACTGGTGTATCTCTGTCCCCTCTCTCTCAGGGAGATATCTGTACACTGACTGGTGTCTCTCAGTCCCCTCTCTCTCAGTGAGATATCTGTACACTGACTGGTGTCTCTCAGTCCCCTCTCTCTCAGGGAGATATCTGTACACTGACCGGTGTCTCTCAGTCCCCTCTCTCTCAGGGAGATATCTGCACGTTGACTGGTGTCTATCAGTCCCCTCTCTCTCATCGAAATATCTGTACACTGACTGGTGTCCCTCAGTCCCCTCTCTCACGGAGATATCTGTACACTGACTGGTGTCTCTCAGTCCCCTCACTCTCAGGCAGATATCTGTACACTGACTGGTGTCTCTCAGTCCCTCTCACTCACAGGGAGAATCTGTACACTGACTGGTGTCTCTCTGTCCCCTCTCTCTCAGGGAGATATCTGTACACTGACTGGTGTCCCTTGCTCTCTCAGGGAGATATAGGCACACTGACTGGTATCTCTCAGTCCCTCTCTCTCTCAGGGAGATATCTGAACACTGACTGGTGTCTATCAGTCCCTCTCTCTCTCAGGGAGATACCTGCACACTGACTGGTTTCTCTCAGTCCCTCTCTCTCAGGGAGATATCTGTACACTGACTGGTGTCTCTCAGTCCCTCTCTCTCAGGGAGATATCTGTACACTGAGTGGCGTCTCTCAGTCCCTCTCTCAAAGGGAGATATCTGTACAGTGCCTGCTGTGTCCCAGTCCCCTCTCTCTCAGGCCGATATCTGAACAGTGACTTGTGTCTCTGAGTCCCTCTCTCTCAGGGACAAATCTGTTCACTGACTGGTGTCTCTCAGTCCCTCTCTCTCTCAGGGAGATATCTGTACACTGACTGGTGTCTCTCAGTCCCTCTCTCTCAGGGAGATATCTGTACACTGACTGGTGTCTCTCAGTCCCTCTCTCTCTCAGGGACAAATCTGTTCACTGACTGGTGTCTCTCAGTCCCTCTCTCTCTCAGGGAGATATCTGTACACTGACTGGTGTCTCTCAGTCCTCTCTCTCTCTCAGGGAGATATCTGTACACTGACTGGTTTCTCTCAGTCCCTCTCTCTCTCAGGGAGATATCTGTACACTGACTGGTGTCTCTCAGTCCCTCTCTCTGTCAGGGAGATGTCTGTACACTGACTGGTGTCTCTCAGTCCCTCTCTCTCAGGGAGATATCTGTAAACTGACTGGTGTTTCTCAGTCCCCTCTCTCTCTCAGGGAGATATCTGAACACAGACTGGTGTCTCTCATTCCACTCTCTGTCAGGGAGATGTCAGTATACTGACTGGTGTCTCTCAGTCCCTCTCTCTCAGGAAGATATCTGTACACTGACTGGTGTCTCTCTGTCCCTCTCTCTGAGGGAGATATCTGTACACTAACTGGTGCTTCTCAGTCGCTCTGCCTATCAGGGAGATATCTGCACGTTGACTGGTGTCTATCAGTCCCCTCTCTCTCATCGAAATATCTGTACACTGACTGGTGTCCCTCAGTCCCCTATCTCACGGAGATATCTGTACACTGACTGGTGTCTCTCAGTCCCCTCACTCTCAGGGAGATATCTGTACACTGACTGGTGTCTCTCAGTCCCTCTCACTCACAGGGAGAATCTGTACACTGACTGGTGTCTCTCTGTCCCCTCTCTCTCAGGGAGTATCTGTACACTGACTGGTGTCCCTTGCTCTCTCAGGGAGATATAGGTACACTGACTGGTGTCTCTCAGACCCTCTCTCAGGAAGCTATCTGTACACTGACTGGTGTTTCTCAATCCCCTCTCTCTCATGGAGATATCTGTACACTGACTGGTGTCTCTTTGTCCCTCTCTCTCAGGGAAATATCTGTACACTGATTGATGTCTCTCAGTCCCTCTCTCTCAGTGAGATATCTGTACACTGACTGGTGTCTCTCAGTCCCCTCTCTCTCTCATGGAGAAATCTGTACACTGACTGGTGTCCCTCAGTCCCTGTCTCTCAGGGAGATATCTGTACACTGACTGGTGTCTCTCAGTCCCTCTCTCTCTCAGGGAGATATCTGAACACTGACAGGTGTCTCTCAGTCGCTCTCTCTCTCAGGGAGTTATCTGTACACTGACTGGTGTCTATCAGTCCCTCTCTCTCAGGGAGATATCTGTACACTGACTGGTGTCTCTCAGTCCTCTCTCTCTCTCAGGGAGATATCTGCACACTGACTGGTTTCTCTCAGTCCCTCTCTCTCTCAGGGAGATATCTGTACACTGACTGGTGTCTCTCAGTCCCTCTCTCTGTCAGGGAGATGTCTGTACACTGACTGGTGTCTCTCAGTCCCTCTCTCTCAGGGAGATATCTGTACACTGAATGGTGTCTCTCAGTCCCTCTCTCTCAGGGAGATATCTGTACACTGACTGGTGTTTCTCAGTCCCTCTCTCTCTCAGGGAGATATCTGTACACTGACTGGTGTCTCTCAGTCCTCTGTCTCTCAGGGAGATATCTGTACACTGACTGGTGTCTCTCAGTCCCCTCTCTGTCAGGGAGATGTCAGTACACTGACTGGTGTCCCTCAGTCCCTCTCTCTCAGGAAGATATCTGTACACTGACTGCTGTCTCTCAGTCCCCTCTCTCTCTGGGAGATATCTGTACACTGACTAGTGTCTCTCAGTCCCTCTCTCTCAGGGAGATATTTGTACACTGACTGGTGTCTCTCAGTCCCCTCTCTCTCAGGGAGATATCTGTACACTGACTGGTGTCTCTCAGTCCCTCTCTCTCAGGGAGATATCTGTACACTGACTGGTGTCTCTCAGTCCCCTCTCTCTCAGGGAGATATCTGTACACTGACTGGTGTCTCTCAGTCTCTCTTCTCAGGGAGATATCTGTACACTGACTGATGTCTCTCAGTCCCTCTCTCTCAGGGAGATATCTGTACACTGACTGGTGTCTCTCAGTCCCCTCTCTCTCAGGGAGATATCTGTACACTGACTGGTGTCTCTCAGTCCCTCTCTCTCAGGGAGATATCTGTACACTGACTGGTGTCTCTCAGTCCCTCTCTCTAAGGGAGATATCTGTACACTGACAGGGGTCTCTCAGTCCCGCTCTCTCACATTGAGATATCTGTACACTGACTGGTGTTTCTCAGTCCCTCTCTCTCTCTCAGGGAGATATCTTTACACTGTCTGGTGTCTCTTAGTCCCTTTCCCTCAGGGAGATATATGTACACTGACTGTTTTCTCTCAATCCCCTCTTTCTCAGGGAGATATCTGTACACAGATTGGTGTCTCTCAGTACCCTCTCTCTCAGCAACATATCTGTACACTGATTGGTGTCTCTCTGTCACCTCCCGTAGGGAGATATCTGCACACGGACCGGTGTCTCTCAGTCACTCTCTGTCAGGAAGATATCTGTGCACTGACTTTTGTCTCTCAGACCACTCTCTCAGGGAGATATCTGTACACTGACTGGTGTCTCTCAGTCCCTTCTCTCTCAGGGAGATATCTGTACACTGACTGGTGTCTCTCAGTCCCATCTCTCTCAGGGAGATATCTGTACACTGACTGGTGTCTCTCAGTCCTCAATCTCTCAGAGAGATGTCTGTACACTGACTGGTGTCTCTCAGTCCCCTCTCTCTCAGGGAGATATCTGTACACTGACTGGTGTCTCTCAGTCCCTCTCTCTAAGGGAGATATCTGTACACTGACTGGTGTCTCTCAGTCCTCTCTCTCTCAGGGAGATATCTGTACACTGACTGGTGTCTCTTAGTCCCTTTCCCTCAGGGAGATATCTGTACACTGACTGGTTTCTCTCAATCCCCTCTCTCTCAGGGAGATATCTGTACACTGACTGGTGTCTCTCAGTCCCTCTCTCTCAGTGAGATATCTGTACACTGAGTGGTGTCTCTCAGTCCCTCTCTCTCAGTGAGATATCTGTACACTGAGTGGTGTCTCTCAGTCCCTCTCTCTCTCAGGGAGATATCTGCACACTGACTGGTGCCTCTCAGTCCCCACTCTCTCTCAGGGAGATATCTGTACACTGACTGGTGTCTCTCAGACCCCTCTCTCTCTCAGGGAGATATCTGCACACTGACTGGTGCCTCTCAGTCCCCACTCTCTCTCAGGGAGATATCTGTACACTGACAGGTGTCTCTCAGTCCCTCTCTCTCACATTGAGATATCTGTACACTGACTGGTGTCTCTCAGTCCCTCTCTCTCTCAGGGAGATATCTGTACACTGACTGGTGTCTCTCAGTCCCTCTCTCTCAGGGAGATATCTGTACTCTGACTGGTGTCTCTCAGACCCTCTCTCTCAGGGAGATGTCTGTACACTGACTGGTGTCTCTCAGTCCCTCTCTCTCAGGGAGATATCTGTACACTGACTGGTGTCTCTCAGTCCCTCTCTCTCAGGGAGATATCTGTACACTGACTGGTGTCTCTCAGTCCCTCTCTCTCAGGGAGATATCTGTACACTGACTGGTGTCTCTCAGTCCCTCTCTCTCTCAGGGAGTTATCTGTACACTGGCTTGTGTCTCTCAGTCCCCTCTCTCTCTCAGGGAGATATCTGAACACAGACTGGTGTCTCTCAGTCCCTCTCTCTCTCTCAGGGAGATATCTGTACACTGACTGGTGTCTCTCAGTCCCCTCTCTCTCAGGAAGTTATCTTTAAACTGACTGGTGTCTCTCAGTCCCTCTCTCTGAGGGAGATATCTGTACACTAAATGGTGTTTCTCAGTCGCTCTGCCTCTCAGGGAGTTATCTGCACTTTGGCTGGTGTCTATCAGTCCCCTCTCTCTCATCCAAATATCTGTACACTGACTGGTGTCTCTGTCCCGCTCTCTCAGTGAGATATCTCTACACTGACTTGTGTGTCTCAGTCCTCTGTCTCAGGGACATATCTGTACACTGACTGCTGTCTCTCAGTCCCCTCTCTCTCTCAGGGAGGTGTCTGTACACTGACTGGTGTCTCTCAGGCCCCTCTCTCTCTCAGGGAGGTGTCTGAACACTGACTGGTGTCTCTCAGTCCCCTCCCTCTCTCAGGGAGATATTTGTACACTGACTGGTGTCTCTCAGTCCCCTCTCTCTCTCAGGGAGATATCTGTACACTGACTGGTGTCTCTCAGTCCCCTCTCTCTCTCATGAGATATCTGTACACTGACTGGTGTCTCTCGGTCCCTCTCTCTCTCAGGGAGATATCTGTACACTGAACGGTGTCTCTCAGTCCCCCTCTCTCTCAGGGAGATATCTGTACACTGACTGTTGTCTCTCAGTCCCTCTCTCTCTCAGGGAGATATCTGTACACTGACTGGTGTCTCTCAGTCCCTCTCTCTCTAAGGGAGATATCTGTACACTGACTGGTGTCTCTCAGTCCCTCTCTCTCAGGGAGATATCTGTACACAGACTGGTGTCTCTCAGTCCCTCTCTCTCAGGGAGATATCTGTACACTGAATGGTGTCTCTCAGTCCCTCTCTCTCAGGGAGATATCTGTACACTGACTGGTGTCTCTCAGTCCCTCTCGCTCAGTAAGATATCTCTGCACTGACTTGTGTCTCTCAGTCCCCTCTCTCACGGAGATATCTGTACACTGACTGGTGTCTCTCAGTCCCTCCCTCTCTCAGGGAGATATCTGTACACTGGCTTGTGTCTCTCAGTCCCCTCTCTCTCTCAGGGAGATATCTGAACACAGACTGGTGTCTCTCAGTCCCCTCTCTGTCAGGGAGATGTCAGTATACTGACTGGTGTCTCTCAGTCACCTCTCTCTCAGGAAGTTATCTGAACACTGACTGGTGTCTCTCAGTCCCTCTCTCTGAGGGAGATATCTGTACACTAAATGGTGTTTCTCAGTCGCTCTGCCTCTCAGGGAGATATCTGCACGTTGGCTGGTGTCTATCAGTCCCCTCTCTCTCATCGAAATATCTGTACACTGAGTGGTGTCTCTCTCCCGCTCTCTCAGTGAGATATCTCTACACTGACTCGTGTGTCTCATTCCTCTGTCTCAGGGAGATATCTGTACACTGACTGCTGTCTCTCAGGCCCCTCTCTCTCTCAGGGAGGTGTCTGTACACTGACTGGTGTCTCTCAGTCCGCTCCCTCTCTCAGGGAGATATCTGCACACTGACTGGTGTCTCTCAGGCCCCTCTCTCTCTCAGGGAGGTGTCTGAACACTGACTGGTGTCTCTCAGTCTGCTCCCTCTCTCAGGGAGATATCTGTACACTGACTGGTGTCTCTCAGTCCCCTCTCTCTGTCAGGGAGATATCTGTAAACTGAATGGTCTCTCTCAGTCCCTCTCTCTAAGGGAGATATCTGTACACTGACTGGTGTCTCTCAGTCCCTCTCTCTCAGTGAGATATCTGTACACTGACTGCTGTCTCTCAGTCCCCTCTCTCTCTCATGAGATATCTGTACACTGACTGGTGTCTCTCAGTCCCTCTCTCTCTCAGGGAGATATCTGTACACTGAACGGTGTCTCTCAGTCCCCCTCTCTCTCAGGGAGATATCTGTACACTGACTGTTGTCTCTCAGTCCCTCTCTCTCTCAGGGAGATATCTGTACACTGACTGGAGTCTCTCAGTCCCTCTCTCTCTAAGGGAGATATCTGTACACTGACTGGTGTCTCTCAGTCCCTCTCTCTCAGGGAGATATCTGTACACTGACTGGTGTCTCTCAGTCCCCTCACTCTCAGGGAGATATCTGTACACTGACTGGTGTCTCTCAGTACCTCTCTCTCAGGTAGATATTTCGGCACTGACTGGTGTCTCTCAGTCCCTCTCACTCACAGGGAGAATCTGTACACTGACAGTTGTCTCTCTGTCCCCTCTCTCTCAGGGAGATATCTGTACACTGACTGGTGTCCCTTGCTCTCTCAGGGAGATATCGGTACACTGACTGGTGTCTCTCAGTCCCTCTCTCTCAGTGAGATATCTGTATGCCGACTGGTGTCTCTCAGTCCCTCTCTCTCTCATGGAGAAATCTGTACACTGACTGGTGTCTCTCAGTCCCCTCTCTCTCAGGGAGATATCTGTACACTGACTGGTGTCTCTCAGTCCACTCTCTCTCAGGGAGATATCTGTACACTGACTGGTGTCTCTCAGTCCCCTCTCTCTCAGGGAGATATCTGTACACTGACTGGTGTCCCTCAGTCCCCTCTCTCTCAGGGAGATACCTGCACACTGACTGGTTTCTCTCAGTCCCTTTCTCTCAGGGAGATATCTGTACACTGACTTGTGTCTCTCAGTCCCTCTCTCTAAGGGAGATATCTGTACACTGACTGGTGTGTCTCAGTCCCTCTCTCTCAGGGAGATATCTGTACACTGACTGGTGTCTCTCAGTCCCCTCTCTCAGGGAGCTATCTGTACACTGACTGGTGTTTCTCAATCCCCTCTCTCTCATGGAGATATCTGTACACTGACTGGTGTCTCTTTGTCCCTCTCTCTCAGGGAAATATCTGTACACTGACTGGTGTCTCTCAGTCCCTCTCTCTCAGGGAGATATCTGAACACATACTGGTGTCTCTCAGTCCCCTCTCCGTCAGGGAGATGTCAGTATACTGACTGGTGTCTCTCAGTCACCTCTCTCTCAGGAAGATATCTGTACACTGACAGGTGTCTCTCAGTCCCTCTCTCTGAGGGAGATATCTGTACACTAAATGGTGTTTCTCAGTCGCTCTGCCTCTCAGGGAGATATCTGCACGTTGGCTGGTGTCTATCAGTCCCCTCTCTCTCATCGAAATATCTGTACACTGATTGGTGTCTCTGTCCCGCTCTCTCAGTGAGATATCTCTACACTGACTCGTGTGTCTCAGTCCTCTGTCTCAGGGAGATATCTGTACACTGACTGGTGTCTCTCAGACCCTCTGTCGCTCATTGAGACATCTGTACACTGACTGCTGTCTCTCAGGCCCCTCTCTCTCTCAGGGAGGTGTCTGTACACTGACTGGTGTCTCTCAGTCCCCTCCCTCTCTCAGGGCGATATCTGTACACTGACTGGTGTCTCTCAGTCCCCGCTCTCCCTCAGGGAGATATTTGTACACTGACTGGTGTCTCTTTGTCCCTCTGTCGCTAAGGGAGATATCTGTAAACTGACTGGTGACTGTCACTCCCCTCCCTCTCAGGGAGATATATGTACACTGACTGGTGTCTCTCAGTCCCCTCTCTCTCTCAGGGAGATATCTGTACACTGACTTGTGTCTCTCAGTCCTGTCTCTCAGGGAGATATCTGTACACTGACTGGTGTCTCTCAGTACCCTCTCTCTCTCATGAGAAATCTGTACACTGACTGGTGTCTCTCGGTCCCTCTCTCTCTCAGGGAGATATCTGTACACTGAACGGTGTCTCTCAGTCCGCCTCTCTCTCAGGGAGATATCTGTACACTGACTGTTGTCTCTCAGTACCTATCTCTCTCAGGGAGATGTCTGTACACTGACTGGTGTCTCTCAGTCCCTCTCTCTCTTAGGGAGATATCTGTACACTGAATGGTGTCTCTCAGTCCCTCTCTCTCAGGGAGATATCTGTACACTGAATGGTGTCTCTCAGTCCCTCTCTCTCAGGGAGATATCTGTACACTGACTGGTGTCTCTCAGTCCCTCTCTCTCAGGGAGATATCTGTACACTGACTGGTGTCTCTCGGTCCCTCTCTCTCTCAGGGAGATATCTGTACACTGAAAGGTGTCTCTCAGTCCCCCTCTCTCTCAGGGAGATATCTGTACAATGACTGTTGTCTCTCAGTCCCTCTCTCTCTCATGGAGATATCTTACACTGACTGGTGTCTCTCAGTCCCTCTCTCTCTAAGGGAGATATCTGTACACTGACAGGTGTCTCTCAGTCCCTCTCTCTCTCAGGGAGATTTCTGTACACTGACTGGTGTCTCTCAGTCCCTCTCTCTCAGGGAGATATCTGTACACTGACTGGTGTCTCTCAGTCCCCTCTCTCTCTCATGAGATATCTGTACACTGACTGGTGTCTCTCGGTCCCTCTCTCTCTCAGGGAGATATCTGTACACTGAACGGTGTCTCTCAGTCCCCCTCTCTCTCAGGGAGATATCTGTACACTGACTGTTGTCTCTCAGTCCCTCTCTCTCTCAGGGAGATGTCTGTACACTGACTGGTGTCTCTCAGTCCCTCTCTCTCTAAGGGAGATATCTGTACACTGACTGGTGTCTCTCAGTCCCTCTCTCTCAGGGAGATATCTGTACACTGAATGGTGTCTCTCAGTCCCTCTATCTCAGGGAGATATCTGTACACTGACTGGTGTCTCTCAGTCCCTCTCTCTCAGGGAGATATCTGTACACTGACTGGTGTCTCTCAGTCCCCTCTCTCTCAGGGAGATATCTGTACACTGACTGGTGTCTCTCAGTCCCTCTCTCTCAGGGAGATATCTGTACACTGACTGGTGTCTCTCAGTCCCTCTCTCTGAGGGAGATATCTGTACACGAACTGGTGATTCTCAGTCCCTCTGCCACTCATCGAGATATCTGTACACTGACTGGTGTCTCTCAGTCCCTCTCTCTCAGGGAGATATCTGTACACTGACTGGTGTCTCTCGGTCCCTCTCTCTCTCAGGCAGATATCTGTACACTGAACGGTGTCTCTCAGTCCCCCTCTCTCTCAGGGAGATATCTGTACACTGACTGTTGTCTCTCTGTCCCTCTCTCTCTCAGGGAGATGTCTGTACACTGACTGGTGTCTCTCAGTCCCTCTCTCTCTAAGGGAGATATCTGTACACTGACTGGTGTCTCTCAGTCCCTCTCTCTCAGGGAGATATCTGTACACTGAATGGTGTCTCTCAGTCCCTCTCTCTCAGGGAGATATCTGTACACTGACTGGTGTCTCTCAGTCCCTCTCTCTCAGGGAGATATCTGTACACTGACTGGTGTCTCTCAGTCCCCTCTCTCTCAGGGAGATATCTGTTCACTGACTGGTGTCTCTCAGTCCCTCTCTCTCAGGGAGATATCTGTACACTGACTGGTGTCTCTCAGTCCCTCTCTCTGAGGGAGATATCTGTACACGAACTGGTGATTCTCAGTCCCTCTGCCACTCATCGAGATATCTGTACACTGATTGGTGTCTCACAGTCCCTCTCTCTCAGGGAGATATCTGTACACTGACTGGTGTCTCTCAGTCCCTCTCTCTCAGGGAGATATCTGTACAATGACTGGTGTCTCTCAGTCCCTCTCTCTCAGGGAGATATCTGTACAATGACTGGTGTCTCTCAGACCACTCTCTCTCTCAGGGAGATATCAGTACACTGACTGGTGTCTCTCAGTCTCTCTCACTAACATTGAGATATCTGTACACTGACTGGTGTCTCTCAGTCGCTCACTCTCTCAGGGAGATATCTGTAAACTGACTGGTGACTCTCAGTCCCCTCTCTCTCAGGGAGATATATGTACACTGACTGGTGACTCTCAGTCCCCTCTCTCTCAGGGAGATATATGTCCACTGGCTTGTGTCTCTCAGTCCCCTCTCTCTCTCAGGGAGATATCTGAACACAGACTGGTGTCTCTCAATCCCCACTCTCTCTCAGAGAGATATCTGTACACTGACTGGTGTCTCTCAGTCTCTCTCACTAACATTGAGATATGTGTACACTGACTGGTGTCTCTCAGTCCCTCACTCTCTCAGGGAGATATCTGTAAACTGACTGGTGACTCTCAGTCCCCTCTCTCTCAGGGAGATATATGTACACTGACTGGTGACTCTCAGTCCCCTCTCTCTCAGGGAGATATATGTCCACTGGCTTGTGTCTCTCAGTCCCCTCTCTCTCTCAGGGAGATATCTGAACACAGACTGGTGTCTCTCAGTCCCCTCTCTGTCAGGGAGATGTCTGTATACTGACTGGTGTCTCTCAGTCCCTCTCGCTCAGTAAGATATCTGCGCACTGACTTGTGTCTCTCAGTCCCCTCTCTCACGGAGATATCTGTACACTGACTGGTGTCTCTCAGTCCCCTCACTCTCAGGGAGATATCTGTACACTGACTGGTGTCTCTCAGTCCCTCTCTCTCAGGTAGATATTTCGGCACTGACTGGTGTCTCTCAGTCCCTCTCACTCACAGGGAGAATCTGTACACTGACTGGTGTCTCTCTGTCCCCTCTCTCTCAGGGAGATATCTGTACACTGACTGGTGTCCCTTGCTCTCTCAGGGAGATATCGGTACACTGACTGGTGTCTCTCAGTCCCCTCTCTCAAGGAGCTATCTGTACACTGACTGGTGTTTCTCAATCCCCTCTCTCTCATGGAGATATCTGTACACTGACTGGTGTCTCTCAGTCCCTCTCTCTCAGTGAGGTATCTGTATGCCGACTGGTGTCTATCAGTCCCTCTCTCTCTCAGGGAGATATCTGTACACTGACTGGTGTCTCTCAGTCCCTCTCTCTCAGGGAGATATCTGCACACTGACTGGTTTCTCTCAGTCCCTTTCTCTCAGGGAGATATCTGTACACTGACTGGTGTCTCTCAGTCCCCTCTCTCTCAGGGAGATATCTGTACACTGACTGGTGTCTCTCAGTCCCCTCTCTCTCAGGGAGATATCTGTACACTGACTGGTGTCTCTCAGTCGCTCTCTCTCAGGGAGATATCGGTACACTGACTGGTGTCTCTCAGTCTCTCTCTCTCAGGGAGATATCTGTACACTGACAGGTGTATCGCAGTCACCTCTCTCTCTCAGGGAGATATCTGTACACTGACTGGTGTCTCTCAGACTCCTCTCTCTCTAAGGGAGATATCTGTACACTCTGGTGACCCTCAGTCCCCTCTGTCAGAGGGAGATATCTGTACACAGAATGGTGTCTCTCAGTCACCTCTCGCTCAGGGAGACATCTGTACACTGACTGGGTTCTCTCACTCCATCTCTCTGAGGGAGATATCTGTACACTGACTGGTGTTTCGCAGTCCCTCTGCCTCTCAGGGAGATATCTGTACAATAACTGGTATCTCTCAGTCCCCTCTCTCTCAGGGAGATATCTGTACACTGACTGGTGTCTCTCAGTCCCTCTCTCTCAGGGAGATATCTGTACACTGACTGGTGTCTCTCAGTCCCTCTCTCAGGGAGATATCTGTACACTGACTGGTGTCTCTCAGTCCCTCTGCCAAAGGGAGATATCTGTACACTGACTGGTGTCTCTCAGTCCCTCTCTCTCTCAGGGAGATATCTGTACACTGATTGGTGTCTCTCAGTCCCTCTCTCTCTCAGAGAGATATCTGTACACTGACTGGTGTCTCTCTGTCCCTCTCTCTCAGGGAGATATCTGTACACTGACTGGTGTCTCTCAGTCCCTCTCTCTCAGGGAGATATCAGTACACTGACTGGTGTCTCTCAGTCCCTCACTCTCTCAGGGAGATATTTGTACACTGACTGGTGTCTCTCAGTACCTCTGTCTCTCAGGGAGATATCTGTACAATGACTGGTGTCTCTTAGTCCCTTTCCCTCAGGGAGATATCTGTACACTGACTGGTGTCTCTCAGTCCCTCTCTCTCAGGGAGATATCTGTACACTGACTGGTGTCTCTCAGTCCCTCTCTTTCAGGGAGCTGTCTGTACACTGACTGGTGTCTCTCAGTCCCTCTCTCTCTAAGGGAGATATCTGTACACTGACTGGTGTCTCTCAGTCCCTCTCTCTCAGGGAGATATCTGTACACTGAATGGTGTCTCTCAGTCCCTCTCTCTCAGGGAGATATCTTTAAACTGACTGGTGTCTCTCAGTCCCTCTGTCTCTCAGGGAGATATCTGTACAATGACTGGTGTCTCTTAGTCCCTTTCCCTCAGGGAGATATCTGTACACTGACTGGTGTCTCTCAGTCCCTCTCTCTCAGGGAGATATCTGTACACTGAACGGTGTCTCTCAGTCCCCCTCTCTCTCAGGGAGATATCTGTACACTGACTGGTGTCTCTCAGTCCCTCTCTCTCTAAGGGAGATATCTGTACACTGACTGGTGTCTCTCAGTCCCTCTCTCTCAGGGAGATATCTGTACACTGAATGGTGTCTCTCAGTCCCTCTCTCTCAGGGAGATATCTGTACACTGACTGGTGTCTCTCAGTCCCTCTCTCTCAGGGAGATATCTGTACACTGACTGGTGTCTCTCAGTCCCATCTCTCTCAGGGAGATATCTGTACACTGACTGGTGTCTCTCAGTCCCTCTCTCTCAGGGAGATATCTGTACACTGACTGGTGCCTCTCCGTCCCTCTCTCTGAGGGAGATATCTGTACACGAACTGGTGATTCTCAGTCCCTCTGCCACTCATCGAGATATCTGTACACTGATTGGTGTCTCTCAGACCCCTCTCTCTCTCAGGGAGATATCTGTACACTGACTGGTGTCACTCAGTCCCTCTCTCTCTCAGGGAGATATCTGTACACTGACTGGTGTCTCTCAATCCCCACTCTCTCTCAGAGAGATATCAGTACACTGACAGGTGTCTCTCAGTCCCTCTCTCTAACATTGAGATATCGGTACACTGACTGGTGTCTCTCAGTCCCTCCCTCTCTCAGGGAGCTATCTGTAAACTGACTGGTGACTCTCAGTCCCCTCTCTCTCAGGGAGATATATGTCCACTGGCTTGTGTCTCTCAGTCCCCTCTCTCTCTCAGGGAGATATCTGAACACAGACTGGTGTCTCTCAGTCCCCTCTCTGTCAGGGAGATGTCTGTATACTGACTGGTGTCTCTCAGTCCCTCTCGCTCAGTAAGATATCTGTGCACTGACTTGTGTCTCTCAGTCCCCTCTCTCACGGAGATATCTGTACACTGACTGGTGTCTCTCGGTCCCCTCACTCTCAGGGAGATATCTGTACACTGACTGGTGTCTCTCAGTCCCTCTCTCTCAGGTAGATATTTCGGCACTGACTGGTGTCTCTCAGTCCCTCTCACTCACAGGGAGAATCTGTACACTGACTGGTGTCTCTCTGTCCCCTCTCTCTCAGGGAGATATCTGTACACTGTCTGGTGTCTCTTGCTCTCGCAGGGAGATATCGGTACACTGACTGGTGTCTCTCAGTCCCCTCTCTCTCAGGGAGATATATGTACACTGGCTTGTGTCTCTCAGTCCCCTCTCTCTCTCAGGGAGATATCTGAACACAGACTGGTGTCTCTCAGTCCCCTCTCCGTCAGGGAGATGTCAGTATACTGACTGGTGTCTCTCAGTCACCTCTCTCTCAGGAAGATATCTGTACACTGACAGGTGTCTCTCAGTCCCTCTCTCTGAGGGAGATATCTGTACACTAAATGGTGTTTCTCAGTCGCTCTGCCTCTCAGGGAGATATCTGCACGTTGACTGGTGTCTATCAGTCCCCTCTCTCTCATCGAAATATCTGTACACTGAGTGGTGTCTCTGTCCCGCTCTCTCAGTGAGATATCTCTACACTGACTCGTGTGTCTCAGTCCTCTGTCTCAGGGAGATATCTGTACACTGACTGGTGTCTCTCAGACCCTCTGTCGCTCATTGAGACATCTGTACACTGACTGCTGTCTCTCAGGCCCCTCTCTCTCTCAGGGAGGTGTCTGTACACTGACTGGTGTCTCTCAGTCCCCTCCCTCTCTCAGGGCGAGATCTGTACACTGACTGGTGTCTCTCAGTCCCCGCTCTCTCTCAGGGAGATATTTGAACACTGACTGGTGTCTCTTTGTCCCTCTGTCTCTAAGGGAGATATCTGTAAACTGACTGGTGACTGTCAGTCCCCTCCCTCTCAGGGAGATATATGTACACTGACTGGTGTCTCTCAGTCCCCTCTCTCTCTCAGGGAGATATCTGTACACTGACTTGTGTCTCTCAGTCCTGTCTCTCAGGGAGATATCTGTACACTGACTGGTGTCTCTCAGTACCCTCTCTCTCTCATGAGAAATCTGTACACTGACTGGTGTCTCTCGGTCCCTCTCTCTCTCAGGGAGATATCTGTACACTGAACGGTGTCTCTCAGTCCGCCTCTCTCTCAGGGAGATATCTGTACACTGACTGTTGTCTCTCTGTCCCTCTCTCTCTCAGGGAGATGTCTGTACACTGACTGGTGTCTCTCAGTCCCTCTCTCTCTAAGGGAGATATCTGTACACTGACTGGTGTCTCTCAGTCCCTCTCTCTCAGGGAGATATCTGTACACTGAATGGTGTCTCTCAGTCCCTCTCTCTCAGGGAGATATCTGTACACTGACTGGTGTCTCTCAGTCCCTCTCTCTCAGGGAGATATCTGTACACTGACTGGTGTCTCTCAGTCCCCTCTCTCTCAGGGAGATATCTGTACACTGACTGGTGTCTCTCAGTCCCTCTCTCTCAGGGAGATATCTGTACACTGACTGGTGTCTCTCAGTCCCTCTCTCTGAGGGAGATATCTGTACACGAACTGGTGATTCTCAGTCCCTCTGCCACTCATCGAGATATCTGTACACTGATTGGTGTCTCGCAGTCCCTCTCTCTCAGGGAGATATCTGTACACTGACTGGTGTCTCTCAGTCCCTCTCTCTCAGGGAGATATCTGTACAATGACTGGTGTCTCTCAGTCCCTCTCTCTCAGGGAGATATCTGTACAATGACTGGTGTCTCTCAGACCACTCTCTCTCTCAGGGAGATATCTGTACACTGACTGGTGTCACTCAGTCCCTCTCTCTGAGGGAGATATCTGTACACGAACTGCTGATTCTCAGTCCCTCTGCCACTCATCGAGATATCTGTACACTGATTGGTGTCTCTCAGTCCCTCTCTCTCAGGGAGATATCTGTACACTGACTGGTGTCTCTCAGTCCCTCTCTCTCAGGGAGATATCTGTACAATGACTGGTGTCTCTCAGTCCCTCTCTCTCAGGGAGATATCTGTACAATGACTGGTGTCTCTCAGACCACTCTCTCTCTCAGGGAGATATCAGTACACTGACTGGTGTCTCTCAGTCTCTCTCACTAACATTGAGATATCTGTACACTGACTGGTGTCTCTCAGTCGCTCACTCTCTCAGGGAGATATCTGTAAACTGACTGGTGACTCTCAGTCCCCTCTCTCTCAGGGAGATATATGTACACTGACTGGTGACTCTCAGTCCCCTCTCTCTCAGGGAGATATATGTCCACTGGCTTGTGTCTCTCAGTCCCCTCTCTCTCTCAGGGAGATATCTGAACACAGACTGGTGTCTCTCAATCCCCACTCTCTCTCAGAGAGATATCTGTACACTGACTGGTGTCTCTCAGTCTCTCTCACTAACATTGAGATATGTGTACACTGACTGGTGTCTCTCAGTCCCTCACTCTCTCAGGGAGATATCTGTAAACTGACTGGTGACTCTCAGTCCCCTCTCTCTCAGGGAGATATATGTACACTGACTGGTGACTCTCAGTCCCCTCTCTCTCAGGGAGCTATATGTCCACTGGCTTGTGTCTCTCAGTCCCCTCTCTCTCTCAGGGAGATATCTGAACACAGACTGGTGTCTCTCAGTCCCCTCTCTGTCAGGGAGATGTCTGTATACTGACTGGTGTCTCTCAGTCCCTCTCGCTCAGTAAGATATCTGCGCACTGACTTGTGTCTCTCAGTCCCCTCTCTCACGGAGATATCTGTACACTGACTGGTGTCTCTCAGTCCCCTCACTCTCAGGGAGATATCTGTACACTGACTGGTGTCTCTCAGTCCCTCTCTCTCAGGTAGATATTTCGGCACTGACTGGTGTCTCTCAGTCCCTCTCACTCACAGGGAGAATCTGTACACTGACTGGTGTCTCTCTGTCCCCTCTCTCTCAGGGAGATATCTGTACACTGACTGGTGTCCCTTGCTCTCTCAGGGAGATATCGGTACACTGACTGGTGTCTCTCAGTCCCCTCTCTCAAGGAGCTATCTGTACACTGACTGGTGTTTCTCAATCCCCTCTCTCTCATGGAGATATCTGTACACTGACTGGTGTCTCTCAGTCCCTCTCTCTCAGTGAGGTATCTGTATGCCGACTGGTGTCTATCAGTCCCTCTCTCTCTCAGGGAGATATCTGTACACTGACTGGTGTCTCTCAGTCCCTCTCTCTCAGGGAGATATCTGCACACTGACTGTTTTCTCTCAGTCCCTTTCTCTCAGGGAGATATCTGTACACTGACTGGTGTCTCTCAGTCCCCTCTCTCTCAGGGAGATATCTGTACACTGACTGGTGTCTCTCAGTCCCCTCTCTCTCAGGGAGATATCTGTACACTGACTGGTGTCTCTCAGTCGCTCTCTCTCAGGGAGATATCGGTACACTGACTGGTGTCTCTCAGTCTCTCTCTCTCAGGGAGATATCTGTACACTGACAGGTGTATCTCAGTCACCTCTCTCTCTCAGGGAGATATCTGTACACTGACTGGTGTCTCTCAGACTCCTCTCTCTCTAAGGGAGATATCTGTACACTCTGGTGACCCTCAGTCCCCTCTGTCAGAGGGAGATATCTGTACACAGAATGGTGTCTCTCAGTCACCTCTCGCTCAGGGAGACATCTGTACACTGACTGGGTTCTCTCACTCCATCTCTCTGAGGGAGATATCTGTACACTGACTGGTGTTTCGCAGTCCCTCTGCCTCTCAGGGAGATATCTGTACAATAACTGGTATCTCTCAGTCCCCTCTCTCTCAGGGAGATATCTGTACACTGACTGGTGTCTCTCAGTCCCTCTCTCTCAGGGAGATATCTGTACACTGACTGGTGTCTCTCAGTCCCTCTCTCAGGGAGATATCTGTACACTGACTGGTGTCTCTCAGTCCCTCTGCCAAAGGGAGATATCTGTACACTGACTGGTGTCTCTCAGTCCCTCTCTCTCTCAGGGAGATATCTGTACACTGATTGGTGTCTCTCAGTCCCTCTCTCTCTCAGAGAGATATCTGTACACTGACTGGTGTCTCTCTGTCCCTCTCTCTCAGGGAGATATCTGTACACTGACTGGTGTCTCTCAGTCCCTCTCTCTCAGGGAGATATCAGTACACTGACTGGTGTCTCTCAGTCCCTCACTCTCTCAGGGAGATATTTGTACACTGACTGGTGTCTCTCAGTCCCTCTGTCTCTCAGGGAGATATCTGTACAATGACTGGTGTCTCTTAGTCCCTTTCCCTCAGGGAGATATCTGTACACTGACTGGTGTCTCTCAGTCCCTCTCTCTCAGGGAGATATCTGTACACTGACTGGTGTCTCTCAGTCCCTCTCTTTCAGGGAGCTGTCTGTACACTGACTGGTGTCTCTCAGTCCCTCTCTCTCTAAGGGAGATATCTGTACACTGACTGGTGTCTCTCAGTCCCTCTCTCTCAGGGAGATATCTGTACACTGAATGGTGTCTCTCAGTCCCTCTCTCTCAGGGAGATATCTTTAAACTGACTGGTGTCTCTCAGTCCCTCTGTCTCTCAGGGAGATATCTGTACACTGACTGGTGTCTCTCAGTCCCTCTCTCTCAGGGAGATATCTGTACACTGAACGGTGTCTCTCAGTCCCCCTCTCTCTCAGGGAGATATCTGTACACTGACTGGTGTCTCTCAGTCCCTCTCTCTCTAAGGGAGATATCTGTACACTGACTGGTGTCTCTCAGTCCCTCTCTCTCAGGGAGATATCTGTACACTGAATGGTGTCTCTCAGTCCCTCTCTCTCAGGGAGATATCTGTACACTGACTGGTGTCTCTCAGTCCCTCTCTCTCAGGGAGATATCTGTACACTGACTGGTGTCTCTCAGTCCCATCTCTCTCAGGGAGATATCTGTACACTGACTGGTGTCTCTCCGTCCCTCTCTCTGAGGGAGATATCTGTATACGAACTGGTGATTCTCAGTCCCTCTGCCACTCATCGAGATATCTGTACACTGATTGGTGTCTCTCAGACCCCTCTCTCTCTCAGGGAGATATCTGTACACTGACTGGTGTCACTCAGTCCCTCTCTCTCTCAGGGAGATATCTGTACACTGACTGGTGTCTCTCAATCCCCACTCTCTCTCAGAGAGATATCAGTACACTGACAGGTGTCTCTCAGTCCCTCTCTCTAACATTGAGATATCGGTACACTGACTGGTGTCTCTCAGTCCCTCCCTCTCTCAGGGAGCTATCTGTAAACTGACTGGTGACTCTCAGTCCCCTCTCTCTCAGGGAGATATATGTCCACTGGCTTGTGTCTCTCAGTCCCCTCTCTCTCTCAGGGAGATATCTGAACACAGACTGGTGTCTCTCAGTCCCCTCTCTGTCAGGGAGATGTCTGTATACTGACTGGTGTC
The DNA here is from genome assembly GCA_026770705.1 of Isurus oxyrinchus. NCBI lineage: Eukaryota > Metazoa > Chordata > Chondrichthyes > Lamniformes > Lamnidae > Isurus > Isurus oxyrinchus. Next base: position 61,126 of record JANJGN010000707.1, on the reverse strand, counting down.
TCTCAGTCCCTCTCGCTCAGTAAGATATCTGTGCACTGACTTGTGTCTCTCAGTCCCCTCTCTCACGGAGATATCTGTACACTGACTGGTGTCTCTCAGTCCCCTCACTCTCAGGGAGATATCTGTACACTGACTGGTGTCTCTCAGTCCCTCTCTCTCAGGTAGATATTTCGGCACTGACTGGTGTCTCTCAGTCCCTCTCACTCACAGGGAGAATCTGTACACTGACTGGTGTCTCTCTGTCCCCTCTCTCTCAGGGAGATATCTGTACACTGTCTGGTGTCTCTTGCTCTCGCAGGGAGATATCGGTACACTGACTGGTGTCTCTCAGTCCCCTCTCTCTCAGGGAGATATATGTACACTGGCTTGTGTCTCTCAGTCCCCTCTCTCTCTCAGGGAGATATCTGAACACAGACTGGTGTCTCTCAGTCCCCTCTCCGTCAGGGAGATGTCAGTATACTGACTGGTGTCTCTCAGTCACCTCTCTCTCAGGAAGATATCTGTACACTGACAGGTGTCTCTCAGTCCCTCTCTCTGAGGGAGATATCTGTACACTAAATGGTGTTTCTCAGTCGCTCTGCCTCTCAGGGAGATATCTGCACGTTGACTGGTGTCTATCAGTCCCCTCTCTCTCATCGAAATATCTGTACACTGAGTGGTGTCTCTGTCCCGCTCTCTCAGTGAGATATCTCTACACTGACTCGTGTGTCTCAGTCCTCTGTCTCAGGGAGATATCTGTACACTGACTGGTGTCTCTCAGACCCTCTGTCGCTCATTGAGACATCTGTACACTGACTGCTGTCTCTCAGGCCCCTCTCTCTCTCAGGGAGGTGTCTGTACACTGACTGGTGTCTCTCAGTCCCCTCCCTCTCTCAGGGCGAGATCTGTACACTGACTGGTGTCTCTCAGTCCCCGCTCTCTCTCAGGGAGATATTTGTACACTGACTGGTGTCTCTTTGTCCCTCTGTCTCTAAGGGAGATATCTGTAAACTGACTGGTGACTGTCAGTCCCCTCCCTCTCAGGGAGATATATGTACACTGACTGGTGTCTCTCAGTCCCCTCTCTCTCTCAGGGAGATATCTGTACACTGACTTGTGTCTCTCAGTCCTGTCTCTCAGGGAGATATCTGTACACTGACTGGTGTCTCTCAGTACCCTCTCTCTCTCATGAGAAATCTGTACACTGACTGGTGTCTCTCGGTCCCTCTCTCTCTCAGGGAGATATCTGTACACTGAACGGTGTCTCTCAGTCCGCCTCTCTCTCAGGGAGATATCTGTACACTGACTGTTGTCTCTCTGTCCCTCTCACTCTCAGGGAGATGTCTGTACACTGACTGGTGTCTCTCAGTCCCTCTCTCTCTAAGGGAGATATCTGTACACTGACTGGTGTCTCTCAGTCCCTCTCTCTCAGGGAGATATCTGTACACTGAATGGTGTCTCTCAGTCCCTCTCTCTCAGGGAGATATCTGTACACTGACTGGTGTCTCTCAGTCCCTCTCTCTCAGGGAGATATCTGTACACTGACTGGTGTCTCTCAGTCCCCTCTCTCTCAGGGAGATATCTGTACACTGACTGGTGTCTCTCAGTCCCTCTCTCTCAGGGAGATATCTGTACACTGACTGGTGTCTCTCAGTCCCTCTCTCTGAGGGAGATATCTGTACACGAACTGGTGATTCTCAGTCCCTCTGCCACTCATCGAGATATCTGTACACTGATTGGTGTCTCTCAGTCCCTCTCTCTCAGGGAGATATCTGTACACTGACTGGTGTCTCTCAGTCCCTCTCTCTCAGGGAGATATCTGTACAATGACTGGTGTCTCTCAGTCCCTCTCTCTCAGGGAGATATCTGTACAATGACTGGTGTCTCTCAGACCACTCTCTCTCTCAGGGAGATATCTGTACACTGACTGGTGTCACTCAGTCCCTCTCTCTCTCAGGGAGATATCTGTACACTGACTGGTGTCTCTCAATCCCCACTCTCTCTCAGAGAGATATCTGTACACTGACTGGTGTCTCTCAGTCTCTCTCACTAACATTGAGATATCTGTACACTGACTGGTGTCTCTCAGTCCCTCACTCTCTCAGGGAGATATCTGTAAACTGACTGGTGACTCTCAGTCCCCTCTCTCTCAGGGAGATATATGTACACTGACTGGTGACTCTCAGTCCCCTCTCTCTCAGGGAGATATATGTCCACTGGCTTGTGTCTCTCAGTCCCCTCTCTCTCTCAGGGAGATATCTGAACACAGACTGGTGTATCTCAGTCCCCTCTCTGTCAGGGAGATGTCTGTATACTGACTGGTGTCTCTCAGTCCCTCTCGCTCAGTAAGATATCTGCGCACTGACTTGTGTCTCTCAGTCCCCTCTCTCACGGAGATATCTGTACACTGACTGGTGTCTCTCAGTCCCCTCACTCTCAGGGAGATATCTGTACACTGACTGGTGTCTCTCAGTCCCTCTCTCTCAGGTAGATATTTCGGCACTGACTGGTGTCTCTCAGTCCCTCTCACTCACAGGGAGAATCTGTACACTGACTGGTGTCTCTCTGTCCCCTCTCTCTCAGGGAGATATCTGTACACTGACTGGTGTCCCTTGCTCTCTCAGGGAGATATCGGTACACTGACTGGTGTCTCTCAGTCCCCTCTCTCAAGGAGCTATCTGTACACTGACTGGTGTTTCTCAATCCCCTCTCTCTCATGGAGATATCTGTACACTGACTGGTGTCTCTCAGTCCCTCTCTCTCTCAGGGAGATACCTGCACACTGACTGGTTTCTCTCAGTCCCTTTCTCTCAGGGAGATATCTGTACACTGACTGGTGTCTCTCAGTCCCCTCTCTCTCAGGGAGATATCTGTACACTGACTGGTGTCTCTCAGTCCCCTCTCTCTCAGGGAGATATCTGTACACTGACTGGTGTCTCTCAGTCGCTCTCTCTCAGGGAGATATCGGTACACTGACTGGTGTCTCTCTGTCTCTCTCTCTCAGGGAGATATCTGTACACTGACAGGTGTATCTCAGTCACCTCTCTCTCTCAGGGAGATATCTGTACACTGACTGGTGTCTCTCAGACTCCTCTCTCTCTAAGGGAGATATCTGTACACTCTGGTGACCCTCAGTCCCCTCTGTCAGAGGGAGATATCTGTACACAGAATGGTGTCTCTCAGTCACCTCTCGCTCAGGGAGATATCTGTACACTGACTGGGTTCTCTCACTCCATCTCTCTGAGGGAGATATCTGTACACTGACTGGTGTTTCGCAGTCCCTCTGCCTCTCAGGGAGATATCTGTACAATAACTGGTATCTCTCAGTCCCCTCTCTCTCAGGGAGATATCTGTACACTGACTGGTGTCTCTCAGTCCCTCTCTCTCAGGGAGATATCTGTACACTGACTGGTGTCTCTCAGTCCCTCTCTCAGGGAGATATATGTACACTGACTGGTGTCTCTCAGTCCCTCTGCCAAAGGGAGATATCTGTACACTGACTGGTGTCTCTCAGTCCCTCTCTCTCTCAGGGAGATATCTGTACACTGATTGGTGTCTCTCAGTCCCTCTCTCTCTCAGAGAGATATCTGTACACTGACTGGTGTCTCTCTGTCCCTCTCTCTCAGGGAGATATCTGTACACTGACTGGTGTCTCTCAGTCCCTCTCTCTCAGGGAGATATCAGTACACTGACTGGTGTCTCTCAGTCCCTCACTCTCTCAGGGAGATATTTGTACACTGACTGGTGTCTCTCAGTCCCTCTGTCTCTCAGGGAGATATCTGTACAATGACTGGTGTCTCTTAGTCCCTTTCCCTCAGGGAGATATCTGTACACTGACTGGTGTCTCTCAGTCCCTCTCTCTCTCAGGGAGATATCTGTACAATGACTGGTGTCTCTCAGTCCCTCTCTCTCAGGGAGATATCTGTACACTGACTGGTGTCTCTCAGTCCCTCTCTTTCAGGGAGATGTCTGTACACTGACTGGTGTCTCTCAGTCCCTCTCTCTCTAAGGGAGATATCTGTACACTGACTGGTGTCTCTCAGTCCCTCTCTCTCAGGGAGATATCTGTACACTGAATGGTGTCTCTCAGTCCCTCTCTCTCAGGGAAATATCTGTAAACTGACTGGTGTCTCTCAGTCCCTCTGTCTCTCAGGGAGATATCTATACAATGACTGGTGTCTCTTAGTCCCTTTCCCTCAGGGAGATATCTGTACACTGACTGGTGTCTCTCAGTCCCTCTCTCTCAGTGAGATATCTGTACACTGAACGGTGTCTCTCAGTCCCCCTCTCTCTCAGGGAGATATCTGTACACTGACTGGTGTCTCTCAGTCCCCTCTCTCTCAGGGAGATATATGTCCACTGGCTTGTGTCTCTCAGTCCCCTCTCTCTCTCAGGGAGATATCTGAACACAGACTGGTGTCTCTCAGTCCCCGCTCTGTCAGGGAGATGTCTGTATACTGACTGGTGTCTCTCAGTCCCTCTCGCTCAGTCAGATATCTGTGCACTGACTTGTGTCTCTCAGTCCCCTCTCTCACGGAGATATCTGTACACTGACTGGTGTCTCTCAGTCCCCTCACTCTCAGGGAGATATCTGTACACTGACTGGTGTCTCTCAGTCCCTCTCTCTCAGGTAGATATTTCGGCACTGACTGGTGTCTCTCAGTCCCTCTCACTCACAGGGAGATATCTGTACACTGACTGGTGTCTCTCTGTCCCCTCTCTCTCAGGGAGATATCTGTACACTGACTGGTGTCCCTTGCTCTCTCAGGGAGATATCGGTACACTGACTGGTGTCTCTCAGTCCCCTCTCACAGGGAGCTATCTGTACACTGACTGGTGTTTCTCAATCCCCTCTCTCTCATGGAAATATCTGTACACTGACTGATGTCTCTCAGTCCCTCTCTCTCAGTGAGATATCTGTATGCCGACTGGTGTCTCTCAGACCCTCTCTCTCTCATGGACAAATCTGTACACTGACTGGTGTCCCTCAGTCCCTGTCAATCAGTGAGATATCTGTATACTGACTGGTGTCTATCAGTCCCTCTCTCTCTCAGGGAGATATCTGTACACTGACTGGTGTCTCTCAGTCCCTCTCTCTCAGGGAGATAACTGTACACTGACTGGTGTCTCTCAGTCCCTCTCTCTCAGGGAGATACCTGCACACTGACTGGTTTCTCTCAGTCCCTTTCTCTCAGGGAGATATCTGTACACTGAGTGGCGTCTCTCAGTCCCTCTCTCTAAGGGAGATATCTGTACAATGCCTGCTGTGTCCCAGTCCCCTATCTCTCAGGCCGATATCTGTACAGAGACTGGTGTCTCTCAGTCCCTCTCTCTCAGGGAGATATCTGTACACTGACTTGTGTCTCTCAGTCCCTCACTCTCAGGGAGATATCTGTACACTGACTGGTGTCTCTCAGTCCCCTCTCTCTCATGGAGATATCTTTACACTGAATGGTGTCTCTCAGTCCCACCCTCTCTCAGGGAGATATCTGTACACTGGCTTGTGTCTCTCAGTCCCCTCTCTCTCTCAGGGAGATATCTGAACACAGACTGGTGTCTCTCAGTCCCTCTCTCTCTCTCAGGGAGATATCTGTACACTGACTGGTGTCTCTCAGTCCCCTCTCTCTCAGGAAGTTATCTGTAAACTGACTGGTGTCTCTCAGTCCCTCTCTCTGAGGGAGATATCTGTACACTAAATGGTGTTTCTCAGTCGCTCTGCCTCTCAGGGAGTTATCTGCACGTTGGCTGGTGTCTATCAGTCCCCTCTCTCTCATCGAAATATCTGTACACTGACTGGTGTCTCTGTCCCGCTCTCTCAGTGAGATATCTCTACACTGACTTGTGTGTCTCAGTCCTCTGTCTCAGGGACATATCTGTACACTGACTGCTGTCTCTCAGTCCCCTCTCTCTCTCAGGGAGGTGTCTGTACACTGACTGGTGTCTCTCAGGCCCCTCTCTCTCTCAGGGAGGTGTCTGAACACTGACTGGTGTCTCTCAGTCCCCTCCCTCTCTCAGGGAGATATTTGTACACTGACTGGTGTCTCTCAGTCCCCTCTCTCTCTCAGGGAGATATCTGTACACTGACTGGTGTCTCTCAGTCCCCTCTCTCTCTCATGAGATATCTGTACACTGACTGGTGTCTCTCGGTCCCTCTCTCTCTCAGGGAGATATCTGTACACTGAACGGTGTCTCTCAGTCCCCCTCTCTCTCAGGGAGATATCTGTACACTGACTGTTGTCTCTCAGTCCCTCTCTCTCTCAGGGAGATATCTGTACACTGACTGGTGTCTCTCAGTCCCTCTCTCTCTAAGGGAGATATCTGTACACTGACTGGTGTCTCTGAGTCCCTCTCTCTCAGGGAGATATCTGTACACTGACTGGTGTCTCTCAGTCCCTCTCTCTCAGGGAGATATCTGTACACTGAATGGTGTCTCTCAGTCCCTCTCTCTCAGGGCGATATCTGTACACTGACTGGTGTCTCTCAGTCCCTCTCGCTCAGTAAGATATCTCTGCACTGACTTGTGTCTCTCAGTCCCCTCTCTCACGGAGATATCTGTACACTGACTGGTGTCTCTCAGTCCCTCCCTCTCTCAGGGAGATATCTGTACACTGGCTTGTGTCTCTCAGTCCCCTCTCTCTCTCAGGGAGATATCTGAACACAGACTGGTGTCTCTCAGTCCCCTCTCTGTCAGGGAGATGTCAGTATACTGACTGGTGTCTCTCAGTCACCTCTCTCTCAGGAAGTTATCTGAACACTGACTGGTGTCTCTCAGTCCCTCTCTCTGAGGGAGATATCTGTACACTAAATGGTGTTTCTCAGTCGCTCTGCCTCTCAGGGAGATATCTGCACGTTGGCTGGTGTCTATCAGTCCCCTCTCTCTCATCGAAATATCTGTACACTGAGTGGTGTCTCTGTCCCGCTCTCTCAGTGAGATATCTCTACACTGACTCGTGTGTCTCATTCCTCTGTCTCAGGGAGATATCTGTACACTGACTGAAGTCTCTCAGGCCCCTCTCTCTCTCAGGGAGGTGTCTGTACACTGACTGGTGTCTCTCAGTCCGCTCCCTCTCTCAGGGAGATATCTGCACACTGACTGGTGTCTCTCAGGCCCCTCTCTCTCTATCAGTGAGGTGTCTGAACACTGACTGGTGTCTCTCAGTCTGCTCCCTCTCTCAGGGAGATATCTGTACACTGACTGGTGTCTCTCAGTCCCCTCTCTCTGTCAGGGAGATATCTGTAAACTGAATGGTCTCTCTCAGTCCCTCTCTCTAAGGGAGATATCTGTACACTGACTGGTGTCTCTCAGTCCCTCTCTCTCAGTGAGATATCTGTACACTGACTGCTGTCTCTCAGTCCCCTCTCTCTCTCATGAGATATCTGTACACTGACTGGTGTCTCTCGGTCCCTCTCTCTCTCAGGGAGATATCTGTACACTGAACGGTGTCTCTCAGTCCCCCTCTCTCTCAGGGAGATATCTGTAAACTGACTGTCGTCTCTCAGTCCCTCTCTCTCTCAGGGAGATATCTGTACACTGACTGGAGTCTCTCAGTCCCTCTCTCTCTAAGGGAGATATCTGTACACTGACTGGTGTCTCTCAGTCCCTCTCTCTCAGGGAGATATCTGTACACTGACTGGTGTCTCTCAGTCCCCTCACTCTCAGGGAGATATCTGTACACTGACTGGTGTCTCTCAGTACCTCTCTCTCAGGTAGATATTTCGGCACTGACTGGTGTCTCTCAGTCCCTCTCACTCACAGGGAGAATCTGTACACTGACAGTTGTCTCTCTGTCCCCTCTCTCTCAGGGAGATATCTGTACACTGACTGGTGTCCCTTGCTCTCTCAGGGAGATATCGGTACACTGACTGGTGTCTCTCAGTCCCTCTCTCTCAGTGAGATATCTGTATGCCGACTGGTGTCTCTCAGTCCCTCTCTCTCTCATGGAGAAATCTGTACACTGACTGGTGTCTCTCAGTCCCCTCTCTCTCAGGGAGATATCTATACACTGACTGGTGTCTCTCAGTCCCCTCTCTCTCAGGGAGATATCTGTACACTGACTGGTGTCTCTCAGTCCCCTCTCTCTCAGGGAGATATCTGTACACTGACTGGTGTCCCTCAGTCCCCTCTCTCTCAGGGAGATACCTGCACACTGACTGGTTTCTCTCAGTCCCTTTCTCTCAGGGAGATATCTGTACACTGACTTGTGTCTCTCAGTCCCTCTCTCTAAGGGAGATATCTGTACACTGACTGGTGTGTCTCAGTCCCTCTCTCTCAGGGAGATATCTGTACACTGACTGGTGTCTCTCAGTCCCCTCTCTCAGGGAGCTATCTGTACACTGACTGGTGTTTCTCAATCCCCTCTCTCTCATGGAGATATCTGTACACTGACTGGTGTCTCTTTGTCCCTCTCTCTCAGGGAAATATCTGTACACTGACTGGTGTCTCTCAGTCCCTCTCTCTCAGGGAGATATCTGTACACTGACTGGTGTCCCTCAGTCCCCTCTCTCTCAGGGAGATACCTGCACACTGACTGGTTTCCCTCAGTCCCTTTCTCTCAGGGAGATATCTGTACACTGACTGGTGTCTCTCAGTCCCTCCCTCTCTCAGGGAGATATCTGTACACTGACTGGTGTCTCTCAGTCCCCTCTCTCTCAGGGAGATATATGTACACTGGCTTGTGTCTCTCAGTCCCCTCTCTCTCTCAGGGAGATATCTGAACACAGACTGGTGTCTCTCAGTCCCCTCTCCGTCAGGGAGATGTCAGTATACTGACTGGTGTCTCTCAGTCACCTCTCTCTCAGGAAGATATCTGTACACTGACAGGTGTCTCTCAGTCCCTCTCTCTGAGGGAGATATCTGTACACTAAATGGTGTTTCTCAGTCGCTCTGCCTCTCAGGGAGATATCTGCACGTTGGCTGGTGTCTCTCAGTCCCCTCTCTCTCATCGAAATATCTGTACACTGATTGGTGTCTCTGTCCCGCTCTCTCAGTGAGATATCTCTACACTGACTCGTGTGTCTCAGTCCTCTGTCTCAGGGAGATATCTGTACACTAACTGGTGTCTCTCAGACCCTCTGTCGCTCATTGAGACATCTGTACACTGACTGCTGTCTCTCAGGCCCCTCTCTCTCTCAGGGAGGTGTCTGTACACTGACTGGTGTCTCTCAGTCCCCTCCCTCTCTCAGGGCGATATCTGTACACTGACTGGTGTCTCTCAGTCCCCGCTCTCTCTCAGGGAGATATTTGTACACTGACTGGTGTCTCTTTGTCCCTCTGTCTCTAAGGGAGATATCTGTAAACTGACTGGTGACTGTCAGTCCCCTCCCTCTCAGGGAGATATATGTACACTGACTGGTGTCTCTCAGTCCCCTCTCTCTCTCAGGGAGATATCTGTACACTGACTTGTGTCTCTCAGTCCTGTCTCTCAGGGAGATATCTGTACACTGACTGGTGTCTCTCAGTACCCTCTCTCTCTCATGAGAAATCTGTACACTGACTGGTGTCTCTCGGTCCCTCTCTCTCTCAGGGAGATATCTGTACACTGAACGGTGTCTCTCAGTCCGCCTCTCTCTCAGGGAGATATCTGCACACTGACTGTTGTCTCTCAGTACCTATCTCTCTCAGGGAGATGTCTGTACACTGACTGGTGTCTCTCAGTCCCTCTCTCTCTTAGGGAGATATCTGTACACTGACTGGTGTCTCTCAGTCCCTCTCTCTCAGGGAGATATCTGTACACTGAATGGTGTCTCTCAGTCCCTCTCTCTCAGGGAGATATCTGTACACTGACTGGTGTCTCTCAGTCCCTCTCTCTCAGGGAGATATCTGTACACTGACTGGTGTCTCTCGGTCCCTCTCTCTCTCAGGGAGATATCTGTACACTGAAAGGTGTCTCTCAGTCCCCCTCTCTCTCAGTGAGATATCTGTACAATGACTGTTGTCTCTCAGTCCCTCTCTCTCTCATGGAGATATCTTACACTGACTGGTGTCTCTCAGGCCCTCTCTCTCTAAGGGAGATATCTGTACACTGACAGGTGTCTCTCAGTCCCTCTCTCTCTCAGGGAGATTTCTGTACACTGACTGGTGTCTCTCAGTCCCTCTCTCTCAGGGAGATATCTGTACACTGACTGGTGTCTCTCAGTCCCCTCTCTCTCTCATGAGATATCTGTACACTGACTGGTGTCTCTCGGTCCCTCTCTCTCTCAGGGAGATATCTGTACACTGAACGGTGTCTCTCAGTCCCCCTCTCTCTCAGGGAGATATCTGTACACTGACTGTTGTCTCTCAGTCCCTCTCTCTCTCAGGGAGATGTCTGTACACTGACTGGTGTCTCTCAGTCCCTCTCTCTCTAAGGGAGATATCTGTACACTGACTGGTGTCTCTCAGTCCCTCTCTCTCAGGGAGATATCTGTACACTGAATGGTGTCTCTCAGTCCCTCTCTCTCAGGGAGATATCTGTACACTGACTGGTGTCTCTCAGTCCCTCTCTCTCAGGGAGATATCTGTACACTGACTGGTGTCTCTCAGTCCCCTCTCTCTCAGGGAGATATCTGTACACTGACTGGTGTCTCTCAGTCCCTCTCTCTCAGGGAGATATCTGTACACTGACTGGTGTCTCTCAGTCCCTCTCTCTGAGGGAGATATCTGTACACGAACTGGTGATTCTCAGTCCCTCTGCCACTCATCGAGATATCTGTACACTGACTGGTGTCTCTCAGTCCCTCTCTCTCAGGGAGATATCTGTACACTGACTGGTGTCTCTCGGTCCCTCTCTCTCTCAGGCAGATATCTGTACACTGAAAGGTGTCTCTCAGTCCCCCTGTCTCTCAGGGAGATATCTGTACAATGACTGTTGTCTCTCAGTCCCTCTCTCTCTCATGGAGATATCTGTACACTGACTGGTGTCTCTCAGTCCCTCTCTCTCTAAGGGAGATATCTGTACACTGACAGGTGTCTCTCAGTACCTCTCTCTCTCAGGGAGATTTCTGTACACTGACTGGTGTCTCTCATTCCCTCTCTCTCAGGGAGATATCTGTACACTGACTGGTGTCTCTCAGTCCCCTCTCTCTCTCAGGAGATATCTGTACACTGACTGGTGTCTCTCGGTCCCTCTCTCTCTCAGGGAGATATCTGTACACTGAACGGTGTCGCTCAGTCCCCCTCTCTCTCAGGGAGATATCTGTACACTGACTGTTGTCTCTCTGTCCCTCTCTCTCTCAGGGAGATGTCTGTACACTGACTGGTGTCTCTCAGTCCCTCTCTCTCTAAGGGAGATATCTGTACACTGAATGGTGTCTCTCAGTCCCTCTCTCTCAGGGAGATATCTGTACACTGAATGGTGTCTCTCAGTCCCTCTCTCTCAGGGAGATATCTGTACACTGACTGGTGTCTCTCAGTCCCTCTCTCTCAGGGAGATATCTGTACACTGACTGGTGTCTCTAAGTCCCCTCTCTCTCAGGGAGATATCTGTACACTGACTGGTGTCTCTCAGTCCCTCTCTCTCAGGGAGATATCTGTACACTGACTGGTGTCTCTCAGTCCCTCTCTCTGAGGGAGATATCTGTACACGAACTGCTGATTCTCAGTCCCTCTGACACTCATCGAGATATCTTTACACTGATTGGTGTCTCTCAGTCCCTCTCTCTCAGGGAGATATCTGTACACTGACTGGTGTCTCTCAGTCCCTCTCTCTCAGGGAGATATCTGTACAATGACTGGTGTCTCTCAGTCCCTCTCTCTCAGGGAGATATCTGTACAATGACTGGTGTCTCTCAGACCACTCTCTCTCTCAGGGAGATATCTGTACACTGACTGGTGTCACTCAGTCCCTCTCTCTCTCAGGGAGATATCTGTACACTGACTGGTGTCTCTCAATCCCCACTCTCTCTCAGAGAGATATCAGTACACTGACTGGTGTCTCTCAGTCTCTCTCACTAACATTGAGATATCTGTACACTGACTGGTGTCTCTCAGTCGCTCACTCTCTCAGGGAGATATCTGTAAACTGACTGGTGACTCTCAGTCCCCTCTCTCTCAGGGAGATATATGTACACTGACTGGTGACTCTCAGTCCCCTCTCTCTCAGGGAGATATATGTCCACTGGCTTGTGTCTCTCAGTCCCCTCTCTCTCTCAGGGAGATATCTGAACACAGACTGGTGTCTCTCAATCCCCACTCTCTCTCAGAGAGATATCTGTACACTGACTGGTGTCTCTCAGTCTCTCTCACTAACATTGAGATATGTGTACACTGACTGGTGTCTCTCAGTCCCTCACTCTCTCAGGGAGATATCTGTAAACTGACTGGTGACTCTCAGTCCCCTCTCTCTCAGGGAGATATATGTACACTGACTGGTGACTCTCAGTCCCCTCTCTCTCAGGGAGATATATGTCCACTGGCTTGTGTCTCTCAGTCCCCTCTCTCTCTCAGGGAGATATCTGAACACAGACTGGTGTCTCTCAGTCCCCTCTCTGTCAGGGAGATGTCTGTATACTGACTGGTGTCTCTCAGTCCCTCTCGCTCAGTAAGATATCTGCGCACTGACTTGTGTCTCTCAGTCCCCTCTCTCACGGAGATATCTGTACACTGACTGGTGTCTCTCAGTCCCCTCACTCTCAGGGAGATATCTGTACACTGACTGGTGTCTCTCAGTCCCTCTCTCTCAGGTAGATATTTCGGCACTGACTGGTGTCTCTCAGTCCCTCTCACTCACAGGGAGAATCTGTACACTGACTGGTGTCTCTCTGTCCCCTCTCTCTCAGGGAGATATCTGTACACTGACTGGTGTCCCTTGCTCTCTCAGGGAGATATCGGTACACTGACTGGTGTCTCTCAGTCCCCTCTCTCAAGGAGCTATCTGTACACTGACTGGTGTTTCTCAATCCCCTCTCTCTCATGGAGATATCTGTACACTGACTGGTGTCTCTCAGTCCCTCTCTCTCAGTGAGGTATCTGTATGCCGACTGGTGTCTATCAGTCCCTCTCTCTCTCAGGGAGATATCTGTACACTGACTGGTGTCTCTCAGTCCCTCTCTCTCAGGGAGATATCTGCACACTGACTGGTTTCTCTCAGTCCCTTTCTCTCAGGGAGATATCTGTACACTGACTGGTGTCTCTCAGTCCCCTCTCTCTCAGGGAGATATCTGTACACTGACTGGTGTCTCTCAGTCCCCTCTCTCTCAGGGAGATATCTGTACACTGACTGGTGTCTCTCAGTCGCTCTCTCTCAGGGAGATATCGGTACACTGACTGGTGTCTCTCAGTCTCTCTCTCTCAGGGAGATATCTGTACACTGACAGGTGTATCTCAGTCACCTCTCTCTCTCAGGGAGATATCTGTACACTGACTGGTGTCTCTCAGACTCCTCTCTCTCTAAGGGAGATATCTGTACACTCTGGTGACCCTCAGTCCCCTCTGTCAGAGGGAGATATCTGTACACAGAATGGTGTCTCTCAGTCACCTCTCGCTCAGGGAGATATCTGTACACTGACTGGGTTCTCTCACTCCATCTCTATGAGGGAGATATCTGTACACTGACTGGTGTTTCGCAGTCCCTCTGCCTCTCAGGGAGATATCTGTACAATAACTGGTATCTCTCAGTCCCCTCTCTCTCAGGGAGATATCTGTACACTGACTGGTGTCTCTCAGTCCCTCTCTCTCAGGGAGATATCTGTACACTGACTGGTGTCTCTCAGTCCCTCTCTCAGGGAGATATCTGTACACTGACTGGTGTCTCTCAGTCCCTCTGCCAAAGGGAGATATCTGTACACTGACTGGTGTCTCTCAGTCCCTCTCTCTCTCAGGGAGATATCTGTACACTGATTGGTGTCTCTCAGTCCCTCTCTCTCTCAGAGAGATATCTGTACACTGACTGGTGTCTCTCTGTCCCTCTCTCTCAGGGAGATATCTGTACACTGACTGGTGTCTCTCAGTCCCTCTCTCTCAGGGAGATATCAGTACACTGACTGGTGTCTCTCAGTCCCTCACTCTCTCAGGGAGATATTTGTACACTGACTGGTGTCTCTCAGTCCCTCTGTCTCTCAGGGAGATATCTGTACAATGACTGGTGTCTCTTAGTCCCTTTCCCTCAGGGAGATATCTGTACACTGACTGGTGTCTCTCAGTCCCTCTCTCTCAGGGAGATATCTGTACACTGACTGGTGTCTCTCAGTCCCTCTCTTTCAGGGAGATGTCTGTACACTGACTGGTGTCTCTCAGTCCCTCTCTCTCTAAGGGAGATATCTGTACACTGACTGGTGTCTCTCAGTCCCTCTCTCTCAGGGAGATATCTGTACACTGAATGGTGTCTCTCAGTCCCTCTCTCTCAGGGAGATATCTTTAAACTGACTGGTGTCTCTCAGTCCCTCTGTCTCTCAGGGAGATATCTGTACAATGACTGGTGTCTCTTAGTCCCTTTCCCTCAGGGAGATATCTGTACACTGACTGGTGTCTCTCAGTCCCTCTCTCTCAGGGAGATATCTGTACACTGAACGGTGTCTCTCAGTCCCCCTCTCTCTCAGGGAGATATCTGTACACTGACTGGTGTCTCTCAGTCCCTCTCTCTCTAAGGGAGATATCTGTACACTGACTGGTGTCTCTCAGTCCCTCTCTCTCAGGGAGATATCTGTACACTGAATGGTGTCTCTCAGTCCCTCTCTCTCAGGGAGATATCTGTACACTGACTGGTGTCTCTCAGTCCCTCTCTCTCAGGGAGATATCTGTACACTGACTGGTGTGTCTCAGTCCCATCTCTCTCAGGGAGATATCTGTACACTGACTGGTGTCTCTCAGTCCCTCTCTCTCAGGGAGATATCTGTACACTGACTGGTGTCTCTCCGTCCCTCTCTCTGAGGGAGATATCTGTACACGAACTGGTGATTCTCAGTCCCTCTGCCACTCATCGAGATATCTGTACACTGATTGGTGTCTCTCAGACCCCTCTCTCTCTCAGGGAGATATCTGTACACTGACTGGTGTCACTCAGTCCCTCTCTCTCTCAGGGAGATATCTGTACACTGACTGGTGTCTCTCAATCCCCACTCTCTCTCAGAGAGATATCAGTACACTGACAGGTGTCTCTCAGTCCCTCTCTCTAACATTGAGATATCGGTACACTGACTGGTGTCTCTCAGTCCCTCCCTCTCTCAGGGAGCTATCTGTAAACTGACTGGTGACTCTCAGTCCCCTCTCTCTCAGGGAGATATATGTCCACTGGCTTGTGTCTCTCAGTCCCCTCTCTCTCTCAGGGAGATATCTGAACACAGACTGGTGTCTCTCAGTCCCCTCTCTGTCAGGGAGATGTCTGTATACTGACTGGTGTCTCTCAGTCCCTCTCGCTCAGTAAGATATCTGTGCACTGACTTGTGTCTCTCAGTCCCCTCTCTCACGGAGATATCTGTACACTGACTGGTGTCTCTCAGTCCCCTCACTCTCAGGGAGATATCTGTACACTGACTGGTGTCTCTCAGTCCCTCTCTCTCAGGTAGATATTTCGGCACTGACTGGTGTCTCTCAGTCCCTCTCACTCACAGGGAGAATCTGTACACTGACTGGTGTCTCTCTGTCCCCTCTCTCTCAGGGAGATATCTGTACACTGTCTGGTGTCTCTTGCTCTCGCAGGGAGATATCGGTACACTGACTGGTGTCTCTCAGTCCCCTCTCTAAGGGAGCTATCTGTACACTGACTGGTGTTTCTCAATCCCCTCTCTCTCATGGAGATATCTGTACACTGACTGGTGTCTCTCAGTCCCCTCTCTCTCAGGGAGATATATGTACACTGGCTTGTGTCTCTCAGTCCCCTCTCTCTCTCAGGGAGATATCTGAACACAGACTGGTGTCTCTCAGTCCCCTCTCCGTCAGGGAGATGTCAGTATACTGACTGGTGTCTCTCAGTCACCTCTCTCTCAGGAAGATATCTGTACACTGACAGGTGTCTCTCAGTCCCTCTCTCTGAGGGAGATATCTGTACACTAAATGGTGTTTCTCAGTCGCTCTGCCTCTCAGGGAGATATCTGCACGTTGCCTGGTGTCTATCAGTCCCCTCTCTCTCATCGAAATATCTGTACACTGAGTGGTGTCTCTGTCCCGCTCTCTCAGTGAGATATCTCTACACTGACTCGTGTGTCTCAGTCCTCTGTCTCAGGGAGATATCTGTACACTGACTGGTGTCTCTCAGACCCTCTGTCGCTCATTGAGACATCTGTACACTGACTGCTGTCTCTCAGGCCCCTCTCTCTCTCAGGGAGGTGTCTGTACACTGACTGGTGTCTCTCAGTCCCCTCCCTCTCTCAGGGCGAGATCTGTACACTGACTGGTGTCTCTCAGTCCCCGCTCTCTCTCAGGGAGATATTTGTACACTGACTGGTGTCTCTTTGTCCCTCTGTCTCTAAGGGAGATATCTGTAAACTGACTGGTGACTGTCAGTCCCCTCCCTCTCAGGGAGATATATGTACACTGACTGGTGTCTCTCAGTCCCCTCTCTCTCTCAGGGAGATATCTGTACACTGACTTGTGTCTCTCAGTCCTGTCTCTCAGGGAGATATCTGTACACTGACTGGTGTCTCTCAGTACCCTCTCTCTCTCATGAGAAATCTGTACACTGACTGGTGTCTCTCGGTCCCTCTCTCTCTCAGGGAGATATCTGTACACTGAACGGTGTCTCTCAGTCCGCCTCTCTCTCAGGGAGATACCTGTACACTGACTGTTGTCTCTCTGTCCCTCTCTCTCTCAGGGAGATGTCTGTACACTGACTGGTGTCTCTCAGTCCCTCTCTCTCTAAGGGAGATATCTGTACACTGACTGGTGTCTCTCAGTCCCTCTCTCTCAGGGAGATATCTGTACACTGAATGGTGTCTCTCAGTCCCTCTCTCTCAGGGAGATATCTGTACACTGACTGGTGTCTCTCAGTCCCTCTCTCTCAGGGAGATATCTGTACACTGACTGGTGTCTCTCAGTCCCCTCTCTCTCAGGGAGATATCTGTACACTGACTGGTGTCTCTCAGTCCCTCTCTCTCAGGGAGATATCTGTACACGAACTGGTTATTCTCAGTCCCTCTGCCACTCATCGAGATATCTGTACACTGATTGGTGTCTCTCAGTCCCTCTCTCTCAGGGAGATATCTGTACACTGACTGGTGTCTCTCAGTCCCTCTCTCTCAGGGAGATATCTGTACAATGACTGGTGTCTCTCAGTCCCTCTCTCTCAGGGAGATATCTGTACAATGACTGGTGTCTCTCAGACCACTCTCTCTCTCAGGGAGATATCTGTACACTGACTGGTGTCACTCAGTCCCTCTCTCTCTCAGGGAGATATCTGTACACTGACTGGTGTCTCTCAATCCCCACTCTCTCTCAGAGAGATATCTGTACACTGACTGGTGTCTCTCAGTCTCTCTCACTAACATTGAGATATCTGCACACTGACTGGTGTCTCTCAGTCCCTCACTCTCTCAGGGAGATATCTGTAAACTGACTGGTGACTCTCAGTCCCCTCTCTCTCAGGGAGATATATGTACACTGACTGGTGACTCTCAGTCCCCTCTCTCTCAGGGAGATATATGTCCACTGGCTTGTGTCTCTCAGTCCCCTCTCTCTCTCAGGGAGATATCTGAACACAGACTGGTGTATCTCAGTCCCCTCTCTGTCAGGGAGATGTCTGTATACTGACTGGTGTCTCTCAGTCCCTCTCGCTCAGTAAGATATCTGCGCACTGACTTGTGTCTCTCAGTCCCCTCTCTCACGGAGATATCTGTACACTGACTGGTGTCTCTCAGTCCCCTCACTCTCAGGGAGATATCTGTACACTGACTGGTGTCTCTCAGTCCCTCTCTCTCAGGTAGATATTTCGGCACTGACTGGTGTCTCTCAGTCCCTCTCACTCACAGGGAGAATCTGTACACTGACTGGTGTCTCTCTGTCCCCTCTCTCTCAGGGAGATATCTGTACACTGACTGGTGTCCCTTGCTCTCTCAGGGAGATATCGGTACACTGACTGGTGTCTCTCAGTCCCCTCTCTCAAGGAGCTATCTGTACACTGACTGGTGTTTCTCAATCCCCTCTCTCTCATGGAGATATCTGTACACTGACTGGTGTCTCTCAGTGCCTCTCTCTCAGTGAGGTATCTGTATGCCGACTGGTGTCTATCAGTCCCTCTCTCTCTCAAGGAGATATCTGTACACTGACTGGTGTCTCTCAGTCCCTCTCTCTCAGGGAGATATCTGTACACTGACTGGTTTCTCTCAGTCCCTTTCTCTCAGGGAGATATCTGTACACTGACTGGTGTCTCTCAGTCCCCTCTCTCTCAGGGAGATATCTGTACACTGACTGGTGTCTCTCAGTCCCCTCTCTCTCAGGGAGATATCTGTACACTGACTGGTGTCTCTCAGTCGCTCTCTCTCAGGGAGATATCGGTACACTGACTGGTGTCTCTCAGTCTCTCTCTCTCAGGGAGATATCTGTACACTGACAGGTGTATCTCAGTCACCTCTCTCTCTCAGGGAGATATCTGTACACTGACTGGTGTCTCTCAGACTCCTCTCTCTCTAAGGGAGATATCTGTACACTCTGGTGACCCTCAGTCCCCTCTGTCAGAGGGAGATATCTGTACACAGAATGGTGTCTCTCAGTCACCTCTCGCTCAGGGAGATATCTGTACACTGACTGGGTTCTCTCACTCCATCTCTCTGAGGGAGATATCTGTACACTGACTGGTGTTTCGCAGTCCCTCTGCCTCTCAGGGAGATATCTGTACAATAACTGGTATCTCTCAGTCCCCTCTCTCTCAGGGAGATATCTGTACACTGACTGGTGTCTCTCAGTCCCTCTCTCTCAGGGAGATATCTGTACACTGACTGGTGTCTCTCAGTCCCTCTCTCAGGGAGATATCTGTACACTGACTGGTGTCTCTCAGTCCCTCTGCCAAAGGGAGATATCTGTACACTGACTGGTGTCTCTCAGTCCCTCTCTCTCTCAGGGAGATATCTGTACACTGATTGGTGTCTCTCAGTCCCTCTCTCTCTCAGAGAGATATCTGTACACTGACTGGTGTCTCTCTGTCCCTCTCTCTCAGGGAGATATCTGTACACTGACTGGTGTCTCTCAGTCCCTCTCTCTCAGGGAGATATCAGTACACTGACTGGTGTCTCTCAGTCCCTCACTCTCTCAGGGAGATATTTGTACACTGACTGGTGTCTCTCAGTCCCTCTGTCTCTCAGGGAGATATCTGTACAATGACTGGTGTCTCTTAGTCCCCTTCCCTCAGGGAGATATCTGTACACTGACTGGTGTCTCTCAGACCCTCTCTCTCTCATTGAGATATCTGCACATTGACTGCTGTCTCTCAGTCCCTTGTCTCTCAGGGAGATATCTGTAAACTGACAGGCGACTGTCAGTCCCCCCTCTCTCAGGGAGATATATGTACACTGACTGGTGTCTCTCAGTCCCCTCTCTCTCTCAGGGAGATATCTGTACACTGACTGGTGTCACTCTGTACCCTCTCTCTCAGCGAGATATCTGTTCACTGACTGGTGTCTGTCAGTGACCTCCCTTAGGGAGATATCTGTACACGGACCAGGGTCTCTCAGGCCCCTCTCTCTCTCAGGGAGATATCTGTACACTGAATGGTGTCTCTCAGTCCCTCTGTCTCTCAGGGAGATATCTGAACACTGACTGGTGTCTCTCCGTCCCCATCTCTCTCAGGGAGATATCTGTACACTGACTGGTGTCTCTCAGTCCCTCTCTCTCAGGGAGATATCTGTACACTGAGTGGTGTCTCTAAGTCCCTCTCTCTCAGTGAGATATCTCTACACTGACTGGTGTCTCTCAGTCATCTGTCTCAGGGAGATATCTGTACACTCACTTTTGTCTCTCAGGCCTCTCTCTCAGGGAGATATCTGTACACTGACTGGTGTCTGTCAGTCCCCTCTCTCTCTCAGGGAAATATCTCTGCACTGACTGGTGTCTCTCAGTCCCCTATCTCGCAGGGAGATGTCTGTGCACTTAGTTGTGTCTCTCAGTCCTCTCTATCAGGGAGATGTCTGTACACTGACTGGTGTTTCTCAGTCCCCTCTCTCTCAGGAAGATATCTGTGCACTGACTTGTGTCTCTCAGTCCCTCTCTCTCAGGAAGATATCTGTACACTGACTGGTGTCTCTCATTCCCTCTCTCTCTCAGTGAGATATCTGTACACTGACTAGTGTCTCTCAGTCCCTCTCTCTCTCAGGGAGATATCTGCACACTGACTGGTGTCTCTCAGTCCCCTCTCTCTCTCAGGTTGATATCTGGACACAGACTGGTGTCTCTCAGTCCGTCTCTCTCACGGAGATATCTGTACACTGTCTGGTGTCTCTCAGTCCCTCTCTCTCTCTCAGGGAGATATCTGTACACTGACTGATGTCTCTCAGTCCCTCTCTCACTCAGGGTGAGATCTGTACACTGACTGGTGTTTCTCAGTCCCTCTCTCTCTCAGGGAGATATCTGTACACTGACTGGTGTCCCTCAGTCCCTCACTCTCAGTGAGATATCAATATACTGACTGGTGTCTATCAGTCCCTCTCTCACTCAGGGAGAAATCTGTACACTGACTGGTGTCCCTCAGTCCCTCTCTCTCAGGGAGATATCTGTGCACTGACTGGTGTCTCTCAATCCCCTCTCTCTCATGGATATATCAGTACACTGACTGATGTCTCTCAGTCCCTCTCTCTCAGTGAGATATCTGTATGCTGACTGGTGTCTCTCAGTCCCTCTCTCTCTCAGGTAGATATCTGTACACTGACTGGTGTCCCTCAGTCCCTCACTCTCAGTGAGATATCTATATACTGACTGATGTCTCTCAGTCCCTCTCTCTCAGTGAGATATCTGTACACTGACTGGTGTCTCTCAGTCCCCTCTCTCTCTCAGGGAGATATCTGTACACTGACAGGTGTCTCTCAGTCCCTCTCTCTCTCAGGGAGATTTCTGTACACTGACTGGTGTCTCTCAGTCCCTCTCTCTCAGGGAGATATCTGTACACTGACTGGTGTCTCTCAGTCCCTCTCTCTCAGGGAGATAACTGTACACTGAATGGTGTCTCTCAGTCCCTCTCTCTCAGGGAGATATCTGTACACTGACTGGTGTCTCTCAGTCCCTCTCTCTCAGGGAGATATCTGTACACTGACTGGTGTCTCTCAGTCCCCTCTCTCTCTCATGAGATATCTGTACACTGACTGGTGTCTCTCGGTCCCTCTCTCTCTCAGGGAGATATCTGTACACTGAACGGTGTCTCTCAGTCCCCCTCTCTCTCAGGGAGATATCTGTACACTGACTGTTGTCTCTCAGTCCCTCTCTCTCTCAGGGAGATGTCTGTACACTGACTGGTGTCTCTCAGTCCCTCTCTCTCTAAGGGAGATATCTGTACACTGACTGGTGTCTCTCAGTCCCTCTCTCTCAGGGAGATATCTGTACACTGAATGGTGTCTCTCAGTCCCTCTCTCTCAGGGAGATATCTGTACACTGACTGGTGTCTCTCAGTCCCTCTCTCTCAGGGAGATATCTGTACACTGACTGGTGTCTCTCAGTCCCCTCTCTCTCAGGGAGATATCTGTACACTGACTGGTGTCTCTCAAACCCTCTCTCCCAGGGAGATATCTGTACACTGACTGGTGTCTCTCAGTCCCTCTCTCTGAGGGAGATATCTGTACACGAACTGGTGATTCTCAGTCCCTCTGCCACTCATCGAGATATCTGTACACTGTTTGGTGTCTCTCAGTCCCTCTCTCTCAGGGAGATATCTGTACACTGACTGGTGTCTCTCAGTCCCTCTCTCTCAGGGAGATATCTGTACACTGACTGGTGTCTCTCAGTCCCTCTCTCTCAGGGAGATATCTGTACACTGACTGGTGTCACTCAGTCCCTCTCTCTCTCAGGGAGATATCTGTACACTGACTGGTGTCTCTCAATCCCCAGTCACTCTCAGAGAGATATCTGTACACTGACAGGTGTCTCTCAGTCCCTCTCTCTAACATTGAGATATCTGTACACTGACTGGTGTCTCTCAGTCCCTCCCTCTCTCAGGGAGATATCTGTACACTGACTTGTGACTCTCAGTCCCCTCTCTCTCAGGGAGATATATGTCCACTGGCTTGTGTCTCTCAGTCCCCTCTCTCTCTCAGGGAGATATCTGAACACAGACTGGTGTCTCTCAGTCCCCTCTCTGTCAGGGAGATTTCTGTATACTGACTGGTGTCTCTCAGTCCCTCTCGCTCAGTAAGATATCTGTGCACTGACTTGTGTCTCTCAGTCCCCTCTCTCACGGAGATATCTGTACACTGACTGGTGTCTCTCAGTCCCCTCACTCTCAGGGAGATATCTGTATACTGACTGGTGTCTCTCAGTCCCTCTCTCTCAGGTAGATATTTCGGCACTGACTGGTGTCTCTCAGTCCCTCTCACTCACAGGGAGAATCTGTACACTGACTGGTGTCTCTCTGTCCCCTCTCTCTCAGGGAGATATCTGTACACTGACTGGTGTCCCTTGCTCTCTCAGGGAGATATAGGTACACTGACTGGTGTCTCTCAGTTCCCTCTCTCAGGGAGATATCTGTACACTGACTGGTGTCTCTCAGTCCCTCTCTCTCATGGAGATATCCGTACACTGACTGGTTTCTCTCAGTCCCTCTCTCTCAGGGAAATATCTGTACACTGACTGATGTCTCTCAGTCCCTCTCTCTCAGTGAGGTATCTGTATGCCGACTGGTGTCTCTCAGTCCCCTCTCTCTCAGGGAGATATCTGTACACTGACATGTGTCTCTCTGTCCCCTCTCTCTCAGGGAGATATCTGTACACTGACTGGTGTCTCTCAGTCCCTCTCTCTCAGGGAGATATCTGTACACTGACTGGTGTCTCTCAGTCCCTCTCTCTCAGGGATATATCTGTACCCTGACTGGTGTCTCTCAGTCCCTCTCTCTCTCAGGGAGATATCTGTACACTGACTGGTGTTTCTCAGTCCCTCTCTCTCAGGGAGATATCTGTACACTGACTGGTGTCTCTCAGTCCCGTCTCTCTCAGGGAGATATCTGTACACTGACTGGTGTCTCTCAGTCCCTCTCTCTGAGGGAGATATCTGTACACTAACTGGTGTTTCTCAGTCGCTCT
The DNA here is from genome assembly GCA_026770705.1 of Isurus oxyrinchus. Lineage (NCBI taxonomy): Eukaryota > Metazoa > Chordata > Chondrichthyes > Lamniformes > Lamnidae > Isurus > Isurus oxyrinchus. The sequence continues at coordinate 38,026 of JANJGN010000707.1, read as the reverse complement.
GCCTCTCAGGGAGATATCTGCACGTTGACTGGTGTCTCTCAGTCCCCTCTCTCTCATCGAAATATCTGTACACTGAGTGGTGTCTCTGTCCCGCTCTCTCAGTGAGATATCTCTACACTGACTCGTGTGTCTCAGTCCACTGTCGCAGGGATATATCTGTACACTGACTGCTGTCTCTCAGTCCCCTCTCTCTCTCAGGGAGATGTCTGTACACTGACTGGTGTCTCTCAGTCCCCTCTCTCTCAGGGAGATATCTGTACACTGACTGGTGTCTCTCAGACCCTCTCTCTCTCATTGAGATATCTGTACATTGACTGGTGTCTCTCAGTCCCTTGTCTCTCAGGGAGATATCTGTAAACTGACAGGTGACTGTCAGTCCCCCCTCTCTCAGGAAGATATCTGTGCACTGACTTTTGACTCTCAGTCCTCTCTCTCAGGGAGATATCTGTACACTGACTGGTGTTTCTCTGTACCCTCTCTCTCAGCGAGATATCTGTACACTGACTGGTGTCTGTCAGTGACCTCCCTTAGGGAGATATCTGTACACGGACCAGTGTCTCTCAGTCCCCCCTCTCTCTCAGGGAGATATCTGTACACTGACTGGTGTCTCTCTGTACCCTCTCTCTCAGGGAGATATCTGTACACTGACTGGTGTCTCTCTGTACCCTCTCTCTCAGCTAGATATCTGTTCACTGACTGGTGTCTGTCAGTGACCTCCCTTAGGGAGATATCTGTACACGGACCAGTGTCTCTCAGTCCCCTCTCTCGCTCAGGGAGATATCTGTACACTGAATGGTGTCTCTCAGTCCCTCTGTCTCTCAGGGAGATATCTGAACACTGCCTGATGTCTCTCAGAACCATCAATCTCAGGGAGATATCTGTACACTGACTGGTGTCTCTCAGTCCCCACTCTCTCAGGGAGATATCTGTACACTGACTGGTGTCTCTCAAACCCTCTCTCTGAGGGAGATATCTGAACACTAACTGGTGTTTCTCAGTCGCTATGCCTCTCAGGGAGATATCTGCACGTTGACTGGTGTCTCTCAGTCCCCTCTCTCTCTCAGGGAAATATCTGTGCACTGACTGGTGTCTCTCAGTCTCCTCTCTCGCAGGGAGATGCCTGTGCACTTACTTGTGTCTCTCAGTCCTCTCTCTCAGGGAGATGTCTGTATACTGACTGGTGTCTCTCAGTCCCTCTCTCTAAGGGAGATATCTGTACACTGTCTGGTGTCTCTCAGTCCCTCTCTCTCAGGGAGATATCTGTACTCTGACTGGCGTCTCTCAGTCCCTCTCTCTCTCAGGGAGATATCTGTACACTGACTGGTGTCTCTCAGTCCCTCTCTCTCTCAGGGAGATATCTGTACACTGACTGGTGTCTCTTAATCCCTTTCCCTCAGGGAGATATCTGTACACTGACTGGTTTCTCTCAATCCCCTCTCTCTCAGGGAGATATCTGTACACTGACTGGTTTCTCTCAGTCCCCATCTCTCAGGGAGATATCTGCACATTGACTGGTGTCTCTCAGTCCCCTCTCTCTCATCGAAATATCTGTACACTGACTGGTGTCTCTCAGTCCCTCACCCTCAGTGAGATATCTCTACACTGACTGGTGTCTCTCAGTCCTCTCTCTCAGGGAGCTATCTGTACACTGACTGGTGTCTCTCAGTCCCTCACTCTCAGGGAGATATCTGTTCACTGACTGGTGTCTCTCAGTCCCTCTCTCTGAGGGAGATATCTGTACACTAACTGGTGTTTCTCAGTCGCTCTGCCTCTCAGGGAGATATCTGCACGTTGACTGGTGCTTCTCAGTCCCCTCTCTCTCAGGGAGATATCTGTGCACTGACTGGTGTCTCTCAGTCCCTCTCTCTCTCAGTGAGATATCTGTACACTGACTGGTGTCTCTCAGTCCCTCATTCTCAGGGAGATATCTGTACACTGACTAGTGTCTCTCAGTCCCTCTCTCTCTCAGGGAGATATCTGTACACTGACTAGTGTCTCTCAGTCCCTCTCTCTCTCAGGGAGATATCTGTACACTGACTGGTGTCTCTCAGTCCCCTCTATCTCAGGGAGATATCTGTACACTGACTGGTGTCTCTCAGTCACCTCTCTCTCAGGGAGATATCTGTACACTGACTGGTCTCTCTCTGTCCCTCTCTCTCAGGGAGATATCTGTACACTGACTGGTGTCTCTCAGTCCCTCTCTCTCAGGGAGATATCTGTACACTGACTGGTGTCTCTCAGTCCCTCTTTCTCACAGGGAGATGTCTGTACACTGACTGGTGTCTCGCAGTCCCTCTCTCTAAGGGAGATATCTGTACACTGACTGGTGTCTCTCAGTCCCTCTCTCTCAGGAAGATATCTGTACTCTGACTGGTGTCTCTCATTCCCTCTCGCTCACAGGGAGATATCTGTACACTGACTGGTGTCTCTCAGTCCCCTCTCTCAGGGAGATATGTGTAGACTGATTGGTGTCTCTCAGTCCCCTCTCTCTCAGGGAGATATCTGTACACTGACTGGTGTCTCTCAGTCCCCTCTCTCTCAAGAAGATATCTGTACACTGACTGGTGTATCTCAGTCCCTCTCTGTCAGGGAGATATCTGTACACTGACTGGTGTCTCTAAGTCCCCTCTCTCTCAAGAAGATATCTGTACACTGACAGGTGTCTCTCAGTCCCTCTCTCTCAGGGAGATATCTGTACACTGACTGGTGTCCCTCAGTCCCTCTCTCTCAGGGACATATCTATATACTGACTGGTGTCCCTCAGTCCCTCTCTCTCAGGGAGATATCTGTGCACTGACTGGTGTCTCTCAATCCCCTCTCTCTCATGGATATATCTGTACACTGACTGATGTCTCTCAGTCCCTCTCTCTCTCAGGTAGATATCTGTACACTGACTGGTGTCCATCAGTCCCTCACTCTCAGTGAGATATCTGTACACTGACTGGTGTCTCTCAGTCCCCTCTCTCTCTCAGGGAGATATCTGTACACTGACTGGTGTCTCTCAGTCTCTCTCTCTCAGGGAGATATCTGTACACTGACTGGTGTCTCTCAGTCCCTCTCTCTCTCTCTAAGGGAGATATCTGTACACTGACTGGTGTCCCTCAGTCCCTCTCTCTCAGGGAGATATCTGTGCACTGACTGGTGACTGCCAGTCCCCTCCCTCTCAGGGAGATATCTGCACACTGAAAGGTTTCTCTCAGTCCCTTTCTCTCAGGAGATATCTGTACACTGACTGGTGTCTCTCAGTCCCTCTCTCTCAGCGAGATATCTGTACACTGACTGGTGTCTCTCAGTCCCCACTGTCTCAGGGAGATTTCTTTACACTGACTGGTGTCTCTCATTCCCTCCGTCTTAGGGAGATATCTGTACAATGCCTGGTGTGTCCCAGTCCCCTCTCTCTCAGGCCGATATCTGTACAGTGACTGGTGTCTTTCAGTCCCTCTCTCTCAGGGAGATATCTGTACACTGACTGGTTTCTCTCAATCCCCTCTCTCTCATGGAGATATCTGTAGACTGACTGTTGTCTCTCAGTCCCCTCTCTCTCAGGAAGATATCTGTACAATGACTGGTGACCGTCAGTCCCCTCTGTCAGAGGCAGATATCTATACACTGACTGGCTTCAATCAGTCCCTCTCTCTCAGGGAGATATCTGTACACTGACTGGTGTCTCTCAGTCCCTCTCTCTCAGGGAGATATCTGTACACTGACAGGTGTCTCTTAGTCCCTCGCTCTGAGGGAGTTGTCTGTACACTAACTGTTGTCTCTCAGTCCCTCTGCCTCTCAGGGAAATATCTGTACACTGACGGTGTCTTTCAGTCCCCTCTCTCTCAGGTAGATATTTCTGCACTTTCCGCTGTCTCTCATTCCCGTCTCTATCTCAGGGAGATATCTGTACACAGACTGGTGTCTCTCAGTCCCCTCTCTCTCAGGGAGATATCTGTACACTGAAAGGTGTCCCTCAGTCCCCTCTCTCTCAGGGAGAAGTCTGTACACTGACTGGTGTCCCTCAGTCCCTCGCTCTCTCAGGGAGAAATCTGTACACAGAGTGATGTATCTCAGTCCCTCTCTCTCAGGGAGATATTTGTACAGTGACTGGTGTCTCTCAGTCCCTCTCTCTCAGGGAGATATCTGTACACTGACTGGTGTCTCTCGGTCCCTCTCTCTCAGGGTGATATCTGTACACTGACTGGTGTCTCTCAGTCCCCTCTGTCAGAGGGAGAAAACTGTACACTGAGTGGTGCATCTCTGTCCCTCTCTGAGGGAGATATCTGTACACTGACTAGTATCTCTCAGTCCCCCCGCTCTCTCAGGGAGATATCTGTACACTGACTGGTGTTTCTCTGTCACTCTCTCTCATGGAGATATCTGTACACTGACTGGTGTCTCTCAGTCCCTCTCTCTCAGGGAGATATCTGTACACTGACTGGTGCCTCTCAGTCCCTCTCTCTCTCAGGGAGATATCTGTACACTGACTGGTGTCTCTCAGTCCCCTCTCTCTCTCAGGGAGATATCTGTACACTGACTGGTGTCTCTCAGTACCTCTCTCTCAGGGAGATATCTGTACACTGACTGGTGTCTCTCAGTCCCCTCTCTCTCAGGGAGATATCTGTACACTGACTGGTGTCTCTCAGTCCCTCTCTCTCATGGAGATATCTGTACACTGACTGGTGTCACTCAGTCCCTCTCTCTCAGGGAGATATCTGTACACTGGCTGGTGTCTCTCAGTCCCGCTCTCTCAGGGAGATATCTGTACACTGACTGGTGTCTCTCAGTCCCTCTCTCTCTCAGGGAGATATCTGTACACTGACTGGTGTCTCTCAGTCCCCCTCTCTCTCAGGGAGATATCTGTATACTGACTAGTGTCTCTCAGTCCCTCTCTCTCTCAGGGAGATATCTGTACACTGACTGGTGCCTCTCAATCCCCTCTCTCTCTCAGGGAGATATCTGTACACTGACTGGTGTCTCTCGGTCCCCTCTCTCTCAGGGAGATATCTGTACACTGACTGGTGCCTCTCAATCCCCTCTCTCTCTCAGGGAGATATCTGTACACTGACTGGTGCCTCTCAATCCCCTCTCTCTCTCAGGGAGATATTTGTACACTGACTGGTGTCTCTCTGTCCCCTCTCTCTCAGGGAGATATCTGCACGTTGACTGGTGCTTCTCAGTCCCCTCTCTCTCAGGGAGATATCTGTACACTGACTGGTGTCTCTCAGTCCCTCTCTCTCTCAGTGAGATATCTGTACACTGACTGGTGTCTCTCAGTCCCTCACTCTCAGGGAGATATCTGTACACTGACTAGTGTCTCTCAGTCCCTCTCTCTCTCAGGGAGATATCTGTACACTGACTAGTGTCTCTCAGTCCCTCTCTCTCTCAGGGAGATATCTGTACACTGACTGGTGTCTCTCAGTCCCCTCTATCTCAGGGAGATATCTGTACACTGACTGGTGTCTCTCAGTCACCTCTCTCTCAGGGAGATATCTGTACACTGACTGGTCTCTCTCTGTCCCTCTCTCTCAGGGAGATATGTGTACACTGACTGGTGTCTCTCAGTCCCTCTCTCTCAGGGAGATATCTGTACACTACTGGTGTCTCTCAGTCCCTCTTTCTCACAGGGAGATGTCTGTACACTGACTGGTGTCTCGCAGTCCCTCTCTCTCAGGGAGATATCTGTACTCTGACTGGTGTCTCTCATTCCCTCTCGCTCACAGGGAGATATCTGTACACTGACTGGTGTCTCTCAGTCCCCTCTCTCAGGGAGATATGTGTAGACTGATTGGTGTCTCTCAGTCCCCTCTCTCTCAGGGAGATATCTGTACACTGACTGGTGTCTCTCAGTCCCCTCTCTCTCAAGAAGATATCTGTACACTGGTGTACAGACTGGTGTACAGACTGGTGTACTGACTGGTGTCTCTCAGTCCCTCTCTGTCAGCGAGATATCTGTACACTGACTGGTGTCTCTAAGTCCCCTCTCTCTCAAGAAGATATCTGTACACTGACTGGTGTCTCTCAGTCCCTCTCTCTCTCAGGGAGATATCTGTACACTGACTGGTGTCCCTCAGTCCCTCTCTCTCAGGGAGATATCTATATACTGACTGGTGTCTATCAGTCCCTCTCTCACTCAGGGAGAAATCTGTACACTGACTGGTGTCCCTCAGTCCCTCTCTCTCAGGGAGATATCTGTGCACTGACTGGTGTCTCTCAATCCCCTCTCTCTCATGGATATATCTGTACACTGACTGATGTCTCTCAGTCCCTCTCTCTCTCAGGTAGATATCTGTACACTGACTGGAGTCCATCAGTCCCTCACTCTCAGTGAGATATCTGTACACTGACTGGTGTCTCTCAGTCCCCTCTCTCTCTCAGGGAGATATCTGTACACTGACTGGTGTCTCTCAGTCTCTCTCTCTCAGGGAGATATCTGTACACTGACTGGTGTCTCTCAGTCCCTCTCTCTCTCTCTAAGGGAGATATCTGTACACTGACTGGTGTCCCTCAGTCCCTCTCTCTCAGGGAGATATCTGTGCACTGACTGGTGACTGCCAGTCCCCTCCCTCTCAGGGAGATATCTTCACACTGAAAGGTTTCTCTCAGTCCCTTTCTCTCAGGAGATATCTGTACACTGACTGGTGTCTCTCAGTCCCTCTCTCTCAGCGAGATATCTATACACTGACTGGTGTCTCTCAGTCCCCACTGTCTCAGGGAGATTTCTTTACACTGACTGGTGTCTCTCATTCCCTCCGTCTTAGGGAGATATCTGTACAATGCCTGGTGTGTCCCAGTCCCCTCTCTCTCAGGCCGATATCTGTACAGTGACTGGTGTCTTTCAGTCCCTCTCTCTCAGGGAGATATCTGTACACTGACTGGTTTCTCTCAATCCCCTCTCTCTCATGGAGATATCTGTAGACTGACTGTTGTCTCTCAGTCCCTCTCTCTCAGGGAGATATCTGTACACTGACTGGTGTCTCTCAGTCCCCTCTCTCTCAGGGAGATATCTGTACACTGACTGGTGTCTCTCAGTCCCTCTCTCTAAGGGAGATATCTGTACACTGACAGGTGTCTCTTAGTCCCTCGCTCTGAGGGAGTTGTCTGTACACTAACTGTTGTCTCTCAGTCCCTCTGCCTCTCAGGGAAATATCTGTACACTGACGGTGTCTTTCAGTCCCCTCTCTCTCAGGTAGATATTTCGGCACTTTCCGCTGTCTCTCATTCCCCTCTCTATCTCAGGGAGATATCTGTTCACTGACTGGTGTCTCTCAATCCCTCTCTCTCAGGGAGATATCTGAACACAGACTGGTGTCTCTCAGTCCCCTCTCTCTCAGGGAGATATCTGTAAACTGAAAGGTGTCCCTCAGTCCCCTCTCTCTCAGGGAGAAGTCTGTACACTGACTGGTGTCCCTCAGTCCCTCGCTCTCTCAGGGAGAAATCTGTACACAGAGTGATGTATCTCAGTCCCTCTCTCTCAGGGAGATATCTGTACAGTGACTGGTGTCTCTCAGTCCCTCTCTCTCAGGGAGATATCTGTACACTGACTGGTGTCTCTCGGTCCCTCTCTCTCAGGGTGATATCTGTACACTGACTGGTGTCTCTCAGTCTCCTCTGTCAGAGGGAGATAACTGTACACTGAGTGGTGCATCTCTGTCCCTCTCTGAGGGAGATATCTGTACACTGAGTGGTGTCTCTGTCCCGCTCTCTCAGTGAGATATCTCTACACTGACTCGTGTGTCTCAGTCCACTGTCGCAGGGATATATCTGTACACTGACTGCTGTCTCTCAGTCCCCTCTCTCTCTCAGGGAGATGTCTGTACACTGACTGGTGTCTCTCAGTCCCCTCTCTCTCAGGGAGATATCTGTACACTGACTGGTGTCTCTCAGACCCTCTCTCTCTCATTGAGATATCTGTACATTGACTGGTGTCTCTCAGTCCCTTGTCTCTCAGGGAGATATCTGTAAACTGACAGGTGACTGTCAGTCCCCCCTCTCTCAGGAAGATATCTGTGCACTGACTTTTGACTCTCAGTCCTCTCTCTCAGGGAGATATCTGTACACTGACTGGTGTTTCTCTGTACCCTCTCTCTCAGCGAGATATCTGTACACTGACTGGTGTCTGTCAGTGACCTCCCTTAGGGAGATATCTGTACACGGACCAGTGTGTCTCAGTCCCCCCTCTCTCTCAGGGAGATATCTGTACACTGACTGGTGTCTCTCTGTACCCTCTCTCTCAGGGAGATATCTGTACACTGACTGGTGTCTCTCTGTACCCTCTCTCTCAGCTAGATATCTGTTCACTGACTGGTGTCTGTCAGTGACCTCCCTTAGGGAGATATCTGTACACGGACCAGTGTCTCTCAGTCCCCTCTCTCTCTCAGGGAGATATCTGTACACTGAATGGTGTCTCTCAGTCCCTCTGTCTCTCAGGGAGATATCTGAACACTGCCTGATGTCTCTCAGAACCATCAATCTCAGGGAGATATCTGTACACTGACTGGTGTCTCTCAGTCCCCACTCTCTCAGGGAGATATCTGTACACTGACTGGTGTCTCTCAAACCCTCTCTCTGAGGGAGATATCTGAACACTAACTGGTGTTTCTCAGTCGCTATGCCTCTCAGGGAGATATCTGCACGTTGACTGGTGTCTCTCAGTCCCCTCTCTCTCTCAGGGAAATATCTGTGCACTGACTGGTGTCTCTCAGTCTCCTCTCTCGCAGGGAGATGCCTGTGCACTTACTTGTGTCTCTCAGTCCTCTCTCTCAGGGAGATGTCTGTATACTGACTGGTGTCTCTCAGTCCCTCTCTCTAAGGGAGATATCTGTACACTGTCTGGTGTCTCTCAGTCCCTCTCTCTCAGGGAGATATCTGTACTCTGACTGGCGTCTCTCAGTCCCTCTCTCTCTCAGGGAGATATCTGTACACTGACTGGTGTCTCTCAGTCCCTCTCTCTCTCAGGGAGATATCTGTACACTGACTGGTGTCTCTTAATCCCTTTCCCTCAGGGAGATATCTGTACACTGACTGGTTTCTCTCAATCCCCTCTCTCTCAGGGAGATATCTGTACACTGACTGGTTTCTCTCAGTCCCCATCTCTCTGGGAGATATCTGCACATTGACTGGTGTCTCTCAGTCCCCTCTCTCTCATCGAAATATCTGTACACTGACTGGTGTCTCTCAGTCCCTCACCCTCAGTGAGATATCTCTACACTGACTGGTGTCTCTCAGTCCTCTCTCTCAGGGAGCTATCTGTACACTGACTGGTGTCTCTCAGTCCCTCACTCTCAGGGAGATATCTGTTCACTGACTGGTGTCTCTCAGTCCCTCTCTCTGAGGGAGATATCTGTACACTAACTGGTGTTTCTCAGTCGCTCTGCCTCTCAGGGAGATATCTGCACGTTGACTGGTGCTTCTCAGTCCCCTCTCTCTCAGGGAGATATCTGTGCACTGACTGGTGTCTCTCAGTCCCTCTCTCTCTCAGTGAGATATCTGTACACTGACTGGTGTCTCTCAGTCCCTCATTCTCAGGGAGATATCTGTACACTGACTAGTGTCTCTCAGTCCCTCTCTCTCTCAGGGAGATATCTGTACACTGACTAGTGTCTCTCAGTCCCTCTCTCTCTCAGGGAGATATCTGTACACTGACTGGTGTCTCTCAGTCCCCTCTATCTCAGGGAGATATCTGTACACTGACTGGTGTCTCTCAGTCACCTCTCTCTCAGGGAGATATCTGTACACTGACTGGTCTCTCTCTGTCCCTCTCTCTCAGGGAGATATCTGTACACTGACTGGTGTCTCTCAGTCCCTCTCTCTCAGGGAGATATCTGTACACTGACTGGTGTCTCTCAGTCCCTCTTTCTCACAGGGAGATGTCTGTACACTGACTGGTGTCTCGCAGTCCCTCTCTCTAAGGGAGATATCTGTACACTGACTGGTGTCTCTCAGTCCCTCTCTCTCAGGAAGATATCTGTACTCTGACTGGTGTCTCTCATTCCCTCTCGCTCACAGGGAGATATCTGTACACTGACTGGTGTCTCTCAGTCCCCTCTCTCAGGGAGATATGTGTAGACTGATTGGTGTCTCTCAGTCCCCTCTCTCTCAGGGAGATATCTGTACACTGACTGGTGTCTCTAAGTCCCCTCTCTCTCAAGAAGATATCTGTACACTGACAGGTGTCTCTCAGTCCCTCTCTCTCAGGGAGATATCTGTACACTGACTGGTGTCCCTCAGTCCCTCTCTCTCAGGGAGATATCTATATACTGACTGGTGTCCCTCAGTCCCTCTCTCTCAGGGAGATATCTGTGCACTGACTGGTGTCTCTCAATCCCCTCTCTCTCATGGATATATCTGTACACTGACTGATGTCTCTCAGTCCCTCTCTCTCTCAGGTAGATATCTGTACACTGACTGGTGTCCATCAGTCCCTCACTCTCAGTGAGATATCTGTACACTGACTGGTGTCTCTCAGTCCCCTCTCTCTCTCAGGGAGATATCTGTACACTGACTGGTGTCTCTCAGTCTCTCTCTCTCAGGGAGATATCTGTACACTGACTGGTGTCTCTCAGTCCCTCTCTCTCTCTCTAAGGGAGATATCTGTACACTGACTGGTGTCCCTCAGTCCCTCTCTCTCAGGGAGATATCTGTGCACTGACTGGTGACTGCCAGTCCCCTCCCTCTCAGGGAGATATCTGCACACTGAAAGGTTTCTCTCAGTCCCTTTCTCTCAGGAGATATCTGTACACTGACTGGTGTCTCTCAGTCCCTCTCTCTCAGCGAGATATCTGTACACTGACTGGTGTCTCTCAGTCCCCACTGTCTCAGGGAGATTTCTTTACACTGACTGGTGTCTCTCATTCCCTCCGTCTTAGGGAGATATCTGTACAATGCCTGGTGTGTCCCAGTCCCCTCTCTCTCAGGCCGATATCTGTACAGTGACTGGTGTCTTTCAGTCCCTCTCTCTCAGGGAGATATCTGTACACTGACTGGTTTCTCTCAATCCCCTCTCTCTCATGGAGATATCTGTAGACTGACTGTTGTCTCTCAGTCCCCTCTCTCTCAGGAAGATATCTGTACAATGACTGGTGACCGTCAGTCCCCTCTGTCAGAGGCAGATATCTATACACTGACTGGCTTCAATCAGTCCCTCTCTCTCAGGGAGATATCTGTACACTGACTGGTGTCTCTCAGTCCCTCTCTCTCAGGGAGATATCTGTACACTGACAGGTGTCTCTTAGTCCCTCGCTCTGAGGGAGTTGTCTGTACACTAACTGTTGTCTCTCAGTCCCTCTGCCTCTCAGGGAAATATCTGTACACTGACGGTGTCTTTCAGTCCCCTCTCTCTCAGGTAGATATTTCTGCACTTTCCGCTGTCTCTCATTCCCGTCTCTATCTCAGGGAGATATCTGTACACAGACTGGTGTCTCTCAGTCCCCTCTCTCTCAGGGAGATATCTGTACACTGAAAGGTGTCCCTCAGTCCCCTCTCTCTCAGGGAGAAGTCTGTACACTGACTTGTGTCCCTCAGTCCCTCGCTCTCTCAGGGAGAAATCTGTACACAGAGTGATGTATCTCAGTCCCTCTCTCTCAGGGAGATATTTGTACAGTGACTGGTGTCTCTCAGTCCCTCTCTCTCAGGGAGATATCTGTACACTGACTGGTGTCTCTCGGTCCCTCTCTCTCAGGGTGATATCTGTACACTGACTGGTGTCTCTCAGTCCCCTCTGTCAGAGGGAGAAAACTGTACACTGAGTGGTGCATCTCTGTCCCTCTCTGAGGGAGATATCTGTACACTGACTAGTATCTCTCAGTCCCCCCGCTCTCTCAGGGAGATATCTGTACACTGACTGGTGTTTCTCTGTCACTCTCTCTCATGGAGATATCTGTACACTGACTGGTGTCTCTCAGTCCCTCTCTCTCAGGGAGATATCTGTACACTGACTGGTGCCTCTCAGTCCCTCTCTCTCTCAGGGAGATATCTGTACACTGACTGGTGTCTCTCAGTCCCCTCTCTCTCTCAGGGAGATATCTGTACACTGACTGGTGTCTCTCAGTACCTCTCTCTCAGGGAGATATCTGTACACTGACTGGTGTCTCTCAGTCCCCTCTCTCTCAGGGAGATATCTGTACACTGACTGGTGTCTCTCAGTCCCTCTCTCTCATGGAGATATCTGTACACTGACTGGTGTCACTCAGTCCCTCTCTCTCAGGGAGATATCTGTACACTGGCTGGTGTCTCTCAGTCCCGCTCTCTCAGGGAGATATCTGTACACTGACTGGTGTCTCTCAGTCCCTCTCTCTCTCAGGGAGATATCTGTACACTGACTGGTGTCTCTCAGTCCCCCTCTCTCTCAGGGAGATATCTGTATACTGACTAGTGTCTCTCAGTCCCTCTCTCTCTCAGGGAGATATCTGTACACTGACTGGTGCCTCTCAATCCCCTCTCTCTCTCAGGGAGATATCTGTACACTGACTGGTGTCTCTCGGTCCCCTCTCTCTCAGGGAGATATCTGTACACTGACTGGTGCCTCTCAATCCCCTCTCTCTCTCAGGGAGATATCTGTACACTGACTGGTGCCTCTCAATCCCCTCTCTCTCTCAGGGAGATATTTGTACACTGACTGGTGTCTCTCTGTCCCCTCTCTCTCAGGGAGATATCTGCACGTTGACTGGTGCTTCTCAGTCCCCTCTCTCTCAGGGAGATATCTGTACACTGACTGGTGTCTCTCAGTCCCTCTCTCTCTCAGTGAGATATCTGTACACTGACTGGTGTCTCTCAGTCCCTCACTCTCAGGGAGATATCTGTACACTGACTAGTGTCTCTCAGTCCCTCTCTCTCTCAGGGAGATATCTGTACACTGACTAGTGTCTCTCAGTCCCTCTCTCTCTCAGGGAGATATCTGTACACTGACTGGTGTCTCTCAGTCCCCTCTATCTCAGGGAGATATCTGTACACTGACTGGTGTCTCTCAGTCACCTCTCTCTCAGGGAGATATCTGTACACTGACTGGTCTCTCTCTGTCCCTCTCTCTCAGGGAGATATGTGTACACTGACTGGTGTCTCTCAGTCCCTCTCTCTCAGGGAGATATCTGTACACTACTGGTGTCTCTCAGTCCCTCTTTCTCACAGGGAGATGTCTGTACACTGACTGGTGTCTCGCAGTCCCTCTCTCTAAGGGAGATATCTGTACACTGACTGGTGTCTCTCAGTCCCTCTCTCTCAGGAAGATATCTGTACTCTGACTGGTGTCTCTCATTCCCTCTCGCTCACAGGGAGATATCTGTACACTGACTGGTGTCTCTCAGTCCCCTCTCTCAGGGAGATATGTGTAGACTGATTGGTGTCTCTCAGTCCCCTCTCTCTCAGGGAGATATCTGTACACTGACTGGTGTCTCTCAGTCCCCTCTCTCTCAAGAAGATATCTGTACACTGGTGTACAGACTGGTGTACAGACTGGTGTACTGACTGGTGTCTCTCAGTCCCTCTCTGTCAGCGAGATATCTGTACACTGACTGGTGTCTCTAAGTCCCCTCTCTCTCAAGAAGATATCTGTACACTGACTGGTGTCTCTCAGTCCCTCTCTCTCTCAGGGAGATATCTGTACACTGACTGGTGTCCCTCAGTCCCTCTCTCTCAGGGAGATATCTATATACTGACTGGTGTCTATCAGTCCCTCTCTCACTCAGGGAGAAATCTGTACACTGACTGGTGTCCCTCAGTCCCTCTCTCTCAGGGAGATATCTGTGCACTGACTGGTGTCTCTCAATCCCCTCTCTCTCATGGATATATCTGTACACTGACTGATGTCTCTCAGTCCCTCTCTCTCTCAGGTAGATATCTGTACACTGACTGGAGTCCATCAGTCCCTCACTCTCAGTGAGATATCTGTACACTGACTGGTGTCTCTCAGTCCCCTCTCTCTCTCAGGGAGATATCTGTACACTGACTGGTGTCTCTCAGTCTCTCTCTCTCAGGGAGATATCTGTACACTGACTGGTGTCTCTCAGTCCCTCTCTCTCTCTCTAAGGGAGATATCTGTACACTGACTGGTGTCCCTCAGTCCCTCTCTCTCAGGGAGATATCTGTGCACTGACTGGTGACTGCCAGTCCCCTCCCTCTCAGGGAGATATCTTCACACTGAAAGGTTTCTCTCAGTCCCTTTCTCTCAGGAGATATCTGTACACTGACTGGTGTCTCTCAGTCCCTCTCTCTCAGCGAGATATCTATACACTGACTGGTGTCTCTCAGTCCCCACTGTCTCAGGGAGATTTCTTTACACTGACTGGTGTCTCTCATTCCCTCCGTCTTAGGGAGATATCTGTACAATGCCTGGTGTGTCCCAGTCCCCTCTCTCTCAGGCCGATATCTGTACAGTGACTGGTGTCTTTCAGTCCCTCTCTCTCAGGGAGATATCTGTACACTGACTGGTTTCTCTCAATCCCCTCTCTCTCATGGAGATATCTGTAGACTGACTGTTGTCTCTCAGTCCCTCTCTCTCAGGGAGATATCTGTACACTGACTGGTGTCTCTCAGTCCCCTCTCTCTCAGGGAGATATCTGTACACTGACTGGTGTCTCTCAGTCCCTCTCTCTAAGGGAGATATCTGTACACTGACAGGTGTCTCTTAGTCCCTCGCTCTGAGGGAGTTGTCTGTACACTAACTGTTGTCTCTCAGTCCCTCTGCCTCTCAGGGAAATATCTGTACACTGACGGTGTCTTTCAGTCCCCTCTCTCTCAGGTAGATATTTCGGCACTTTCCGCTGTCTCTCATTCCCCTCTCTATCTCAGGGAGATATCTGTTCACTGACTGGTGTCTCTCAATCCCTCTCTCTCAGGGAGATATCTGAACACAGACTGGTGTCTCTCAGTCCCCTCTCTCTCAGGGAGATATCTGTAAACTGAAAGGTGTCCCTCAGTCCCCTCTCTCTCAGGGAGAAGTCTGTACACTGACTGGTGTCCCTCAGTCCCTCGCTCTCTCAGGGAGAAATCTGTACACAGAGTGATGTATCTCAGTCCCTCTCTCTCAGGGAGATATCTGTACAGTGACTGGTGTCTCTCAGTCCCTCTCTCTCAGGGAGATATCTGTACACTGACTGGTGTCTCTCGGTCCCTCTCTCTCAGGGTGATATCTGTACACTGACTGGTGTCTCTCAGTCTCCTCTGTCAGAGGGAGATAACTGTACACTGAGTGGTGCATCTCTGTCCCTCTCTGAGGGAGATATCTGTACACTGACTAGTATCTCTCAGTCCCCCCGCTCTCTCAGGGAGATATCTGTACACTGACTGGTGTCTCTCAGTCCCCTCTCTCTCAGGGAGATATCTGTACACTGACTGGTGTCTCTCAGTCCCTCTCTCTCAGGGAGATATCTGTACACTGACTGGTGTTTCTCTGTCCCTCTCTCTCATGGAGATATCTGTACACTGACTGGTGTCTCTCAGTCCCTCTCTCTCAGGGAGATATCTGTACACTGACTGGTGCCTCTCAGTCCCTCTCTCTCTCAGGGAGATATCTGTACACTGACTGGTGTCTCTCAGTCCCCTCTCTCTCTCAGGGAGATATCTGTACACTCACTGGTGTCTCTCAGTACCTCTCTCTCAGGGAGATATCTGTACACTGACTGGTGTCTCTCAGTCCCCTCTCTCTCAGGGAGATATCTGTACACTGACTGGTGTCTCTCAGTCCCTCTCTCTCTCAGGGAGATATGTGTACACTGACTGGTGTCTCTCAGTCCCTCTCTCTCAGGAAGATATCTGTACACTGACTGGTGTCTCTCAGTCCCTCTCTCTCATGGAGATATCTGTACACTGACTGGTGTCACTCAGTCCCTCTCTCTCAGGGAGATATCTGTACACTGACTGGTGTCTCTCAGTCCCATCCTCTCTCAGGGAGATATCTGTACACTGACTGGTGTCTCTCAGTCCCTCTCTCTCTCAGGGAGATATCTGTACACTGACTGGTGTCTCTCAGTCCCCCTCTCTCTCAGGGAGATATCTGTATACTGACTAGTGTCTCTCAGTCCCTCTCTCTCTCAGGGAGATATCTGTACACTGACTGGTGCCTCTCAATCCCCTCTCTCTCTCAGGGAGATATCTGTACACTGACTGGTGTCTCTCTGTCCCCTCTCTCTCAGGGAGATATCTGTACACTGACTGGTGTCTCTCAGTTCCCTCTCTCTCAGGGAGATATCTGTACACTGACTGGTGTCTCTCAGTCCCTCTCTCTCTCAGGGAGATATCTGTACACTGACTGGTGTCTCTCAGTCCCTCTCTCAGGGAGATATCTGTACATTGACTGGTGTCTCTCAGTCCTCTCTCTCAGGGAGATATCTGTACACTGACTGGTGTCTCTCAGTCCCCTCTCTCTCAGGGAGATATCTGTACACTGACTGGTGTCTCTCAGTCCCTCTCTCTCAGGGAGATATCTGTACACTGACTGGTGTCTCTCAGTCCCTCTCTCTCAGGGAGATATCTGTACACTGACTGGTGTCTCTCAGTCCCTCTCTCTCAGGGAGATATCTGTACACTGACTGGTGTCTCTCAGTCCCTCTCTCTCAGGGAGATATCTGTACACTGACTGGTGTCTCTCAGTCCCTCTCTCTCTCAGGGAGATATCTGTACACTGACTGGTGTCTCTCAGTCCCTCTCTCAGGGAGATATCTGTACATTGACTGGTGTCTCTCAGTCCTCTCTCTCAGGGAGATATCTGTACACTGACTGGTGTCTCTCAGTCCCCTCTCTCTCAGGGAGATATCTGTACACTGACTGGTGTCTCTCAGTCCCTCTCTCTCAGGGAGATATCTGTACACTAACTGGTGTCTCTCAGTCCCTCTCTCTCAGGGAGATATCTGTACACTGACTGGTGTCTCTCAGTCCCCTCTCTCTCAGGGAGATATCTGTACACTGACTGGTGTCTCTCAGTCCCTCTCTCTCAGGGAGATATCTGTACATTGTCTGGTGTCTCTCAGTCCCTCTCTCTCAGGGAGATATCTGTACACTGACTGGTGTCTCTCAGACCCCTCTCTCTCAGGGAGATATCTGTACACTGACTGGTGTCTCTCAGTCCCTCTCTCTCAGGGAGATATCTGTACACTGACTGGTGTCTCTCAGTCCCTCTCTCTCAGGGAGATATCTGTACACTGACTGGTGTCTCTCAGTCCCTCTCTCTCAGGGAGATATCTGTACACTGACTGGTGTCTCTCAGTCCCTCTCTCTCAGGGAGATGTCTGTACACTGACTGGTGTCTCTCTGTCCCTCTCTCTCAGGGAGATATCTGTACACTGACTGGTGTCTCTCAGTCCCTCTCTCAGGGAGATATCTGTACATTGACTGGTGTCTCTCAGTCCTCTCTCTCAGGGAGATATCTGTACACTGACTGGTGTCTCTCAGTCCCCTCTCTCTCAGGGAGATATCTGTACACTGACTGGTGTCTCTCAGTCCCTCTCTCTCAGGGAGATATCTGTACACTAACTGGTGTCTCTCAGTCCCTCTCTCTCAGGGAGATATCTGTACACTGACTGGTGTCTCTCAGTCCCCTCTCTCTCAGGGAGATATCTGTACACTGACTGGTGTCTCTCAGTCCCTCTCTCTCAGGGAGATATCTGTACATTGTCTGGTGTCTCTCAGTCCCTCTCTCTCAGGGAGATATCTGTACACTGACTGGTGTCTCTCAGACCCCTCTCTCTCAGGGAGATATCTGTACACTGACTGGTGTCTCTCAGTCCCTCTCTCTCAGGGAGATATCTGTACACTGACTGGTGTCTCTCAGTCCCTCTCTCTCAGGGAGATATCTGTACACTGACTGGTGTCTCTCAGTCCCTCTCTCTCAGGGAGATATCTGTACACTGACTGGTGTCTCTCAGTCCCTCTCTCTCAGGGAGATGTCTGTACACTGACTGGTGTCTCTCTGTCCCTCTCTCTCAGGGAGATATCTGTACACTGACTGGTGTCTCTCAGTCCCTCTCACTCAGGGAGATATCTGTACACTGACTGGTGTCTCTCAGTCCCTCTCTCTCTCAGGGAGATATCTGTACACTGACTGGTGTCTCTCAGTCCCTCTCTCTCTCAGGGAGATATCTGTACACTGACTGGTGTCTCTCAGTCCCTCTCTCTCTCAGGGAGATATCTGTACACTGACTGGTGTCTCTCAGTCCTCTCTCTCTCTGGGAGATATCTGTACACTGACTGGTGTCTCTCAGTCCTCTCTCTCTCTCTGGGAGATATCTGTACACTGACTGGTGTCTCTCAGTCCCTCTCTCTCAGGGAGATATCTGTACACTGACTGGTGTCTCTCAGTCCCCTCTCTCTCAGGGAGATATCTGTACACTGATTGGTGTCTCTCAGTCCTCTCTCTCTCTGGGAGATATCTGTACACTGACTGGTGTCTCTCAGTCCCTCTCTCTCAGGGAGATATCTGTACACTGACTGGTGTGTCTCAGTCCCTCTCTCTCAGGGAGATATCTGTACACTGACTGGTGTCTCTCAGTCCCCTCTCTCTCAGGGAGATATCTGTACACTGACTGGTGTCTCTAAGTCCCCTCTCTCTCTCAGGGAGATATCTGTACACTGACTGGTCTCTCTCTGTCCCTCTCTCTCAGGGAGATATCTGTACACTGACTGGTGTCTCTCAGTCCCTCTCTCTCAGGGAGATATCTGTACACTGACTGGTGTCTCTCGGTCCCTCTCTCTCAGGGTGATATCTGTACACTGACTGGTGTCTCTCAGTCTCCTCTGTCAGAGGGAGATAACTGTACACTGAGTGGTGCATCTCTGTCCCTCTCTGAGGGAGATATCTGTACACTGACTAGTATCTCTCAGTCCCCCCGCTCTCTCAGGGAGATATCTGTACACTGACTGGTGTCTCTCAGTCCCCTCTCTCTCAGGGAGATATCTGTACACTGACTGGTGTCTCTCAGTCCCTCTCTCTCAGGGAGATATCTGTACACTGACTGGTGTTTCTCTGTCCCTCTCTCTCATGGAGATATCTGTACACTGACTGGTGTCTCTCAGTCCCTCTCTCTCAGGGAGATATCTGTACACTGACTGGTGCCTCTCAGTCCCTCTCTCTCTCAGGGAGATATCTGTACACTGACTGGTGTCTCTCAGTCCCCTCTCTCTCTCAGGGAGATATCTGTACACTCACTGGTGTCTCTCAGTACCTCTCTCTCAGGGAGATATCTGTACACTGACTGGTGTCTCTCAGTCCCCTCTCTCTCAGGGAGATATCTGTACACTGACTGGTGTCTCTCAGTCCCTCTCTCTCTCAGGGAGATATGTGTACACTGACTGGTGTCTCTCAGTCCCTCTCTCTCAGGAAGATATCTGTACACTGACTGGTGTCTCTCAGTCCCTCTCTCTCATGGAGATATCTGTACACTGACTGGTGTCACTCAGTCCCTCTCTCTCAGGGAGATATCTGTACACTGACTGGTGTCTCTCAGTCCCATCCTCTCTCAGGGAGATATCTGTACACTGACTGGTGTCTCTCAGTCCCTCTCTCTCTCAGGGAGATATCTGTACACTGACTGGTGTCTCTCAGTCCCCCTCTCTCTCAGGGAGATATCTGTATACTGACTAGTGTCTCTCAGTCCCTCTCTCTCTCAGGGAGATATCTGTACACTGACTGGTGCCTCTCAATCCCCTCTCTCTCTCAGGGAGATATCTGTACACTGACTGGTGTCTCTCTGTCCCCTCTCTCTCAGGGAGATATCTGTACACTGACTGGTGTCTCTCAGTTCCCTCTCTCTCAGGGAGATATCTGTACACTGACTGGTGTCTCTCAGTCCCTCTCTCTCTCAGGGAGATATCTGTACACTGACTGGTGTCTCTCAGTCCCTCTCTCAGGGAGATATCTGTACATTGACTGGTGTCTCTCAGTCCTCTCTCTCAGGGAGATATCTGTACACTGACTGGTGTCTCTCAGTCCCCTCTCTCTCAGGGAGATATCTGTACACTGACTGGTGTCTCTCAGTCCCTCTCTCTCAGGGAGATATCTGTACACTGACTGGTGTCTCTCAGTCCCTCTCTCTCAGGGAGATATCTGTACACTGACTGGTGTCTCTCAGTCCCTCTCTCTCAGGGAGATATCTGTACACTGACTGGTGTCTCTCAGTCCCTCTCTCTCAGGGAGATATCTGTACACTGACTGGTGTCTCTCAGTCCCTCTCTCTCTCAGGGAGATATCTGTACACTGACTGGTGTCTCTCAGTCCCTCTCTCAGGGAGATATCTGTACATTGACTGGTGTCTCTCAGTCCTCTCTCTCAGGGAGATATCTGTACACTGACTGGTGTCTCTCAGTCCCCTCTCTCTCAGGGAGATATCTGTACACTGACTGGTGTCTCTCAGTCCCTCTCTCTCAGGGAGATATCTGTACACTAACTGGTGTCTCTCAGTCCCTCTCTCTCAGGGAGATATCTGTACACTGACTGGTGTCTCTCAGTCCCCTCTCTCTCAGGGAGATATCTGTACACTGACTGGTGTCTCTCAGTCCCTCTCTCTCAGGGAGATATCTGTACATTGTCTGGTGTCTCTCAGTCCCTCTCTCTCAGGGAGATATCTGTACACTGACTGGTGTCTCTCAGACCCCTCTCTCTCAGGGAGATATCTGTACACTGACTGGTGTCTCTCAGTCCCTCTCTCTCAGGGAGATATCTGTACACTGACTGGTGTCTCTCAGTCCCTCTCTCTCAGGGAGATATCTGTACACTGACTGGTGTCTCTCAGTCCCTCTCTCTCAGGGAGATATCTGTACACTGACTGGTGTCTCTCAGTCCCCCTCTCTCAGGGAGATGTCTGTACACTGACTGGTGTCTCTCTGTCCCTCTCTCTCAGGGAGATATCTGTACACTGACTGGTGTCTCTCAGTCCCTCTCTCAGGGAGATATCTGTACATTGACTGGTGTCTCTCAGTCCTCTCTCTCAGGGAGATATCTGTACACTGACTGGTGTCTCTCAGTCCCCTCTCTCTCAGGGAGATATCTGTACACTGACTGGTGTCTCTCAGTCCCTCTCTCTCAGGGAGATATCTGTACACTAACTGGTGTCTCTCAGTCCCTCTCTCTCAGGGAGATATCTGTACACTGACTGGTGTCTCTCAGTCCCCTCTCTCTCAGGGAGATATCTGTACACTGACTGGTGTCTCTCAGTCCCTCTCTCTCAGGGAGATATCTGTACATTGTCTGGTGTCTCTCAGTCCCTCTCTCTCAGGGAGATATCTGTACACTGACTGGTGTCTCTCAGACCCCTCTCTCTCAGGGAGATATCTGTACACTGACTGGTGTCTCTCAGTCCCTCTCTCTCAGGGAGATATCTGTACACTGACTGGTGTCTCTCAGTCCCTCTCTCTCAGGGAGATATCTGTACACTGACTGGTGTCTCTCAGTCCCTCTCTCTCAGGGAGATATCTGTACACTGACTGGTGTCTCTCAGTCCCTCTCTCTCAGGGAGATGTCTGTACACTGACTGGTGTCTCTCTGTCCCTCTCTCTCAGGGAGATATCTGTACACTGACTGGTGTCTCTCAGTCCCTCTCACTCAGGGAGATATCTGTACACTGACTGGTGTCTCTCAGTCCCTCTCTCTCTCAGGGAGATATCTGTACACTGACTGGTGTCTCTCAGTCCCTCTCTCTCTCAGGGAGATATCTGTACACTGACTGGTGTCTCTCAGTCCCTCTCTCTCTCAGGGAGATATCTGTACACTGACTGGTGTCTCTCAGTCCTCTCTCTCTCTGGGAGATATCTGTACACTGACTGGTGTCTCTCAGTCCTCTCTCTCTCTCTGGGAGATATCTGTACACTGACTGGTGTCTCTCAGTCCCTCTCTCTCAGGGAGATATCTGTACACTGACTGGTGTCTCTCAGTCCCCTCTCTCTCAGGGAGATATCTGTACACTGATTGGTGTCTCTCAGTCCTCTCTCTCTCTGGGAGATATCTGTACACTGACTGGTGTCTCTCAGTCCCTCTCTCTCAGGGAGATATCTGTACACTGACTGGTGTGTCTCAGTCCCTCTCTCTCAGGGAGATATCTGTACACTGACTGGTGTCTCTCAGTCCCCTCTCTCTCAGGGAGATATCTGTACACTGACTGGTGTCTCTAAGTCCCCTCTCTCTCTCAGGGAGATATCTGTACACTGACTGGTCTCTCTCTGTCCCTCTCTCTCAGGGAGATATCTGTACACTGACTGGTGTCTCTCAGTCCCTCTCTCTCAGGGAGATATCTGTACACTGACTGGTGTCTCTCAGTCCCTCTCTCTCAGGGAAATAACTGTACTCTGACTGTTGTCTCTCATTCCCTCTCGCTCACAGGGAGATATCTGTACACTGACTGGTGTATCTTGCTCTCTCAGGGAGATATAAGTACACTGACTGGTGTCTCTCAGTCCCCTCTCTCAGGGAGATATGTGCAGACTGATTGGTGTCTCTCAGTCCCCATCTCTCTCAGGGAGATATCTGCACACTGACTGGTGTCTCTCAGTCCCTCTCTCTCAGGGAGATATCTGTACACTGACTGGTGTCTCTCAGTCCCTCTCTCTCAGTGACATATCTGTATGCTGACTGGTGTCTCTCAGTCCCTCTCTCTCTCAGGGAGATATCTGTACACTGACTGGTGTCCCTCAGTCCCTCTCTCTCAGGGAGATATCTATATACTGACTGGTGTCTATCAGTCCCTCTCTCACTCAGGGAGAAATCTGTACACTGACTGGTGTCTCTCAGTCCCTCTCTCTCAGGGAGATATGTGTGCACTGACTGGTGTCTCTCAATCCCCTCTCTCTCATGGATATATCTGTACACTGACTGATGTCTCTCAGTCCCTCTCTCTCAGTGAGATATCTGTATGCTGACTGGTGTCTCTCAGTCCCTCTCTCTCTCAGGTAGATATCTGTACACTGACTGGTGTCCATCAGTCCCTCACTCTCAGTGAGATATCTGTACACTGACTGGTGTCTCTCAGTCCCCTCTCTCTCTCAGGGAGATATCTGTACACTGACTGGTGTCTCTCAGTCTCTCTCTCTCAGGGAGATATCTGTACACTGACTGGTGTCTCTCAGTCCCTCTCTCTCTCTCAGGGAGATATCTGTACACTGACTGGTGTCCCTCAGTCCCTCTCTCTCAGGGAGATATCTGTGCACTGACTGGTGACTGCCAGTCCCCTCCCTCTCAGGGAGATATCTGCACACTGAAAGGTTTCTCTCAGTCCCTTTCTCTCAGGAGATATCTGTACACTGACTGGTGTCTCTCAGTCCCTCTCTCTCAGCGAGATATCTGTACACTGACTGGTGTCTCTCAGTCCCCACTGTCTCAGGGAGATTTCTTTACACTGACTGGTGTCTCTCATTCCCTCCGTCTTAGGGAGATATCTGTACAATGCCTGGTGTGTCCCAGTCCCCTCTCTCTCAGGCCGATATCTGTACAGTGACTGGTGTCTTTCAGTCCCTCTCTCTCAGGGAGATATATGTAGACTGACTGGCGTCTCTCGGTCCCTCTCTCTCTCAGGGAGATATCTGTACTCTGACAGTTGTCTCTCAGTCCCCTCTCTCTCAGGGAGATATCTGTACACTGACTGGTGTCCCTCAGTCCCTCGCTCTCTCAGGGAGAAATCTGTACACAGAGTGATGTATCTCAGTCCCTCTCTCTCAGGGAGATATTTGTACAGTGACTGGTGTCTCTCAGTCCCTCTCTCTCAGGGAGATATCTGTACACTGACTGGTGTCTCTCGGTCCCTCTCTCTCAGGGTGATATCTGTACACTGACTGGTGTCTCTCAGTCCCCTCTGTCAGAGGGAGAAAACTGTACACTGAGTGGTGCATCTCTGTCCCTCTCTGAGGGAGATATCTGTACACTGACTAGTATCTCTCAGTCCCCCCGCTCTCTCAGGGAGATATCTGTACACTGACTGGTGTTTCTCTGTCACTCTCTCTCATGGAGATATCTGTACACTGACTGGTGTCTCTCAGTCCCTCTCTCTCAGGGAGATATCTGTACACTGACTGGTGCCTCTCAGTCCCTCTCTCTCTCAGGGAGATATCTGTACACTGACTGGTGTCTCTCAGTCCCCTCTCTCTCTCAGGGAGATATCTGTACACTGACTGGTGTCTCTCAGTACCTCTCTCTCAGGGAGATATCTGTACACTGACTGGTGTCTCTCAGTCCCCTCTCTCTCAGGGAGATATCTGTACACTGACTGGTGTCTCTCAGTCCCTCTCTCTCATGGAGATATCTGTACACTGACTGGTGTCACTCAGTCCCTCTCTCTCAGGGAGATATCTGTACACTGGCTGGTGTCTCTCAGTCCCGCTCTCTCAGGGAGATATCTGTACACTGACTGGTGTCTCTCAGTCCCTCTCTCTCTCAGGGAGATATCTGTACACTGACTGGTGTCTCTCAGTCCCCCTCTCTCTCAGGGAGATATCTGTATACTGACTAGTGTCTCTCAGTCCCTCTCTCTCTCAGGGAGATATCTGTACACTGACTGGTGCCTCTCAATCCCCTCTCTCTCTCAGGGAGATATCTGTACACTGACTGGTGTCTCTCGGTCCCCTCTCTCTCAGGGAGATATCTGTACACTGACTGGTGCCTCTCAATCCCCTCTCTCTCTCAGGGAGATATCTGTACACTGACTGGTGCCTCTCAATCCCCTCTCTCTCTCAGGGAGATATTTGTACACTGACTGGTGTCTCTCTGTCCCCTCTCTCTCAGGGAGATATCTGCACGTTGACTGGTGCTTCTCAGTCCCCTCTCTCTCAGGGAGATATCTGTACACTGACTGGTGTCTCTCAGTCCCTCTCTCTCTCAGTGAGATATCTGTACACTGACTGGTGTCTCTCAGTCCCTCACTCTCAGGGAGATATCTGTACACTGACTAGTGTCTCTCAGTCCCTCTCTCTCTCAGGGAGATATCTGTACACTGACTAGTGTCTCTCAGTCCCTCTCTCTCTCAGGGAGATATCTGTACACTGACTGGTGTCTCTCAGTCCCCTCTATCTCAGGGAGATATCTGTACACTGACTGGTGTCTCTCAGTCACCTCTCTCTCAGGGAGATATCTGTACACTGACTGGTCTCTCTCTGTCCCTCTCTCTCAGGGAGATATGTGTACACTGACTGGTGTCTCTCAGTCCCTCTCTCTCAGGGAGATATCTGTACACTACTGGTGTCTCTCAGTCCCTCTCTCTCAGGGAGATATCTGTACTCTGACTGGTGTCTCTCATTCCCTCTCGCTCACAGGGAGATATCTGTACACTGACTGGTGTCTCTCAGTCCCCTCTCTCAGGGAGATATGTGTAGACTGATTGGTGTCTCTCAGTCCCCTCTCTCTCAGGGAGATATCTGTACACTGACTGGTGTCTCTCAGTCCCCTCTCTCTCAAGAAGATATCTGTACACTGGTGTACAGACTGGTGTACAGACTGGTGTACTGACTGGTGTCTCTCAGTCCCTCTCTGTCAGCGAGATATCTGTACACTGACTGGTGTCTCTAAGTCCCCTCTCTCTCAAGAAGATATCTGTACACTGACTGGTGTCTCTCAGTCCCTCTCTCTCTCAGGGAGATATCTGTACACTGACTGGTGTCCCTCAGTCCCTCTCTCTCAGGGAGATATCTATATACTGACTGGTGTCTATCAGTCCCTCTCTCACTCAGGGAGAAATCTGTACACTGACTGGTGTCCCTCAGTCCCTCTCTCTCAGGGAGATATCTGTGCACTGACTGGTGTCTCTCAATCCCCTCTCTCTCATGGATATATCTGTACACTGACTGATGTCTCTCAGTCCCTCTCTCTCTCAGGTAGATATCTGTACACTGACTGGAGTCCATCAGTCCCTCACTCTCAGTGAGATATCTGTACACTGACTGGTGTCTCTCAGTCCCCTCTCTCTCTCAGGGAGATATCTGTACACTGACTGGTGTCTCTCAGTCTCTCTCTCTCAGGGAGATATCTGTACACTGACTGGTGTCTCTCAGTCCCTCTCTCTCTCTCTCAGGGAGAT
Source organism: Isurus oxyrinchus (assembly GCA_026770705.1). Lineage (NCBI taxonomy): Eukaryota > Metazoa > Chordata > Chondrichthyes > Lamniformes > Lamnidae > Isurus > Isurus oxyrinchus. Next base: position 12,062 of record JANJGN010000707.1, on the reverse strand, counting down.
ATCTGTACACTGACTGGTGTCTCTCAGTCCCTCTCTCTCAGGGAGATATCTGTGCACTGACTGGTGACTGCCAGTCCCCTCCCTCTCAGGGAGATATCTTCACACTGAAAGGTTTCTCTCAGTCCCTTTCTCTCAGGAGATATCTGTACACTGACTGGTGTCTCTCAGTCCCTCTCTCTCAGCGAGATATCTATACACTGACTGGTGTCTCTCAGTCCCCACTGTCTCAGGGAGATTTCTTTACACTGACTGGTGTCTCTCATTCCCTCCGTCTTAGGGAGATATCTGTACAATGCCTGGTGTGTCCCAGTCCCCTCTCTCTCAGGCCGATATCTGTACAGTGACTGGTGTCTTTCAGTCCCTCTCTCTCAGGGAGATATCTGTACACTGACTGGTTTCTCTCAATCCCCTCTCTCTCATGGAGATATCTGTAGACTGACTGTTGTCTCTCAGTCCCTCTCTCTCAGGGAGATATCTGTACACTGACTGGTGTCTCTCAGTCCCCTCTCTCTCAGGGAGATATCTGTACACTGACTGGTGTCTCTCAGTCCCTCTCTCTAAGGGAGATATCTGTACACTGACAGGTGTCTCTTAGTCCCTCGCTCTGAGGGAGTTGTCTGTACACTAACTGTTGTCTCTCAGTCCCTCTGCCTCTCAGGGAAATATCTGTACACTGACGGTGTCTTTCAGTCCCCTCTCTCTCAGGTAGATATTTCGGCACTTTCCGCTGTCTCTCATTCCCCTCTCTATCTCAGGGAGATATCTGTTCACTGACTGGTGTCTCTCAATCCCTCTCTCTCAGGGAGATATCTGAACACAGACTGGTGTCTCTCAGTCCCCTCTCTCTCAGGGAGATATCTGTAAACTGAAAGGTGTCCCTCAGTCCCCTCTCTCTCAGGGAGAAGTCTGTACACTGACTGGTGTCCCTCAGTCCCTCGCTCTCTCAGGGAGAAATCTGTACACAGAGTGATGTATCTCAGTCCCTCTCTCTCAGGGAGATATCTGTACAGTGACTGGTGTCTCTCAGTCCCTCTCTCTCAGGGAGATATCTGTACACTGACTGGTGTCTCTCGGTCCCTCTCTCTCAGTGTGATATCTGTACACTGACTGGTGTCTCTCAGTCCCCTCTGTCAGAGGGAGATAACTGTACACTGAGTGGTGCATCTCTGTCCCTCTCTGAGGGAGATATCTGTACACTGACTAGTATCTCTCAGTCCCCCCGCTCTCTCAGGGAGATATCTGTACACTGACTGGTGTCTCTCAGTCCCCTCTCTCTCAGGGAGATATCTGTACACTGACTGGTGTCTCTCAGTCCCTCTCTCTCAGGGAGATATCTGTACACTGACTGGTGTTTCTCTGTCCCTCTCTCTCATGGAGATATCTGTACACTGACTGGTGTCTCTCAGTCCCTCTCTCTCAGGGAGATATCTGTACACTGACTGGTGCCTCTCAGTCCCTCTCTCTCTCAGGGAGATATCTGTACACTGACTGGTGTCTCTCAGTCCCCTCTCTCTCTCAGGGAGATATCTGTACACTCACTGGTGTCTCTCAGTACCTCTCTCTCAGGGAGATATCTGTACACTGACTGGTGTCTCTCAGTCCCCTCTCTCTCAGGGAGATATCTGTACACTGACTGGTGTCTCTCAGTCCCTCTCTCTCTCAGGGAGATATGTGTACACTGACTGGTGTCTCTCAGTCCCTCTCTCTCAGGAAGATATCTGTACACTGACTGGTGTCTCTCAGTCCCTCTCTCTCATGGAGATATCTGTACACTGACTGGTGTCACTCAGTCCCTCTCTCTCAGGGAGATATCTGTACACTGACTGGTGTCTCTCAGTCCCATCCTCTCTCAGGGAGATATCTGTACACTGACTGGTGTCTCTCAGTCCCTCTCTCTCTCAGGGAGATATCTGTACACTGACTGGTGTCTCTCAGTCCCCCTCTCTCTCAGGGAGATATCTGTATACTGACTAGTGTCTCTCAGTCCCTCTCTCTCTCAGGGAGATATCTGTACACTGACTGGTGCCTCTCAATCCCCTCTCTCTCTCAGGGAGATATCTGTACACTGACTGGTGTCTCTCTGTCCCCTCTCTCTCAGGGAGATATCTGTACACTGACTGGTGTCTCTCAGTTCCCTCTCTCTCAGGGAGATATCTGTACACTGACTGGTGTCTCTCAGTCCCTCTCTCTCTCAGGGAGATATCTGTACACTGACTGGTGTCTCTCAGTCCCTCTCTCAGGGAGATATCTGTACATTGACTGGTGTCTCTCAGTCCTCTCTCTCAGGGAGATATCTGTACACTGACTGGTGTCTCTCAGTCCCCTCTCTCTCAGGGAGATATCTGTACACTGACTGGTGTCTCTCAGTCCCTCTCTCTCAGGGAGATATCTGTACACTGACTGGTGTCTCTCAGTCCCTCTCTCTCAGGGAGATATCTGTACACTGACTGGTGTCTCTCAGTCCCTCTCTCTCAGGGAGATATCTGTACACTGACTGGTGTCTCTCAGTCCCTCTCTCTCAGGGAGATATCTGTACACTGACTGGTGTCTCTCAGTCCCTCTCTCTCTCAGGGAGATATCTGTACACTGACTGGTGTCTCTCAGTCCCTCTCTCAGGGAGATATCTGTACATTGACTGGTGTCTCTCAGTCCTCTCTCTCAGGGAGATATCTGTACACTGACTGGTGTCTCTCAGTCCCCTCTCTCTCAGGGAGATATCTGTACACTGACTGGTGTCTCTCAGTCCCTCTCTCTCAGGGAGATATCTGTACACTAACTGGTGTCTCTCAGTCCCTCTCTCTCAGGGAGATATCTGTACACTGACTGGTGTCTCTCAGTCCCCTCTCTCTCAGGGAGATATCTGTACACTGACTGGTGTCTCTCAGTCCCTCTCTCTCAGGGAGATATCTGTACATTGTCTGGTGTCTCTCAGTCCCTCTCTCTCAGGGAGATATCTGTACACTGACTGGTGTCTCTCAGACCCCTCTCTCTCAGGGAGATATCTGTACACTGACTGGTGTCTCTCAGTCCCTCTCTCTCAGGGAGATATCTGTACACTGACTGGTGTCTCTCAGTCCCTCTCTCTCAGGGAGATATCTGTACACTGACTGGTGTCTCTCAGTCCCTCTCTCTCAGGGAGATATCTGTACACTGACTGGTGTCTCTCAGTCCCTCTCTCTCAGGGAGATGTCTGTACACTGACTGGTGTCTCTCTGTCCCTCTCTCTCAGGGAGATATCTGTACACTGACTGGTGTCTCTCAGTCCCTCTCTCAGGGAGATATCTGTACATTGACTGGTGTCTCTCAGTCCTCTCTCTCAGGGAGATATCTGTACACTGACTGGTGTCTCTCAGTCCCCTCTCTCTCAGGGAGATATCTGTACACTGACTGGTGTCTCTCAGTCCCTCTCTCTCAGGGAGATATCTGTACACTAACTGGTGTCTCTCAGTCCCTCTCTCTCAGGGAGATATCTGTACACTGACTGGTGTCTCTCAGTCCCCTCTCTCTCAGGGAGATATCTGTACACTGACTGGTGTCTCTCAGTCCCTCTCTCTCAGGGAGATATCTGTACATTGTCTGGTGTCTCTCAGTCCCTCTCTCTCAGGGAGATATCTGTACACTGACTGGTGTCTCTCAGACCCCTCTCTCTCAGGGAGATATCTGTACACTGACTGGTGTCTCTCAGTCCCTCTCTCTCAGGGAGATATCTGTACACTGACTGGTGTCTCTCAGTCCCTCTCTCTCAGGGAGATATCTGTACACTGACTGGTGTCTCTCAGTCCCTCTCTCTCAGGGAGATATCTGTACACTGACTGGTGTCTCTCAGTCCCTCTCTCTCAGGGAGATGTCTGTACACTGACTGGTGTCTCTCTGTCCCTCTCTCTCAGGGAGATATCTGTACACTGACTGGTGTCTCTCAGTCCCTCTCACTCAGGGAGATATCTGTACACTGACTGGTGTCTCTCAGTCCCTCTCTCTCTCAGGGAGATATCTGTACACTGACTGGTGTCTCTCAGTCCCTCTCTCTCTCAGGGAGATATCTGTACACTGACTGGTGTCTCTCAGTCCCTCTCTCTCTCAGGGAGATATCTGTACACTGACTGGTGTCTCTCAGTCCTCTCTCTCTCTGGGAGATATCTGTACACTGACTGGTGTCTCTCAGTCCTCTCTCTCTCTCTGGGAGATATCTGTACACTGACTGGTGTCTCTCAGTCCCTCTCTCTCAGGGAGATATCTGTACACTGACTGGTGTCTCTCAGTCCCCTCTCTCTCAGGGAGATATCTGTACACTGATTGGTGTCTCTCAGTCCTCTCTCTCTCTGGGAGATATCTGTACACTGACTGGTGTCTCTCAGTCCCTCTCTCTCAGGGAGATATCTGTACACTGACTGGTGTGTCTCAGTCCCTCTCTCTCAGGGAGATATCTGTACACTGACTGGTGTCTCTCAGTCCCCTCTCTCTCAGGGAGATATCTGTACACTGACTGGTGTCTCTAAGTCCCCTCTCTCTCTCAGGGAGATATCTGTACACTGACTGGTCTCTCTCTGTCCCTCTCTCTCAGGGAGATATCTGTACACTGACTGGTGTCTCTAAGTCCCCTCTCTCTCTCAGGGAGATATCTGTACACTGACTGGTCTCTCTCTGTCCCTCTCTCTCAGGGAGATATCTGTACACTGACTGGTGTCTCTCAGTCCCTCTCTCTCAGGGAGATATCTGTACACTGACTGGTGTCTCTCAGTCCCTCTCTCTCAGGGAAATAACTGTACTCTGACTGTTGTCTCTCATTCCCTCTCGCTCACAGGGAGATATCTGTACACTGACTGGTGTATCTTGCTCTCTCAGGGAGATATAAGTACACTGACTGGTGTCTCTCAGTCCCCTCTCTCAGGGAGATATGTGCAGACTGATTGGTGTCTCTCAGTCCCCATCTCTCTCAGGGAGATATCTGCACACTGACTGGTGTCTCCCAGTCCCTCTCTCTCAGGGAGATATCTGTACACTGACTGGTGTCTCTCAGTCCCTCTCTCTCAGTGACATATCTGTATGCTGACTGGTGTCTCTCAGTCCCTCTCTCTCTCAGGGAGATATCTGTACACTGACTGGTGTCCCTCAGTCCCTCTCTCTCAGGGAGATATCTATATACTGACTGGTGTCTATCAGTCCCTCTCTCACTCAGGGAGAAATCTGTACACTGACTGGTGTCTCTCAGTCCCTCTCTCTCAGGGAGATATGTGTGCACTGACTGGTGTCTCTCAATCCCCTCTCTCTCATGGATATATCTGTACACTGACTGATGTCTCTCAGTCCCTCTCTCTCAGTGAGATATCTGTATGCTGACTGGTGTCTCTCAGTCCCTCTCTCTCTCAGGTAGATATCTGTACACTGACTGGTGTCCATCAGTCCCTCACTCTCAGTGAGATATCTGTACACTGACTGGTGTCTCTCAGTCCCCTCTCTCTCTCAGGGAGATATCTGTACACTGACTGGTGTCTCTCAGTCTCTCTCTCTCAGGGAGATATCTGTACACTGACTGGTGTCTCTCAGTCCCTCTCTCTCTCTCAGGGAGATATCTGTACACTGACTGGTGTCCCTCAGTCCCTCTCTCTCAGGGAGATATCTGTGCACTGACTGGTGACTGCCAGTCCCCTCCCTCTCAGGGAGATATCTGCACACTGAAAGGTTTCTCTCAGTCCCTTTCTCTCAGGAGATATCTGTACACTGACTGGTGTCTCTCAGTCCCTCTCTCTCAGCGAGATATCTGTACACTGACTGGTGTCTCTCAGTCCCCACTGTCTCAGGGAGATTTCTTTACACTGACTGGTGTCTCTCATTCCCTCCGTCTTAGGGAGATATCTGTACAATGCCTGGTGTGTCCCAGTCCCCTCTCTCTCAGGCCGATATCTGTACAGTGACTGGTGTCTTTCAGTCCCTCTCTCTCAGGGAGATATATGTAGACTGACTGGTGTCTCTCGGTCCCTCTCTCTCTCAGGGAGATATCTGTACTCTGACAGTTGTCTCTCAGTCCCCTCTCTCTCAGGGAGATATCTGTACTCTGACAGGTGTCTCTCAGTCCCCTCTCTCTCAGGGAGATATCTGTACACTGACTGGTGTCTCTCAGTCCCCTCTCTCTCAGGGAGATATCTGTACACTGACTGGTGTCTCTCAGTCCCCTCTCTCTCAGGGAGATATGTGTAGACTGATTGGTGTCTCTCAGTCCCCATCTCTCTCAGGGAGATATCTGCACACTGACTGGTGTCTCTCAGTCCCTCTCTCTCAGGGAGATATTTCTACACTGACTGGTGTCTCTCAGTCTCTCACTCTCTGGGAGATATCTGCATACTGACTGGTGTCTCTCAGTCCCTCTCTCTCATGGAGATATCTGTACACTGACTGGTGTCTCTCAATCCCTCTCTCTCAATGTTATATCTGTACACTGACTGGAGTCGCTCAGCCCCTTCTCTCTCTGGGTGATATCTGTAGACTGACTGGTGTCTCACAATCCCTCTCTCTCAGTGATATATCTGTACACTGACTGGTGTCTCTCAGCCCCCTCTCTCTCTCAGGGAGATTACTGTACACTGACTGGTGTCTTTCAGTCCCCTCTCGCTCTCAGGGAGATATCTGTACACTTACTGGTGTCTCTCAGTCCCTTTCTCTCAGGGAGACATCTGCACAGTATCTGGTGTCGCTCAGTCCCTCTCTCTCAGGGAGATATCTGTACACTGACTGGTGTCTCTCAGTCCCTCTCTCTCAGGGAGATATCTGTACACTGCCTGGTGTCTCTCAATCCCTCTCTCTCAATGATATATCTGTACACTGACTGGTGACTCGCAGCCCCCTCTCTCTCTCAGGGAGATATCTGTACACTGAATGGTATCTCTCAGATCCCGCTCTTTCTCAGGGAGATATCTGTACACTGACTGATGACCTTCAGTCCATCTCTCTCAGGGAGATATCTGTGCACTGACTGGTGTCTCTCAGTCCCTCTCTCTCAGGGAGATATCTGTACACTGACTGGTGTCTCTCAGTCCCCTCTCTCTCAGGGAGATATCTGTACACTGACTGGTTTCTCTCAATCCCCTCTCTCTCATGGAGATATCTGTAGACTGACTGTTGTCTCTCAGTCCCCTCTCTCTCAGGAAGATATCTGTACAATGACTGGTGACCGTCAGTCCCCTCTGTCAGAGGCAGATATCTATACACTGACTGGCTTCAATCAGTCCCTCTCTCTCAGGGAGATATCTGTACACTGACTGGTGTCTCTCAGTCCCTCTCTCTCAGGAAGATATCTGTACACTGACAGGTGTCTCTTAGTCCCTCGCTCTGAGGGAGTTGTCTGTACACTAACTGTTGTCTCTCAGTCCCTCTGCCTCTCAGGGAAATATCTGTACACTGACGGTGTCTTTCAGTCCCCTCTCTCTCAGGTAGATATTTCTGCACTTTCCGCTGTCTCTCATTCCCCTCTCTATCTCAGGGAGATATCTGTTCACTGACTGGTGTCTCTCAATCCCTCTGTCTCAGGGAGATATCTGAACACAGACAGGTGTCTCTCAGTCCCCTCTCTCTCAGGGAGATATCTGTACACTGACTGGTGTCCCTCAGTCCCCTCTCTCTCAGGGAGAAATCTGTACACTGACTGGTGTCCCTCAGTCCCTCGCTCTCTCAGGGAGAAATCTGTACACAGAGTGATGTATCTCAGTCCCTCTCTCTCAGGGAGATATCTGTACAGTGACTGGTGTCTCTCAGTCCCTCTCTCTCAGGGAGATATCTGTACACTGACTGGTGTCTCTCGGTCCCTCTCTCTCAGGGTGATATCTGTACACTGACTGGTGTCTCTCAGTCCCCTCTCTCAGGGAGATATCTGTACACTGACTGGTGTCTCTCAGTCCCCTCTGTCAGAGGGAGATAACTGTACACTGAGTGTTGCATCTCTGTCCCTCTCTGAGGGAGATATCTGTACACTGACTAGTATCTCTCAGTCCCCCCGCTCTCTCAGGGAGATATCTGTACACTGACAGGTGTCTCTCAGTCCCTCTCTCTCTCAGGGAGATATCTGTACACTGACTGGTGTCTCTCAGTCCCCTCTCTCTCAGGTAGATATCTGTACACTGACTGGTGTCTCTCAGTCCCCTCTCTCTCAGGGAGATATCTGTACACTGACTGGTGTCTCTCAGTCCCTCTCTCTCAGGGAGATATCTGTACACTGACTGGTGTTTCTCTGTCCCTCTCTCTCATGGAGATATCTGTACACTGACAGGTGTCACTCAGTCCCTCTCTCTCATGGAGATATCTGTACACTGACTGGTGTCACTCAGTCCCTCTCTCTCAGGGAGATATCTGTACACTGACTGGTGTCTCTCAGTCCCTCTCTCTCAGGGAGATATCTGTACACTGACCGGTGTCTCTCAGTCCCTCTCTCTCTCAGGGAGATATCTGTACAGTGACTGGTGTCTCTCAGTCCCCCTCTCTCTCAGGGAGATATCTGTATACTGACTAGTGTCTCTCAGTCCCTCGCTCTCTCAGGGAGATATCTGTACACTGACCAGTGCCTCTCAATCCCCTCTCTCTCTCAGGGAGATATCTGTACACTGACTGGTGTCTCTCGGTCCCCTCTCTCTCAGGGAGATATCTGTACACTGACTGGTGCCTCTCAATCCCCTCTCTCTCTCAGGGAGATATCTGTACACTGACTGGTGCCTCTCAATCCCCTCTCTCTCTCAGGGAGATATCTGTACACTGACTGGTGTCTCTCTGTCCCCTCTCTCTCAGGGAGATATCTGTACACTGACTGGTGTCTCTCAGTCCCCTCTCTCTCAGGGAGATATCTGTACACTGACTGGTGTCTCTCAGTCCCTCTCTCTCTCAGGGAGATATCTGTACAGTGACTGGTGTCTCTCAGTCCCTCTCTCAGGGAGATATCTGTACACTGACTGGTGTCTCTCAGTCCTCTCTCTCAGGGAGATATCTGTACACTGACTGGTGTCTCTCAGTCCCTCTCTCTCAGGGAGATATCTGTACACTGACTGGTGTCTCTCAGTCCATCTCTCTCAGAGAGATATCTGTACACTGACTGGTGTCTCTCAGTCCCCTCTCTCTCAGGGAGATATCTGTACACTGACTGGTGTCTCTCAGTCCCTCTCTCTCAGGGAGATATCTGTACACTGACTGGTGTCTCTCAGTCCCTCTCTCTCTCTCAGGGAGATATCTGTACACTGACGGGTGTCTCTCAGTCCCTCTCTCTCAGGGAGATATCTGTACACTGACTGGTGTCTCTCAGTCCCTCTCTCTCTCAGGGAGATATCTGTACACTGACTGGTGTCTCTCAGTCCCTCTCTCTCTCAGGGAGATATCTGTACACTGACTGGTGTCTCTCAGTCCCCTCTCTCTCAGGGAGATATCTGTACACTGACTGGTGTCTCTCAGTCCCTCTCTCTCAGGGAGATATCTGTACACTGACTGGTGTCTCTCAGTCCCTCTCTCTCAGGGAGATATCTGTACTCTGACTGGTGTCTCTCAGTCCCTCTCTCTCTCAGGGAGATATCTGTACACTGACTGGTGTCTCTCAGTCCTCTCTCTCTCAGGGAGATATCTGTACACTGACTGGTGTCTCTCAGTCCTCTCTCTCTCTGGGAGATATCTGTACACTGACTGGTGTCTCTCAGTCCCTCTCTCTCTCAGGGAGATATCTGTACACTGACTTGTGTCTCTCAGTCCCTCTCTCTCAGGGAGATATCTGTACACTGACTGGTGTCTCTCAGTCCCTCTCTCTCAGGGAGATATCTGTACACTTACTGGTGTCTCTCAGTCCCTCTCTCTCAGGGAGATATCAGTACACTGACTGCTGTCTCTCAGGCCCCTCTCTCTCAGGGAGATATCTGTACACTGACTGGTGTCTCTCATTCCCCTCTCTCTCAGGGAGATATCTATACACTGACTGGTGTCTCTCAGTCCCTCTCTCTCAGGGAGATATCTGTACACTGACTGGTGTCTCTCAGTCCCCTCTCTCTCTCAGGGAGATATCTGTACACTGACTGGTGTCTCTCAGTCCCCTCTCTCTAAGGGAGATATCTGTACACTGACTGGTGTCTCTCAGTCCCCTCTCTCTCAGGGAGATATCTGTACACTGACTGGTGTCTCTCAGTCCCTCTCTCTCAGGGAGATATCTGTACACTGACTGGTGTCTCTCAGTCCCTCTCTTTCAGGGAGATATCTGTACACTGACTGGTGTCTCTCAGTCCCCTCTCTCTCTCAGGGAGATATCTGTACACTGACTGGTGTCTCTCAGTCCCTCTCTCTCAGGGAGATATCTGTACACTGACTGGTGTCTCTCAGTCCCTCTCTCTCAGGGAGATATCTGTACACTGACTGGTGTCTCTCAGTCCCCTCTCTCTCTCAGGGAGATATCTGTACACTGACTGGTGTCTCTCAGTCCCCTCTCTCTCTAAGGGAGTTATCTGTACACTGACTGGTGTCTCTCAGTCCCTCTCTCTCAGGTAGATATCTGTACACTGACTGGTGTCTCTCAGTCCCCTCTCTCTCAGGGAGATATCTGTACACTGACTGGTGTCTCTCAGTCCCCTCTCTCTCTAAGGGAGATATCTGTACACTGACTGGTGTCTCTCAGTCCCCTCTCTCTCTAAGGGAGATATCTGTACACTGACTGGTGTCTCTCAGTCCCTCTCTCTCAGGGAGATATCTGTACACTGACTGGTGTCTCTCAGTCCCTCTCTCTCAGGGAGATATCTGTACACTGATTGGTGTCTCTCAGTCTCTCTCTCTCAGGGAGATATCTGTACACTGATTGGTGTCTCTCAGTCCCTCTCTCTCAGGGAGATATCTGTACACTGACTGGTGTCTCTCAGTCCCTCTCTCTCAGGGAGATATCTGTACACTGACTGGTGTCTCTCAGTCCCTCTCTCTCAGGGAGATATCTGTACACTGTCTGGTGTCTCTCAGTCCCTCTCTCTCAGGGAGATATCTGTACACTGTCTGGTGTCTCTCAGTCCCTCTCTCTCAGGGAGATATCTGTACACTGACTTGTGTCTCTCAGTCCCTCTCTCTCAGGGAGATATCTGTACACTGACTGGTGTCTCTCAGTCCCTTCTCTCTCTCTCAGGGAGATATCTGTACACTGACTGGTGTCTCTCAGTCCCTCTCTCTCTCAGGGAGATATCTGTACACTGACTGGTGTCTCTCAGTCACCTCTCTCTCTTTCTGTGCTGAGCACAATTCTGTAAGAGTTCACTTGCTTCCTGCCCACAATAATATCTTCCTGTTTCCTATCAGCATTGTCATTTCTTGCCGTCTCCTGTTCGACGCTGACACAGCACACGAGGCTATTCTGCCCATCTCCCCCCGTGCTGGCTCTCTGGTAGAGCTATCCAATCGATCCCACTCCCTCCTCCTGCTCTCCCTCCCCCCCCCCATCGCCCTGTGAATTTTCCCCCTTCCAGTGTTTCTCCGATTCCCCCATTCTGAGTGTTCCTATTGAATCTGCTTTCACCGAGCTTTCAGGCAGCACCTTCCAGATCATAACAACGCGCTGGGTCCCACAAACCCTGTCCCCATCTCCGCACCCCCCACACACACACACACACACACACACACACACACACAACACCCCCACACACACACACACACCCCCCACACACACACACACACACACAACACCCCCACACACACACACACACACACACACACAACACCCCCACACACACACACACACACACACACACACAACACCCCCCCCACACACACACACACACACACACAACACCCCACACACACACACACACACACACACACACACACACACACACACCCCACACACACACACCCCCCACACACACACACACACCCCCCACACACACACACACACACACACACACACACACAACACCCCCCACACACACACACACACACACACAACACCCCACACACACACACACACACACACACACACACACACTCTCCCTCCCTCCCCCTCACATAGAAACATGGAAACTAGGAGCAGGAATAGGCCATTCAGCCCTTCAAGCCTGCTCCGTCATTCATTATGATCA